>BLBF01000004.1:5084206-5158425 GCA_015471245.1 Laticauda colubrina | reverse complement strand
GAAAGAAAGAAAGAAAGAAAGAAAGAAAGAAAGAAAGAAAGAAAGAAGCTAAAGTCAACCTAAATCAAAGGCAGACTTAAACCTTGGGAAGAGTAGCTCCTGTTTTTACTCTCCATATTTCTGCTTTTTCTGCAATTAATTATCTGGGAGTGATAACTATTTCCTAGTCTCTTCAGATAGATGTCTACATAAGTATTTTACTTTTATTAGGGCAAAAAAAATAATCTGTCAGGTGTGCCTATAAATTACCCCATCTGCTTTTCCTATAAATGCTTTCTTCAAATTGGAATTAAAAAAGGAAGAGACCAAAATGATGATTATCGAACAGAATCAAACAATACCTTTCAATTTCTCTTGTGTTTTTAAAAGGTAAATCAGCTGTCCTTACAATCTTGCATCTACTGTGTTACTATCACTGAGGTGATGCAACCTCTCTCTTGTGGCTTCAGCTGCTGCTGTTTTGTTGTTTGTCATGAGTGTTATTCCTTTTTTAGCTTAGCATACTCAAAGGAACTCTATTTTGTTGCATCCTGTTAAAGTATAAAGTAAAAAGGAGATTGGTATTCACCACTGATCTACAGCTGTACAGAGTGCACTTTTTATGTATGGGCCTGTCTATACATTAATTCAAACTGAATTTTTAAAAAATTGAAATCAGAGTATTTCATTTATGAGAATCTACAGGATTTCAACAGATATGATCAGAACAATATATTGTGAAACCATGAGTAATTTTTGCTTCACTCTAGAATACAGTTGCCTGTAAACTCCACAGACTTACTGATGTACAGAAATTATTATTTTTTACAATTTCTTTACATGGTGATGTTTGTCATTTTGAGGGGTTACCAAGTAGCATTTGTCTTCCAAAATAAGTTTGTGGTATATCCGGGCCTTCTGGAAGATGAGATTTGATCCATGTTCTTTTTTTTATGACAGCCAGTATTTTAGATTGCTTGTATATTCTATAGACCATGATGTCATCTGGAAAATGAACAGCAATTTGTGTTCTATTGCAATAAAGAACTAAGATGGAGCAATTTTAGTGCCCCCTTTGTATGTACCATCTTTGTCCTTGGGTTTGATTGTCCAAAAAATTATTTGGATGTAGTCTGGAATTTAATTATGTATATTGCCTCTTACCTGGACCTATAACAAATAAGTTTTGAATTAAAGTTTCCACTGGTTAGGTGTAAAAAAGATCTGATAGTTACATCTCTATCTCTCTGTAGCCTGAAATGTATGTTTGGAAAACAACAGCAGAGTTGATTCCCCCTTTTGGGAATTTGCAGTTATGATTGTTTAAGGGAGGTTTTTGAAGTGCAGAAAGGGTTATACCTTTCAGTTATACATATGCTAACATATAGTTGAGACTGCACAGGATATCCTTCATTTACTCATGTTTTTTATTTATTGTCTTATACTGGGTGAAAATGGGACTTTCTGACAAAGGGTTTGTGTTTCTTAAATCTAGCTCTACCAAGCAGTAATAATTTCCTTAGAAATGAAATAGCTTGCTGATCACTCGAGACCAATATTTTACCATGTTATCGATTCCTTTCTGAGGGAAGAGATTATCTGAGTCTTCCCCAAACTCTTACCGTTTTTTTCTTCTTTGAATATCTGCCTTAATTGGACTTGAAACTAAGATGTAAGTTGCGTAATCTTAGAAACTTTTGAGAATTCTTTTGAATTCCTTAATGACCTATTTATATCCATTGCATAATAATGTTTGAAAGACTTCTTTTACTTATGCATATTTGGTACAATTTCTGCATATAACTAATTTTGGTTGACATCTATGGAGAATGAAGAAAACAATAGGTGTTTTATTTTTGCCAACAATGTATTGCAGAAGTGACCAATTTTTGGCTAAGAATGGTCTGCACAGACAATTTACAATGTACAAGTTTACAGTAATTTAAGAATCAAAAACATACGTGCCCATGCATGTAAATTAAAAACAGAAGGAATATAGTCCTTTAAAGAAATCAAGTTATTATATTTTATATCGTTTAAAAGCCATGTGGAACAAAGTACACGTTAGTAGTTAGCCTGAAACCAAATGAAGAAGGTAGCATTCTAATCATATCAAAGATAAAGTCTTGTTTTGTATTCCCATTCATCTAGTATATTTTTGTGATGGGACAGCAAGAGACTTTTCAGATATTCTGCCCTAATTCACTTTTAGGTAATAGCCAGCAGGATGACTTATGCCCAGAGGCTAATTGGCAATGGAACTGTTTGGATTGTGGCCAACCTAATGTACAAAGATCTTTCATCTCATGAAGTCACATTATTTTGCTTCTCTGATGCATCATGGCAGAGCCAATCTATTGGTAAGATTTGCATTGCTTTGACATAAGAGCCTTTGGTCATCAAAAATAGAAGCCACTTTTGGTAACCAAAGCAATGCTCCAAGACCACTTGAAACTGCTGTGTTTTCTGTCGTGAAATGCTCAAGTTATTTAATGTGCCTTAGTAATGCTTACAACAACCCTGAATGCTAATCTATTATACCTTTGTAGTATTATGTCTGTATCTGAGCCCTACATAATACTGTCTACACTCCCTAAGTCAAAGAGCATGAAGTTGATTCTTAAAATGTAAACGTGCAATGCATACCTATGGAATCCTGGGCCTCTGATCTTTTAGTCTATTCGTACTTCTAAGAATAACACAAACATCACCACCGCCACAATCACCACAGAATTAAATGGAAGGACTGGAAGGTTCCTTGGACAGTCCAATCCTTACACAGTTTAGGAATCCACTATGACATTTCCAAGAAATGACTATCTAACCTCACTTCCGGTTGAAAGTGTACTGCTTACTAGGCAATCTGTTCCATTGCTGAATAGCTTTTATTATTAGGAAATGTTCATCATGTCCAGCCAAAATTTACTTCTTTAGAATTCAAACTGATTGTTTCTTCTTCTGTCTTATGGAACAGTTGTGAAACATTTGCTCCACCTTCTGTATGATAGCCCTCAGATACTAAAAAACAATTATTATGTCTCCTACTTTTTTCTCCTGCCTAATTATGCCCACTGCTTCATCATAGGCATTTTCTTTTATATTCTTTATCATCTGATTGATCTCCTCTGGACAGGTTTCCATTTGTCAATGTCCTTCCAAAAATGCAGTGCCCAGAAGTGGATATTACTCTATGTCTATTCTATGTCTAAGTGATGTAGAATAAACAGAATAACAGCTTATCTTGAGGTTGGCATTAAACATCTGCTGATGTAGCCCATGATTGCATTTGCTTGTTTTTCAGCTGCATCACGTTGTTGGCTCATGTTCAACTTGTGATCTACCAAGCCAATCAGATTTTTTGTTTTAGGTACTCCTGCCCAGTATGGACACTCCTTTTCTTTGCTGGGCTTCTACCCAAATGAAGTTATACTTGCATTTTGGGGGGTTCTTCCCGTTGTTCTATGGTCAGGCTACTCTTGAATCAACATATTATTCTATATTTACTCTTCCTTTTGTTTGCATCATTTGCAAATTTAATAACTGTGTTTTCTAATTTTTCATTCAAATCATTTTTAAGTGAATTGCACAGTGCAGGGCTACATACTATGGTCCTATTTCTCTTTAAGTAGTATCTTGAATCCCATCTAATCCCAGGATTAGATCAAGAAGAGGCAAACACCTTATCTCCTTTTTAACATCTTGGAAAACTAATTGATTAGCATGATCAATTAATTAGTTAGCAAGAGCGCCAGTTCGGTTTAGTCATTAAGGCATCAGGCTAAAAACTGGGAGACTGTGAGTTCTAGTTCTCCCTTAAGTATGAAAGCCTCCTGGATGAGTTTGGGACAGCCAAGATACTACTGAAAAGAAAATAGAAGCATGGTTTGGGATCCTGTACTGTGCAATCTATTTATAAATGAGCTTTCTCTCAGACTAACCCACCTCACATGGTTGTTGTGGCAAAAATAGGAGGAGAATTAGGTATATTTGCCACCTTGAATTATTAATACAAGTTATAAAGGTAGAAAAATTAAACCTCCTGACAAACCTTGGCTATGTCTTGGCTATGTTAATTTTCCAACAGATGTCCAGATAGTTAAAATCTCCCACTGTGACTATATTTGTATTCCCTGAAATCTTTTTAGTCCAGAACTTGATTTCCAAATCTTCTCCCTGGCTTGTCTACAGCACTACCCCACCCAAAAAGATAGCGTTTCCTTTATTTTTATTCCTACTCCAAAGTTTGCAATTGGACTATCCTATTCAGATTCCTGGATAAAGGCATATGTGTACTTCCTTCACATATATCTTCCATCTCCCCTCCCCTCACTTTTGTATAGCCTATTCCTTTTTGGTATTCTTCAGTCATTGTGCTGCATGCATGAATTTCATCCTAATATATTTCAGTAATGCCTTCTAGATCCTGCTTTCAGATTTCTAATTATTTTTAGTTGTTCAGTTGTTTAGTTGTTCTGTGGTCTGCATGATTTTGGGATCTTTGGGTCATTCAGCTTAACACATTCCTCCTGATACATGGATATCATTGCAGGCATTTATACCCTTTCAACTTCTCCCAAACTTGTTCACACTACTAGACATTGTACTGGTCTGTCTTCTCCCATTTCCATTGGAATTTTAGTTTAATTCATCTTAAATCCTTCTAGTTCAGATTTGCAAGGGACTTTTCAAAACTATTTTACCTGCTTCTCATAAGTTTATCTCATTTTTGCCAGAAATTTTGCACTTATGAAATGTCACATGTTTGCACCATTTACATAGTTCATTAATTACTTCCCCATATTCTTCTCTTTATGGTCTATTGTGCTCCCAGCTCCTTCACTCTCCTTCCAGTCATTGCAGTGCCTTCAAGGCTGATTCTAATTGTGTCATTTGTTCCCACATAATCAGTACTACAGGGGAATGATTAGTGAGCATAAGAAATTTGAGGGAATCCCAAATAGCAATAGCACTTAGACTTATATACCGCTTCATAGTGCTTTACAGCCCTCTCTTAGCAGTATGTATGCTCCAGAAAGTTTGGATACACATCTCTTGACAAGCTCTCTGTTTGCCAAACTGTGCTTCAGTTCTCAGTTCTCAAGAAGGAAATATCCAATCACCATCACTTGTTGCTTCCTCTTCTTCAAAACTGGTGCAAGAATCTTTGCAGAATTTTCTTCCTCACTCGCTATCTAACGGCAGCTGCTCTTCATCCAGGGATTCAGAAATGACATCAGTGAAGAAATCCTGGAATCTGTTGTCAAGTTCCAGAGAATAATAGTTACTCTTGGCAGGTATAGGCAGCTTACAGTGATAATCATTGATAGATTAAATTGCCTAATATTTTTTACTTCTTCTGTAGTCAGTGTGGTATAATGTTTAAGGTGCTAGGTTAGGATCAGAAGATCAATTTTAATATGCTATGAGCAAAATAAGCTCATTGAATGACTTTGGGCTAGTTTTTCTCTCCTTCTTATCTGAACCTATTTTAAAGGATTCCTGTTGTAGGGACAAATGAGAGGAATGAGCACCATGTAAGTTCCTTTGAATTCCCATGGAAAGTATGGGATATAAAACAACAAAGCATCCCCTGCATTTGTATCCTATTATTCTGTTTTATAAATCTATTTCAGGAAATGTTGCATTTACTCTGTGATACACCCATGTATGTATTTGTATACTGTATATATCAACTCATCTGCAAATTTATTTCTTGTACTTAAAACATAACTATTCTTAATAATATGACCTCTTGTTTGGATGTCTAAATTTTGCATTATGGACAGAATATAGATGAGAAACTTAGTTCTACATGATATTAGTGAAATTTGTGATCAAAACAAACTCAGTTATGAAGCCTGGCAAATATTAAATATGTTTAAATATGTTTGAAAATATTTACATAGTACATGAATTCATTTCTTGAAAACTAGTAATATCAACAGGATGAAATGGTTAAAACTGATGTTTTAAATTATAAGTGAGTCAAGATTTTAAGCAAAACAGAAAAAACACATGAATTGACATTATAGAGATTTCCATCAGAACTGTAACCACCAGTGTTTTTAAGAAAAAGCATTTAGTTAAGATGATACTCTCCTTTCCCTTAGAATAGTAATTCTTAAATACCTTTTTAATTCTAGTCCTTTAAAAATTCTGCAGAAGTGAAGCACCATATTTAAGAAGGTTTCTGTCCCCTCTGAATGAATAAAGAAAGGAAGGAAGGAAGGAATGAGAATATATAGACATACATACATGTACCCCACATGTACTTTTTTTTTTTTAGAATTTCTGTTTTTATACCTGAAAATGTAATGGAAGCATACATTAATTTATCAATTTGTTTAGCAGAATAACAGCCTAATTAGTGGCTATAATGTAGCCATTAATTTTTAATTTTAGCGTGAAGGATCACAAGCAAACGTGTTTTAAAGTACCTTAATGTTATTTGCAAAATTCCTATTTAAATCCCACCTGTTTCTCATCAATCGCATGAAAATAAGTATGTTTTGTTATTATTTTTATAATACAGTACAATATTATTTATAATTAAGGGGATGCACTAAAACGAAGTAATTCTGGATTAATGTACTATATATAGAATGATGAATGCTGACAAAGATTGACTACTATTCTCATTTACTGTATTTGCAACTTTATAATTTCTTCTCAGGATCCAAGTTGCTACTAGAAATCAAGATTTTTATATGATATGGACTTGGGAATAGCCTGATAGAAATGGGTTATCTCTTGCATGGCCTCCCCATTAGCTTCTATTCCAAGAATCTATACTTGCTTTAAGAGCCCAGGGCAGCCTATGTTTCAGTCAACTGCAAAAATGCATTTCTGTTAGCTGGTTCAGTACTTAAAATTGCCATGAAGGTTCCCCCCCCCCCCCCCCAGTGCAGTTGGTTATAGTAACAAAGGGAAGAGCTTTCTCTATTGTGTCACCAACATCATGACCATTTGGTGCTGCTAAAAAAACTTTTCAGTTGGGTGTATGATAATACTGTTCTGTTGTATGTGCTGTCTGCTGTACTGGATGATAATTATGGTGATTAGAGGAGTTGTATTTCCTACTTTGTATACTGTCCTCCTAAGTGCAAAGAAGATAGTTAAAATGGTTAAGATGTTTAAATGATACATAATAGGTGGAAAGAAGAATGTTACCCAATACCAAGTGCTTTATTTCAAAGATGAAAATAAGTATGCGTGGTTGTAAGAGGAATAGAGGTTCTTGGTGATCATTCAGCATTGAACAAATTGCCCTGAAGTCTTGGAGGATTATGCTTTTGGTCAATTTGATGAATCTAAAATTTGAGTTCACATTCCAAAGGTAAATGGACACACTGCAAACCGATCAAATGCTTGCTTATTATTGGTCATAGTATATGACTTTATGGCCATCATTGAAAGACTGGTTAATTGTCAAGTGTATCATACAGGTGTGGTTTGCTTTTGTTTCATGCCAGTATATTTATTTCTCAAGTGGTTTTCCTTAATTTTTTTCCATTACTCTGTAAGGTTCACTTCATTGGAAAGCTTTTGGAATATATTCTTTGATTTTAGTGCTACTTATTTTTTCACAGTATAACAGTTTCAGTAGGTGGCAAAATCTGCCCAGCCCTACCTATCTCCTACCCCTTCATTCCAATTATACCTTGCTGAAATTTAAAACAATTTTGGACTCTTATCTGAACTTGAGAACCATGTTGAAGTAGGCTGGAAGTCAAGATTTATTCCGGAGAGAAGAAAGGCAAACCACGTCCATGCTGTTGCCAAGAAAACGTGTCAATCTGTTAGCTATGGTATAAAAAAAATCTAAAATATGTTTATGAAAAGCATGAGGATAAACACATGGAAAACTGATAGTAATAGCCAGTTCAGTGATAGCTTCGCAAATTTAACTAATCAATAAATATTGTTTATGACTAATCAACTATACAAAATTAGAAACCGTATTTTAAATTGTAACTTGCATCATATCTAAATGAATACATAATAATAATTGCCAGTGATTCATTTCTCGAAAGTATTCCAGTGGGGAGGAAGTTTGAAAAAAGGGCAACAGTGAATGAATGGGTGAAAGAACATAAAGAACATTATAGATCTTGTATTGTTTAATTCTTATGTGACCAAACTGGATAATAATAATCCTAAAAGGATTTTGGTGACATTTTGGTAGCTGAAAGCATACTTTTATTTCTAACATAAAGAGAAATATTTTTGGGGGAACAACTGGAATTTCAGATGTTCTTATATTGTGAAATTTGGGTTTTTGTAAAGCAAATTCAGGTTCTTGAAAGACAAATGTGTTTACATTTTTTTGCTATAGGCTACCTTGGGCTTAAGTATTAAGGATTAATACTTAAGTATTAATTAAGTATTAATTAATTAAGTATTAGGAAATTATTATAAAATACTTTTGTAGTATAAAATATAATTTTCTTTGTTGCCTCTGATATGGACATCTTATGAAAAGCACATTTCAGCGTGTGGAGTTTTGGAACAGAAATTAATCGGGTGTATTAAAGGACTCCGAGAGCGTTACAGTATAGAATAGAATACAATACAGAACAGAATAGAAATGTTGCATTGATTCCTCTTCATTACTTTAGAGAGGCTCTGACTATTGTCTAAAGGATTTGCAGTATGTATCTCTGTTCCACAGTTTTTCAGGCTCTGGCCTGAGGTTTAAGAACGGACAGATTGGTCTGAGGTTTAGGAACGAAGCGGGAAATCTTCGCCCAGTTTCACTGTTCTGCATGGGTGGGTATCCTGAATGCTAAAACGCATTCCATTGATAATTCACCCTGTGAGGAGCCTTTTCAATGGCTCCCTGTTTTCCCCCTTTTCCAGCTCTCAAAAGCTATTTTAAATGGTTCCCCTCCCCCTGACTTTCTGAATAGATTCCATTGCTATGTAGAACGGGAAGGGTTTTCAAAGACCATGTTAACTTCTTCTTTTTCTTCCTCCTTTAAAATCAGTATCTTGTCAGCAATTGTATTATTTATGCTTTGTCAGTCCAATGTGATTCATGTTTTTCTCATACCCATCAGAGGTTATTTTCCATCAAATGGTATTAATTGTAAAGATTTCTTGTACTGACTCATTCATTAAAGTATGTGTGTGTGTGTGTGTGTGAGGGGGGGGTGTTATCTGATTAATCCAGTCATGGCATGTAGTATGTAGTATTCTGTCAAAGTGACAAGAGTTGATAGTTGCTATTAAAGGGCAGAATCCTAATTGGGGCCTCATACCAGTCCTGGTGGCTTCTTGTTCCCCAAGGTGATTCCTGAAAGCAATATTTTCAGCAGCAAATAGCAGACAGGGAGAAAATAATCCATGAAGGGCCCTTATTTGGAATGGGAGCATGTTTTGCATTGGTGGCCCTGGACACTGTTGTATCAAAAATAAATCCAGCCACAATTTAGCATGATGGTTCAATGACATAATTCCAAAGACATATGAATAGGACTGTAGCTACAGTTTGGTAAGTGGATTTAAACTTATTCACATATGAAGATTTACCTTAAGTTGAATGGTAACACTTCTTTAATTATGAAAATGTTTTTGCTGTGAGAGACATTGAAGAATAAATCAAAGGCTCATTGCAATTTAGACATGATTTCTTCATATACTTATAATGTTATCTAATTTGGGTAATGAAACATCTGCAAGAAAACAAAAGCCAGTTCCATTTAAAATTATAAATTAAAAAATAATGTAAGGACATAAATTACAAAGAAAAAAGTATGTCATAAATCGTAAATTGAGGACATACAGGTAGTCCTCAACTTAATGACCAGTTGTTTAGCAGCACGCTGAACAAAGGGAGTTATGACTCATGTCCAAAGTTATGGTTGTTGCAGCACCTAGCAGTCATGTGATAAAAATTCAGATGCTTGTCAGCGTGCCCATCCTTATGACCGCAGGGCCACTGCAACTTCCCCCTATCCATCTATCTTCCCCCCAGAAGAGGCCTAGGGCCTTTAGTACTCTCAGCCGCTGCCACTTTCCTCTGACCTTGACTTCAGCCATGAAACCATTGCTGCCACTGAGAAATGCTGCCTCATGCTATCCTCCAAGGCATGTAGGCCTTGGGGAAGAGTAATTGTTCTTGCTACCCAGCATCCCCCTAAAATCTGCTATATGCTGCTTAACTTTAGGTGGTTTTTTTCCAATGTTGGAAGACCTGTATGGCCCATCCAAGTCAGCTCCTGGTTGTACCAGTCCTTCTTTCCCAAAAATGCCAAATTTGAAGGTCTTCAGAAGTCTAAACATGTGCTATGTACAAACTGGATTTTTATTTGCTTACTTTTATGTCTAGCTTATAAAATTCAAAAGTTTAATTATCAATTGACAGCTTGAAGTTGAAATTATTACTATAAACAAGCAAACAAATAAATGCTGTATTACAAATAGACCTGTACACTTGTGAACTCTAAGGGCAATAGCATTTTTTTTTTACCAGTTTAAGAAATACACTGATATTGGAATTAGAATAAATCTTCAACAAAAATAAAAATTAGGAAATTCAAACATGTACAGAAATAATTTTTAGTGGGAAAAAAGGTGCGGGGAGAATTAAGATTCAAAATGACATGAAATACTTTCTGATTGGTTTTGTTTATATTTTTTTAAATGTCAAGTATATAATTACGGTGCATTTTTTACTGTTTATGAGCTTATTTATCTTTTTATCATTTCCTAAATAAAGATTTGTCTTTTTTTGCACAAATGTATTTCCTGATATGTTTTTTATTTGGATGTACAAAGCCAAGATTTTTTTTTAACATCTTAACTAATTTTAAAAAGCTGCATTAGGAAATTGTTAGTTTTTCAAAGAAAAAAAAGAAAAGAAAAAAATCCTTCCTTCCTTCCTTCCTTCCTTCCTTCCTTCCTTCCTTCCTTCCTTCCTTGTGTTTTTTTGGCACAACCCCCACTTTTCCACAGTTTGCATTATTAGACCCAGGTTTCCAGAAATTGAACTTTCAAAACTTCAATTCTCCTGTATCAATCTTTTAGTCCAACACAACAGTCTTTCATATTGTTGTCAGTGCATCTATTGTAAGATGTCATCTATGACATCTTTTTCTATACAGGCATCAACCTTAAGGTTTCATGGACATGAAGACATGCCTATTCTGGATTCCTTTAATTTCAGAAAAGCCATTGCTGCTGCCTCACATAATTTCCTCCACCCAGTCCTGGTAAATGGACTTCCAACATACCAGTTGATCCAGGATTCCTAGATTTTTGCAACAGAGACCTAGTTTATGATGTAGTTTGACCACTTCTGATTCACATGATAATTCAGATGCTAATACAGCAAAGGTTACAAAGAGATTTGTGTGATTGAAGATTAGGTGGAAAACAGTTTATAAATTGTGAAATTAGAAGAGAATTTCTATGCGGGTGTTGGCCTACTCATCCTCTGTGTACGAATACAAGAAATATGTTCTTCTTAAAGAAACCCACAGGTTCCTTGATAGATTCCTTGAAAGAGAACCCTACTGTGAAAATGGACAGAGAAGCTATCATTAAAAAGATTCAAAAGTTTCACATTCAAAACAGGATAAGCTCAAAATGTTCTGAAGGTTGAAATAACTCTTTTTAGGTTTGAAAGAAATTTCTCTGATCTCCCTCTTGTTTAAGAAAAACATTTTGCACATCTGTAACAATCAATGTTCTATCAATGTTGGATAGCAATAGTGAATTGGTTTCATATTAGACATATCTGCTTTTTCTACATAGGTCCTCGTTTTTTTCCTAATGCATTGCTGGGTTCTCCCGTTTGTTTTATACTCCAGTTCCAACCACTAAAAAGTTTCATTGCATTTCTGCATCTCTATGAAAGACTTTTTTCTTGTCTTTTGTTTCTTCATATTGTTCTTTCATGAAGATTAAAAAAAAAAACACTTTTACCTGTGCCACATCAATTCTAGCTGTTCTGCTAATTCAGTTCTATGAATTGTAAATAATTATTTTATGAGAGTCAGAAATGAAGCTGATTTGTATTGTACATAGGATCAGGTATGGGGCTACAAGGCAGGCTTATTGTACTTCAAAGTAATCATATCCCAGACCTTCTGTCTTCAAAATGCAGTACTACGGAAAAAGAACAAAAAATAAGGGTGGAATAAGAGCAATGATGTATGTATTCTATTCAATCTGTTCATGCAGCCACATGGGAGAAGAGAAGAAAAGGAGAAAAAACTGCCATTAAGAAGAACCCAGGTACAGCTGTAAGCTACCTTATGCAGACATTTTATAGACCATGTTTCCTGCCAGTTTTCTGAGCTGACTATTTGAAAGATGATGTGTTGTTCTGGGTTGTTTGTTTAAAATGATGACTTGGCAGTTTGGAAGATATTTGCATGAAACTGGAGTTCCAAGTAACAGAGTAATTCCCACTGATTTCTGTAAAAGATCCATTGATCAATAGTAATATGAAATAGTAATAGTTTTTTTCCCCAGAAAATTTCACTCCTGTACCTAAGTGTATTACAAGATATACTGTGGAAACTATAATAGCTCATATGCAAATTAAAATACAAGATACAGTTAAAGTGGAATTACTGCTCAATACAACTACATAATGGCAAACATAGTTTCATTAGCTAGAACCTAATTGCTGCAATAACCTCCACTAGATATCATATATTCTTAATAAGCAAATAAAAATCAACCACCGATGCACTTTACATAAGCCATTTCAAGTTCTGTTCACTACTACCTTCCACAAAATAATAAAATGCAATCCAATGATACTGTTATAGCACTGCAAAGAAATGGCAGTCCTTCCATTAGCACGAGTATGAAATAACACTGTTTTAGCCCCTTTTCATATTTTATTAATTCAGGGTTTAATAAAAGGCTCAAAGACAATCAATTCCACAAGTCCATTATAAGATGCATAAAAGCCCAAAATTAAAGTGTTTGTGGTGATAATGAATAGAATCATCACAGGCTCCAGGCTGAGTTACTTATCCAGGCATAAAGGGTAAGTTTAAGAGGCTAAATTGATAACATGATTGAACTGGAAGCTCTTGTAGTACTGTTTTGTATTCATATAATCAGAAAAAAGGTCAGAAGTCAGAAATACAACCATGAATGAAATAATACATCAATTGTTCCACAGTTTTAGAGAATATACCTGGTACTTGTCCTCAAACTAGAAATTTCTTTTTTTTTTAAATTCAATTTCTACTTTTAAGTTAATATACATCACTTGTTGTGAAGCCACACGAGAGCACTCATGTCCCTGACAACTGGATGTCAAGATAAACCAAAAGCAGGAGCAGGGAAGGAGAGGGAATATAGTCATGATAAAAACAATAATTGTTGCTTTTCTTTTAGTTATTTCTTTCTGCCCATATTGAGTTTGAAGCATTGGATAATGTTCAAGCCAAGATCCTACAAAATGTTTCAGACTGTTGTAATCTAAAATGAGAATTTGAGCATTGCTGGGTGCATAATGGGAAGAAAGAATAAATTTGAAGAACAGGAAGATGAGATTCAACCAAGAGAGCGATTAGATAAAAGAAATCTGAGCCAAGGCTGGAACTGCACTGATGAAAGCATCACTGGCAAGACTCTCCCTAGGTCTCATGAAGAGAAAGGGAGGGATGGGTAAGTGCATTCAGGATTCTCTTAGTGTAACTTTATAGTAAAAAGTAGTATTAGCATGCATAACTTTGCTATCCTGTCTGGTCTATCTTGAAGGTCTGATAGGATATCATTGGCATAAATATACAACTAAAAGGGTAGAATTAAAGGTTAAAGAAGAGAGAATAAAGAGTAAATGGAAAAGGCTGCAGATCCTGAAGAACAACAAGTAATAAAGGAAAAACACGAGATAAAGGTATAGTTATAAAAGCATAGGTATAAAAATAATGAGTGACCTGAAAGATAAGATTAAAACTAGAAAATTATGGGGTGTGTGATACAAAGCAGAATATCAATATTTTAGATGCCAAAAACATCTAAAAGAACACCCACAGATTATGTTTGGTTGGGATTGACTGCCAAAAGATGATATAAAATATGGATAACAAAAGACTTTTGAGAGTCTCATTTTGAAAACTACTTAAAAGGAACTTGGAAAGATGAATAAGAAATTTAGAAAGATCAATTCTCTGGAAATTAAAAAAACAAGAAAAGAAAAATTGAACATTGGATGGAAATTTGAAAAACACAGAAGCATCACAAGAGGAGTGGGTAAAGAGAAGACTGCTTTAGAAAATCTGGAATAGTTTCTTTCTGTAATGAACAAATAATCAACTCAGAAAAGAACTATAAGTGAAGTATAAATTATATAAAGGACACGCAAACCTGTGTGCTTGTTCTCTGCTATCTGTGAATCTTGCTGATTAAATTACACTGCTCAAAAAAATAAAGGGAACACAAAAATAAGACATCCTAGATCTGAATGAATGAAATATTCTTATTAAATGCTTTGTTCATTACATAGTTGAATGTGCTGATAACAAAATCACACAAAAATTATCAATGGAAATCAAATTTAGCAACCCATGGAGGTCTGGATTTGGAGTTACACTCAAAATTAAAGTGGAAAAAAATACTACTGGCTGATCCAACTTTGATGTAATGTCCTTAAACCAAGTCAAAATTAGGCTTAGTAGTGTGTGTGGCCTCCACATGCCTGTATGACCTCCCTACAATGCCTGGGCATACTCCTGATGAGGTGGTAGATAGCCTCCTGAGGGATCTCCTCCCACACCTCGACTAAAGCATCCCCCAACTCCTGGACAGTTTGTGGTGCAATGTGGCATTGGTGGATGGAGCAAGACATGATGTCCCAGATGTGCTCCATTGGATTCAGGTCTGGGGAACAGGCGGGCCAGTCCATAGCATCAATGGTTTCATCTTGCAGGAACTGTTGACACACTCCAGCCACATGAGGTCTAGCATTGTCTTGCATTAGGAGGAACCCAGGGCCAACCGCACCAGCATATGGTCTTATAAGGGGTCTGAGGATCTCATCTCGGTACCGAATGGCAGTCAGGCTACCTCTGGTGAGCACATGGAGGGCTGTGTAGCCCCCTAAAGAAATGCCACCCCACACCATTACTGACCCACTGCCAAACCGGTCATGCTGGAGGATGTTGCAGGCAGCAAAACGTTCTCCACGGTGTCTCCAGACCCTGTCACACCTGTCACATGTGCTCAGTGTGAACCTGCTTTCATCTGTAAAGAGCACAGGGTGCCAGGGGAGAATTTGCCAGTCTTGGTGTTCTCTGGCAAATGCCAAACGTCCTGCATGATGTTGGGCTGTAAGCACAACCCCCACCTGTGGATGTCGGGCCCTCATACCTCCCTCATAGAGTCTGTTTCTGACCGTTTGAGCAGCCACATGCACATTCGTGGCCCTCTGGAGGTCATTTTGCAGGGCTCTGGCAGTGCTCCTCCTATCCCTCCTTGCACAAAGGTGGAGGTAGCGGTCCTGATGCTGGGTTGTTGCCCCCTCCTACGGCCTCCTCCATGTCTCCTGATGTACTGGCCTGTCTCCTGGTAGCACCTCCATGCTCTGGACACTATGCTGACAGACACATCAAATCTTCTTGCCACAGCTTGCATTGATGTGCCATCCTACCTGAGCCACTTGTGTGGGTTGTAGACTCCGTCTCATGCTACCACTAGAGTGAAAGCACCACCAGCATTCAAAAGTGACCAAACAATCAGCCAGAAAGCATAGGAACTGAGAAGTGGTCTGTGGTCACCATCTGCAGAACTCCTCCTTTATTGGGGATGTCTTGCTAACTGCCTCTGCTTTCCACCTGTTGTCTATTCCATTTGCACAACAACATGTGAAATTGATTGTCAATCAGTGTTGCTACCTAAGTGGACAATTTGATTTCACAGAAGTGTGATTTACTTGGAGTTACATTGGGTTGTTTAAGTGTTCCCTCTATTTTTTTGAGCAGTGTCTTTTAGGACCATAATATGAATTATGGCCGATTCTAATAAGAATTGAAAAATGCAAGCATATAATAAAGCCATTATGACTGAACCATTCAGATTACTCTCCTGTTTGCCATGTTGAGTTTACTTCAGGTATGCTATATGCCAGGGTTATTTTTTTGGGGGGGGAGGTGTCTCAGGACTCTTTCTCACTTTTTAAGAATTATGGAGGATCCCCAAAGAGATTTTGTTTCTATAGGTTATTTTTATCATATTAAAATTAAAATTGATGTATTTATAGAATAGTCTTTTATTTATTTATTGGATTGTGCAAAAATAATTATAAATCCATTATTAGATACATAAAGTGATACTTTAAAAAGTTTGTGAATTTTCAAAATTTCTGTGTAAATATGACATAAAATGTTGTCTATTTTCCACAAGTCCTAAAACTGGAGAAAGAGAATCACATCAAACAAATAAATCTGCTGTTCCTTCACCACTGCTGCTTTTCTGCAATTATTTGCATGGATTTTAATATATATTATTTTTTAAGCATAGCTGGCTTTCATGAGAGTGTCTTGAGGGACCCCCAGTGGTCTGCAGACCACACTTCGAGAAAGTTTGCTATATACTATTTACTTGCCAAATTGTGTTAGATATCGTAGTTTCCTGGATCCTTTAAGAACAAATGATAACTAAATAAATTAATTTTTATTAGTAAACATTATTAATTATATTTAATCCTATGCAATATATAGCCTGTGGAAAACTCAAAACTCTTAAAAAATACACAACCTTGATCATCCAAAGGGAAAAAAATCTAGAATATTAATGTGTGATCAAAATTAAATTATTGCTGTTGAATACCAATAAACATTTTTATTTTAGAAGAGTTTAATGACATATGCAAATATACCAGGACAAAATAGTCTATTAAAATGTTCACAAATGAAATTAGGACCTATCAATAAACAGAACCTCTGTTCACCCACATCTCTTAGCAAATACAAATGTGTGTGTCATATAGAACCCTACTTTATTGGAGCCTTATATTGTGCAAAATATCCTATACTGGTGCTCAAGCAAATGCCTCTTTGGTGTCTGAGTGAGGTTCTCAGGTCTTATTTCCCCCCTTACTGTACTTATTCAGGTGTATGCTTTAAAAGGACTGGCTCCTTCTTTAGAAGTTGAGAAAGAACATGGGTTAAAATAAAGTCTTCTCAATTTGTCTGATGGTTTTGTGCTTTGCATAACAACTGCTTTTGCCCAGGTAGTTTTAAAAGGGCAGTGATTTTTTAGGGCCAGGTGTAAAAGAACAAGGGCTATATTCACTTTCTTTTACTTAGTTGATAGTTAGTTATACACCAATTGCTAGTTAGAGATTATATCTTAGTAGAGTTCATTAGGTAAGGTGTTCTGTTAGAATCAGGGGTCTCCAACCTTGGCCACTTTAAGACTTGTGGACTTCAATTCTGAGAGACATATCCCTATGTATAATACAATTTAGATAATGTGTGTGAGAGGAGGAAGGAAGGGAAAGAAAGAAAGAAAGAAAAAAGGAAAGAAAGAAAGAAAGAAAGAAAGAAAGAAAGAAAGAAAGAAAGAAAGAAAGAGAAAGAAAGAAAGAAAACCTTATCTGTGTACCACTCAGGATTTAAGTTTCAGAACTCCTGATTTCCTCCATCCTCTGGCTCTGTGAAGTGTGCCTGGCTTTGCCCTACTTCTTGGTAAGGTGAGAAGAGAGATTCCATTAAAGTAAACATAGAACTAATATTCAACCATAGGAAAAAAAATGAAGCTTGGAAACATAAGACAATCATTCTGTGTTACACACTATGACTGACCATCATTTTTAAACTTCAATAAAAATATTGAAAAAAATTTGGGAGCCCATCCTCAGGGAACATCTGTCTCACCATCTGGTGAGAGAGAAGTTTCCTGAAGATGGGCTCCCACAAAAGTCTGAAAGCCTCTGGTTACTGGTTACTGATTTCTGACCCAGACTGGATCCTGCAACATTATTCTGGGATATGTATATTTGCCTTCATTCATAATTATTTAATTTTTTGCCAGGGGTTTTAAAATTACCTAATGTTATTTATAATCGTACTATATTTCTTAATTTAGATCTTACTTTCACTTTAAGAAAATGAAGACTGCTTTTCTACCAAGCACAAAGTGTAAAGTTCATTGGATCATATTCCCTACAACAAAATACAGTCAAATGTTGCATGATATTAGCAACAACAAATAATGGTGTTGGCCTATAATGGCCTATAGATTTTATAAGACAATTTTACAGCTTTATCCATAAGAAAACATAAATAATCATTTTGCGGTCTATAGTGATAAAAAATTAAGTTGCCTCTTAGTTTGTAACAAGAATGACTCCTGAATAAAGTGCTCACATTAATCTTGATTTCAGTAAGATGCATACATAATTTAATTTACATATATTAAAAATCTCTTTTCATTAATTATTTAAGATTATCTACATTTTTAATCCAGCTGCATTTTTTTCTGATTGAGTTGATAAGTCTCTAGAGTTGGCAGTATTACTTTGCAATATTAAATTAATATTGGCAATATTTTTGAAGCTTTTTTTCAACACCAGACACATAAGATTATACCATCTGAAGAGAAAACAGAGTATAAATGATCTGGGTATTCATTCTGCTGGTAATTTTTTAAAGGAACATTTAAACTGTTCATTGTGGAAATAGTTAAGTGTGGCATTAAACAGATGCCCCCTCCCCTCCTACATGATAGAGAAAAGGAAACAAATCGATATTATGGGTGAGAAAAGTTTAACTCTTTTAGAATAGCCAATTTCCAAGCAAGCTTCCTTAAACCTAATATTTCTTAGAGCAGGACAATCCTTGTTCAGACTTCTTTTATTGTTTGTTTGTTTTATGCTTTCAAGTCAATGTTGACTCCTGTTGAATTGCCTGGATGTCCCTTGCCAAGTTTTATTTCAGAAGTGGTTTGCCCTTGCCTGTTTCCAAGGTCTGAGAAAGGGACTGGCCTAAGGCCACCCAATTGGCTTTATTCTTAAGGCAAAATCAGAACTCACCGTCTCCCTTTTTTAGCCTGATGCCTTAATCAATACACCAAACTGGCACTCTCTGACATATCAGACAGAGAAAAATAAGTTTCTCTTATCTTCCAACAGGGTAGGCAAGCAGCAGATTAGCACTGCCAGATACAATTGAAATTGTGGGCTGTAGATCTGTGTTGAAACAGACAAGTATAACTGCAATTTTAAGGATTATATAAAAACAACGGCCAATAACAAAGAGTTACCTCAGAGGACAAAGACATTTTAATGGAAGGAAAGATAACCCCATGAGTCCAGAAAACCCAATGTTCTGTATGGTAGAATGGGAACTGCACCACCAGAAGATCTATCAATCATATTTCTGGACAATAACATTTTTCTCATTTTCCCAAGACCTGTCTCGGCATCAGTATAAGTGTTTTCTATCTACCAAATTATATTTTGGCAATATTTTGGTCCCAAATCAGTTTCATTCACAAACATCAGTAGATATTTTTATTTTATTTGCAGATAATGGCCTGTGCCCCATCTAAAATATATCGAAACTTAGCTCCCATCTATCCTACTATTGACAATGTGTCAATAAGAGTTACTGTATTTCTATTCTGACCTTTTGCTTGCTGTATTCTACTTGTTTTCTACATTCTAATATTAGAATTTTCAGTTCATCATTTTATCTTTTGTTCTTGTCAGGAGTTTACAAATCTTTATTAAATGTACAATGAGAATTATATTACATCTCTGCTTTCAGGGAAATAAAAAGTCTTTTCCTGTTGGAATGATCAGCTCCTTCCTGCTTCTTCAGAGATCTTTCACATTGTCAACTCTATAGTTATTAAATCACCTTGTCAACTTCAAAAAGACTCATCTGTTTTTCTTGTAGTTTTTCACTTTATTGGTACAGGACTGGGCAGAAGAAGAGACACTAAAGATTGTGCTTCTCTAAATGCTTTGGTTCTGCTTCTCCATAATTCAAATATATTTTATTTATGTTATTATCATAATTATAATAGTGTAAACAAAATTATTTGAATCACGGAGAAGCAGAATCCATACAAACAGAGAAGCACAGTTTATAATTATAATTCATAATACTTTTTTACTACCAGAGAACTTCATTTTACTATTTCCCAATGTTGCTAGGATATATGGCCTCCATGATGGCTACTATCTTTTTGCCAACTTACTGATGCATTGGTTCTTATAGTTCTCTCCAGCCTGGATATCTCAGTATAAAATAGCCAATTCACAATCATTTCTCAATTCCTTCCACTAGTGGCTATTACAGATGCCGTTTCTGGGCATATTTTTTGCAAGTTGGACTCCTACCACTACCCTTTCTAGAGACCAGAATTCATCAATCCAGCCTCAATGCTCTCACTCTTATGGTGTGGAAAATGTGGCCCTGTTTCAGTACCAGTAGCATTGCTGAAGTTATTGTATTTTGCAAATCATCTATTAGGGAAGCATGTAACTATAGATAAAGGAATTTCTCCTTGTTAGTAGAAAAGAATTCTGTCACATATAACATAGATCTTATCCTGGCTTTTCTCATCTCTTTAAAAGAACAGGATCTCTCCTTGTTGACTATCAATGGCATGTTGGCAGCAATCTCAGCATTTTGACTGCCAGTGAAAGGACCCTGAGTTTTTTCTCACTCTAAAGTTAAACATTTTCCTTAACTATTTATTATGCAAGTACATCCCATTAGAGACCCAGGTCCATTTGGAGCTTATCCTTGATTCTTTCTATATTGACTAAGAAACACTTTGAATGGCTGATGCATCCTATTTCAGCCTATTTACTCACCAGAAAGTCTAGATTCCCAATTATTATTATTTCAGAAGAAGAACAGGTGAACTTACAAGCTCTTGAATCAGAGATGCTGTATTGAATCTTTTGTAAGAGTAAAGTCATTTCATTTTCTGACATCCCCTATCAAAATCGTAGCCTTTAATTTAAAGCAGGATAATATCTTTTTCTCCACCCATTCTACTTTCTTTGAAAAATGAAAGTACTCAGTTTCTCCTGCAACAGAATACCATTTTATAAAGAACCTTACTTCTTTGTCTGTTTAAAGCATTTGTAAAAGTACTGTCAGTTTCTTCCTAGCTGCACTCTAGCAATTTTCTAACATTTTTATTTCTTTATCACCTTGCTCTGTGAGCTTCAGAGGCTTGTATTCATTTTGATTCTGGCATTGACACCACTTTGGGAACTTTGTAGAGCAGTAGTCTTGTTTTCATGAAGTCTGAGACTTGATGTATGCTCAAAGGGATGTAATTTTGGATTAAGCAATTCTGACTGTTTCATGGACTATATAACCTGCCAAGGTAATCATATTGTTTTCATCTCTATGTTTGTGTTGTAGAGACAATAATGAAAAACCTCATTGTAACTTTGCTTTTCTAAATGCTCCTTGTGAATTCATGCAAAACTCTATTTCAAGTGGTTTACCTTTTTCCTGAGATCACCATAGCATTCACTTGAAAAATGAAAGAGGGATGTGCAAAATTCACCGAGCAAAATGTTCTGTGGAAGGTCCCATTTAGCTGTCTAGAGTGATTTGATGGTTTCTGAAAGTAAGACCTCTGAACTGGAAGCAATTAGAGCTGTTCTGGATTTGCACATATTCTGGATATATATGTTCAGAAACAACCAAATCACCTATGGAGTAGGATGAGTTTCCAGATTCTTGAAATTGTTATGTTCCTGGATCAGTGAATTTTGCACATTCCTTGGGCATACTACAGAAATATTCTCACAAAAACACTCTCGTGAGTTCTGGAAATTAACAAAGATGTGTGAATTCAGAAATAATTAATTAAATAATCATTTAAGTGATTATTTAAAGTTAAATGATTACTTTAATAATCATCAAGTTAAATAATCAGAGTTATCTAAGAACTCTGTGCCAGTTTTTTTCCTTGGCATCTATTTTTTTCTGTGTCATTTCTTTTATAGAATGGTACTCAATCCTTCAAACTCTTGCCTACAGTCTGAAGTGGCATAGGTAAGATGTAAAGTTTATTATTTTTATAAGAATTGAAGCCTAGGTGACATACGATGCTAATTGTGTGTAGTTTCTTCACCCCATTTTCTTATACAAAATGCAAGAAGAACTATTAGGATTAGAGTTAAGAGTTAGTTTCTGAGATAGCAGTGGAAATAATGGATGACAGAAGAGGAGAGTTGCAAGCCGAAGGCAGCAAAGGCAACAGCAATGCATGATAACTAGAATTTGGTTCAAAATCTTGGAAATATGGAAAAGGTATCTAATGCCCTGGAGGTCTATGGCTAGAGAGTTGAATAACTCCCTGCTAAAGCATATTAAAGTTATTCAAAATATGTTTAAATTTGTTGTGGATTGGACTTCCGGTTGACATCGCAGCATGAAAATAGTGGGCTCTTTGGAGCCCTGTGAAATCCAGCTGGTAACTGCTGTCGGGAGACCCTTTGGGGTCATAGCCACCTTGGGGGAGTGTGAAGGAAGGAGAGGCGCTTCGCTGACTACAAAGAAACCACACTTTTCTCGTTAGGTCCAAAGCAAGCTCTCCCTGAATGACAGCAGGGATGACAGCCATTTTATGGCTGTCACGAAGTTGGGACAACTGGGACCACAATATTTGTGCTGGAGCGGTGAACGGGCAGAGCATTAAAACTGGGTGAGATAATTACGAACTTTTACTCTAAAGATTGTAAGTAATAACAAGAATATTAAAATATAACTCCTAAGCTTAAGATAGCCACCGATTGATACTTGGAAGAAAAAAATGAGAACAAAGAGGCAAAAGAAGCCTAAGATAAGCTAATAAAATATAGAAAGTTTGGAAAAAGCTCAAATAATTTGAAAAGTGATTTCCGGAGAATTTATCTGGTTTATTTGTAATTTTAAACCCCCTAGATTTAATCAGAAAATCAGCTGTTTTTGACAGACTATTTAATATTGGATTTGGGTTAGAAGAAGAGAAGTGATACAGCACTATACTAGAGCAGCATACTAGAGTTATTTCAATACACACAAAGCCTAATACACAGAATAGAAGCAACAACACCTGGAAGACAGCCTGACCTTGACTCTACTGTTGACGACTTGGATAATTTGGAAACATTTACTGAGCCTTTTTTTTTCCTTTTGGAAGATTTATAAAAAGGAATTAATCTGCAAATGACTAAACTAAATTTGACTATTGGATTATGGATTTGAAAGATTGGAGCAATCTAGTTGTTTAATTTGGACTTGAACTATTGGACTTAATTTGGACTTGGACTTGGATTTTTAATGTTATTGAACAGAACATCCTACGAGACAAAGGAAGAAAAGTGATAGAAGAAAAGAGAAAAGACCGCTAAATAAGACTTGAAAATTTGGATAATTGGGAGATATATAAGTGGGGAAATATAAATTGTAAATTGTAAAAATAAGGTTTACAAAATGAACTAACAAGAGACAATATGGAGAAATATTGTTTATGCTAAAAGATATGCGTGAATTTTAAAAAGACAATGAGACAAGGGGATGGCTTAAAGGTACAGAAATGAATGTAGAAGCTACTCAACAATTGCGGGGGTGGGGGGGAAGAAGAACATGATATTCAAGAAATAGGTGAGAAGTTAGAAAAAGCAGTGGAAGGGGAAAAATAAAATGAGATGCAAGCAGTTAAAAATAAAGAGGAGAAAGGATTAATAAGTAGAAGACATAACCCCCTAAAAGTTTATAACAGAACAGAGAGAAAAGGAAAAAATCTCCTAAAGAAACATCGAAAAAAAGCTTTGTCAATGGGAGTTCAAATACTACAGAAGAAAGAGACAAAAAGTACTCAGAAGGGGAATATTAGTAGGGAGGGAGGGAGGGAGGGAGGGAGAGAGAGAGAGAGAGAGAGAGAGAGAGAGAGAGAGAGAGAGAGAGAAGATTCCAAGAGAAAAGGTTGATCAAAAACCAATAAACAATGGAATTTCAAAAAGATTAAAAGATGATGGCTAATGAGAAAATATTTCCATAAAATGGGAAAAAATATATGGGGAAAATAGTAGTATATACATTAATAGAAAACATAATTTAATAATACAATACAAATAAGTCAAGTAGATGGGAATTCAGGATTAAGTAATCAAACTGTATTATTAATATTAATAGTGAGTTAATATTATTAATTTATATATACAAAAGTGAAATATCACTCATGTATCATCATGAAATCTCCAGAACCGTAAAGCCTACAAACTTGAAATTTGGTACATATGTTCCTCTTGGCTTCTAGGTGCTCACTAAGAAAGGATTTTTTGAAATGTCCATCAGAGCATTAGTATTTCATATATTATTATTAACATGTTCTGATGCTAAGGAGTTCTACTCCTCCTCCCCACCTGAAAAGAAATCTGTTCCAAATGCAAAACACAAGCAGAGTAGAGGAGTTTCAGTTTTAGTTTCACAGCAGCAACCAGCTTTAGTCCAAAACAGTTGAGCTCAGCCATGCCCAGGCTTCTTGCTGTCTCCTGCTTGCTCACACAGCAAGTACTGTTTCCAAACAGTCCTCAACTCTCTCACACACTGACAGGATGCTAGCCAGATGAACACCGATAGATACTGGTAGGTGGAGGCAGAATTTTTCCACCTTATTTTCCTCCTCCAAAACAGCCCTATCACATAGTTTGTAGCGAAGCACAGGTATAGAGCTAGTTTAAAATATTAAGGACTAGAAAGTGTGTGGGATTTTGAGATATATTTTCAGGATTGATTAAATATTGTCAATATTTAGCGTTATTATTAACACTACATAATTGGAATATTGAAGTTATGGTGGAACGATGAATAATTCTTAAAAATATTAAATAATAGTATTTAGAGACTACAAGGTGCAAATAAATGCTATTTTTGTTTAAATGAACTAATGGGAAAATAAGAAATGGATTATGAAAAGAGTTTAGCTCTGTTGAAGTTGTGGAAGTTGGAAGATTAGAATTATACATACCTAATTGGATTATTGTTGTTACTGCTGCTTAAAAAAGATTGGACCCAGTCAATGCAATGCTCATAAAATATGTATGTTTATACTGAAAAATAAAAAAAAAACTTTTAAAAATACTTCTCTGGCTATCTCCAATGGAGGTACCAGTATATCCCAATGTTATCGATTTGAACAAAACAATAAAATTTAAAGAATTAATAACAGATGAAGGTGACTTGAAAACACAGATACAATTAAAAACACAGGGAATTGAAATTGGGTGGTGGTCGTACATTCAAATTCAAACAAAACATAAAAAAAGAGAAGGAACAATTTAGATTTTATAATACAGATCAGGAACTTGATAAAATTTTACAAGGAAGTGAAAAAAAGATGATTACCAAAATGTACAATTGCTTATTGTAATTCAAAATGGAAGAGGAAACGGTCAAGGAAAAGCATGATAACATGGGCTAAAAATTGTGGCCACAATATTGAACTAGAACAATGTGAACAAATTTGGCAAACTAACTATAAATTAATGTTATCAGTCTCATATAAAGAAAATATTCATAAAATATTCTATTGCTGGCACCTTCCACCAGCAAGACATGCTAAAATGTTCCCTAATATGTCACCTAAATGTTGGAAGAGTAACTTTAGCCAGGGAACGTATTTTCACATGTGGTGGACATCTCCTAAAGCCCAAAAGCACTGGTCTAAGATACAGACATGGTTAGAAGAGATGACAAAACTAAAGATTAAATTTAACCCAGATACCTTTTTACTCGGAATGACAGAATCAACATGGAGCAAAAAATATCAGCATCTGATATTACATATCATCATAGCGGCAATGATAGTCTTTGCCCAAAACTGGAATTCAACAATGATACCTACAGACCTGGCATAACTAATAAAATCCAGCAATGTGCAGAAAAGGTTAGATTAACCATCTTATTAAAAAACAAAGAAGAGGGAGATTTTTTCACAATTTGGAATATATGGTACAAATTGTTGAATAAAAAAAAAGTAAAGATGTCTAATGAAATTGATCAAACAAACAAGGGAAAATGGAAATAAGGATAAATGTATATATAGCTATGTACATATGTAAAGTAATATAATTAAATAAATATTGTATTATAAATGTAATAATAAAATAAATAAGGATTTAGGAAACAAATTATAGATTTACCTGTAGCAAATAACTTTAATTGACAGTAATAGAAATGTACACTGCAATGAAAATATTGCAAAATGTGAGAACATGTTTCTCTTTAAAAAAAATGCTTTTTCTTTTTGAAATTTTGAATAAACATTATTAAAAAAACTTTTTTAAAAATAAAAAAAATTGTTGTGGGTTTTCAATTTAAGCATAATCTGATAACCTAGCATAGTTAGATATAGTTACTTATCATAGTTATATGTCAATGAATTGCCTACTTTGGCTTTTCTTCTCTTTGTACAAGCGCTTTCCCACATGCTGCAATACTCGGGTTATTTAAAACAAAGTGAGGCTGGGGGAAGGATAGCTTTTCCACGTAAATATGTGATTTGCAGATTTGGGTGGTTGTGGCTGGCATTTCCAATGGATCTGACAGTATTTGAGTTCTTAGTATGTTTCAGAGGTTGTTGTCTATGTATAGTATGCTGAGTTCTCCAAAACTTGGAGCTGAGGGATGGGTTATGAGATTTATACCTTCAGGCAGAATTATCCCTCTCTCTGGGCACTTCCTCAGGAGGATTCTTTACCAGTTTGAAAGCAACTCTGGATCTCCCAGTTGGCAATATCTGAGAGCAGATCTAATTTGCATTTGAATAATCAGTGAAGGGAGTATTATCTTTTTCAACACTTTGAAATGCTGAGGTTGTAGATAGTTCCATTCCCCATTGGCAGGAACTCCTGTCTTACCCACCTCCTGGCTTCTGAACTCACACCAGCCATATCTCACTCATCTCTCAACAGAGCTTCAATTTAGAAATATCTCTGGGGACCTTCTGTTTCCAAGCAATCATTTGGACAAAAAAACAACCAGCAGCAGTGGTTTACAGCTGAATGGCCCTTGCAGAAGAGAAGAGAGAAACTTATAGCATTCTAATCCATTTTGGCCCATTTCACTTTCCCTCAGGGGCCACAATATGCAGAGAAAAAGTTGCAAAGCACAGATAGTTCCCGGCTGTGTTTCCAATCAACCATACTTAGAACTACTGTGAAAAATGCCTAGCTATAAAAATGTTAACCCACCATCCAGTTGGCGTCACAATTTGCAATGACTTTCAAATAGAAACAAGGAACAGCAGCTTTTTGAATCACCTTGTGGCAACTACTCGGTGATTTTGTTGAGTGCATGCAATATGCTGTAATATTTTCCCCCTTTGTGTAGAATGGGAACAAGGAAAATCTAGTTATTCCAGGTATGACTTTTATTGAAGGTTACATTTTACATTCTTCTTTAAGATTGTTTTGATGGAACACGCTCATTGTATTCGCTAGTTGTTCACAGCCTTTCAAGACAATTGCGGGGTAGCTTTAAACTGTTTTTGAGGGTGAAGTGAAAGTGGCTTCTGAGTTCTACGGTGCTGGGGCTTGTTATTCTGTCAGAACAGAAAAAATTACTCGCCATAACAAGCGTATTTCTGAACCCATAATAGCTTTGACATGAGAGGTATTTGTTGTTCCATTATGATAAAACTTTGGAGCAGAAATCCAGAATGCTGTTCTTAGGGAGAAATCAAGTGAAATACCCTAACCTCAAAAGAGTGTAGTGGACTACTTCCAGGCAACTAGTTTCACTATCAGCTTGATAATGTGCCCATTGATGTTCTTATTTTCTTCATTCAGTTTCTCACACAGTTACACCACAGCAATAGAAGGTTTTCATTAACATTACAGCCATCAACAAGGATTTTTCTTCCAACAATTTGACAGAATTATTCTGTAGGGTGTGATTGCAATTTGTGGGTATACACTTTTACATAATTCTTGGGATGTATGCTTTATTGCTTATAATCAAAGCACTAGTTTTTAAAAAACATGGGTATTTCTGGCAATGTTTTGATAACATTGACAACTTCATATAATTTGTTAGAAATATGCTCCCAGTGTTCTAGAATAATTTCCTTCGTCTTAGACACATTTGTGAACACTCTGTAGCAAAAGCAACAGTCTTGTTGCATATCAGTTTAACAAAGTATAACTGCATAAGCTTTTTCACAGAACACAGGTGCAAGGAGAGACGAATTATATATGCATTTGTTGTTCTGGGAGTGAAAAAGAGGAAATAATAAAAGGGAATTAAGGGGTAAAGAAATGTAAGATATAGAAACAGAAAAAAGTACCAATTAAAATTTATAATTTAGTTAAATAATAGTTTAGAAGTAAAGAATTAAAGGGTCAAAAGATACTTGTGATGTATCCCAAAAAATTGAAATGCTTTCCACGGATCTTAAATTTATCTACTGTCTATTTCTCCCTCATTTACATTGCTACATGTTAGCTATGAGGCTACTAGAAGTAATTAAATAAGGCAACATGGGGAGGAAGGAAGAAACTATGAAAATGTTCCACATGGGTTTTCAACAATTCATTCTGAAAACTGAGCGCTTGTGGTTTCTAAAAAAAATGTAGCCTCGGGAATAGTGAAATGCAATTTATTTGTCTAGCAAAAGTCACAATAAGAATGACTAGCAGTTCCATTGTAAATAAAGGGTATTAAGAATACCTGTTGACCTGATTGGGTTCTCCTGAAATAAATACAAAAGGGGACTACAAAAGGCATAGATCATAACAGTGAATGGAGTGTATCACTAAAAGAGACTAACTGGGGTGAAGAGAATAGGAGACATGGAGACATGCGAGGAAGAACAAATAGCAGTTTTTGAGAGATTAGAAGACAGGTTGGGGTGGAAACAGCAGCTCTAGGAACTGGGATGTTGTTTTTTTGGGAGATGAAATAATGGCTTTGGGATTAAGATGTAAGATGTGGGGAATGGGCGTTGGTAGAAGTTACCGTGAACACACTTTCTATCTGTTCTGTGAGACAGCCCAGGATGGATTGACTCCTTCCTATGATGTCATAGCTGAGTCTGTCCTAAGATATAAAAGCCAGCCCCTGGGAGAGATCCCAGCTTTGGCAAAGATACTTGACAGACTGAAAGGTGTCTCTGAAAGCCCAAAATAAATACAGAAATATGTCTTACCCTCTCCGGAAGGGTAAGGATAGGAGGGTAAGGAGATAGAAGGGTAAGGAGCGCAGGATGGGACATACCAAAGCTTGCATGTCCATGGGTGGGTCCTCGTCTGGCTCATCACACTGACTGTGGAACCACTCTTTGAAGCACCCATCTGCCGAAGGCTGCAGTTGCCGAGGCAAAAGCATCCAGATGGTAGTGTCTGATGAAAGGAGATGGGGATGTCCACGTGGCCACACGACAAATCTCCTCCAAAGATGCTTGGGTTGCCCAGGCAGCAGAAGTGGCTGCACTTCTGGTACAATGCACCATCAGACCTCGGGGAACCGGAAAGGCCGCAGCTTTGTAGGCCTGCTCAATGCAAGACCTGACCCACCTGCTAATAGTAGGAGAGGTCTTGTGCCCCAAGTGAGAAGGGAAAAAGGAAACAAACATGGCTTCTGACTTCCTGAAGGAGGAAGTACACTTAATGTATATTCTAAGAGCCCTTCTTACGTCTAGCGTGTGCCACGGCCGCTCTAAGTCATGATGCGGGAGAGGACAAAAGTCAGGCAAAACAATGTCCTGGTACCTGTGAAACCAAGTGTTAACTTTCGGAATAAATGAGGGATCCAAACGAAGAACAACCCTATCATCGTGAAAGGAACTAAGGTCCTGTCTGATGGAAAGGGCAGTAAGCTCGGAAACTCTCCTGGCAGAAGTGATGACAACAAGGAACACTACCTTCAGAGTCAGGAAACAGAGAGACACTGTTCTAAGGGGTTCAAAGGGGGGCTTTGTAATGGCATTAAGGACCAAATGAAGGTCCCAGGAAGGATATCTGTGAACCACTGGAGGTGCAGGTTGGAAGCCCCTTTCAAAAACCTCCTGACTGAAGTGTGATGGGATAAGGAAGGAAGCGAACCCCATGAAAGGACTGAAGAGAGGGCCACAACCTGCCTGCATAAGGTGTTGGGGGCCAAACCTTTCTCCAGCCCATGCTGAAGGAAGCTAAGAACTTCTGTCAACTGGGCTGAAGCAGGAGAAAGACCCTACCTGAGGCACCATTGGAAAAAGCCTTCCAGGTGCCATCACAGATGCACCTTGTAGAAGGTTTGCGAGAAGCCAGGATAGTGAGGATAACCTTTCTGAAAGATCAGCCTCCTCTAGCCGCTGCAGCTCAAGTGCCACACAGTCAGCTTGAACTGGGGCTCTGGGTGGAGCAGGGCCCTCTGGTGAAGGGAGATGAGATGGGCAGAGATCCTCCAAGGAGAAGACACCAATAGGTTGACCAGGTCTGCAAACCAGGGCCTCCTTGGCCAATAGGGTGCCAGGAGGAGTTTCACATGTTCCTCCAACCTCTTCCGAATTACTGCCAGAATGATGGGAAGCGGGGGAAAGGTGTAGAGGAGACCCTTGGGCCATCTGCACAAAAGAGCATTGGTCCCCTCTGCTCCCTGGCAAGGAAACCTGGTGAAGAATCTGATGACTTGGGCATTTTGAGGAGTTGAGAAAAGTTCCACCTCCGGTGTTCCAAATCTTGAGGGAAAGATCCCTGAATAGAGACGGAGGAATGGACCATTCTGCCTGGTCGACTAGACTCATGCTGAGCCAGTCGGCCTGGGAGTTGCCGATTCCGGAGATGTGGTCCACCAAGATTGATAACAGGTATTTCTCTGCCCATAACCCAACCTTAGAGCCTTTCTCATGAGGGCTTTGAACCTCATCCCCCCTTGCCGGCTGACATGAGCCTTTGTGGCCATGTTCTCCATAAGGACTAGAACATGAGAGCGGTTACTGATTTCCTGAAATGCTTGACAGCCAGAAAAATGACTCTGAGCTCTAGCCAATTTATGGGAAGGGTCTGTTCGGATCTGGACCAAATGCCCTGAGCTATCTCGCCCTGCATATGGGAACCCCAACCCAGGAAGCTGGCATTGGTGGTTATCACTAGCCTGTCTGGGTCCCTGAACAGGAGTCCCCTCCAGATAGATGGGGAATGCCACCAATTGAGAGATTGGATTTGTGGCGGGAGTGAGACCTTGATGGGTGAGTGGCTGGTTCCTGCTCATTGGTAGGGAAGCAGGAAACATTGGAGGGCTCAGGAGTGGAACCGAGCCCATGGGACGATGCTAATACAGGAAACCATTTCCCCCAGAAGTTTGGACAGCAGCGACAGGGGGACAATTTGATGTTGCTAGATCTGGCTGATGATCTCTGCAAGGCTCTTTCCACAAGCTGGGGACAGGAAAACCTGGCATGACATGGTATCGATGACTGCTCCCAAGTGTATTTTACAAATTGGTTGAGAAATTTTAGATCAAGTATGGCTTGCCACCCCCCTGAGGCTTTGGGAACGATGAAAAGGCGAGAGTAAAGCCCACATCCCCATTGAGATGGGCTAACAGGTTGAATAGCCCTGATTTCAAGAAGGTGCTGAATGGCTTTATTCATGAGGGCTTGCCTGGAAATGTCCCTGAGACACAGGACAGATCAAAAAAAAATTTGGGGGGTGGGGCTAGGAAGTCCAATTGTAACCCTGACCTAATAGTGCTGAGCACCCAGGTGTCCCTAGTTGACTCCTCCCATTTGGAGGCAAAGAAGGCTAGGCGACCCTCCGATGGGTGGGGAGAATAAGGGATTACTTAGACCGATGGAAGGAACGACCCCCTCTCCCCCCGAAAGGGCCGTTTACCAATAGAAGGTTGTTGCCTGCCAGATGTTTCTGCCCATTGGTCTTAGCGTTGGGAGTATGGCCTGTGAGAGCGGGGGAAGCGAGGTCTCCGCTTGGAAGGCAGGAGGGAGATAAGGAGCAGGGCGATAGTTGGCTTTCTTCCCAGAGGAAGAGAGAATTTTACGTTTATCTCTGGTTTCGATGAGATAAGGTTCCAGAGCATCGCCAAATAGTTTATCACCTGCAAATGGAACTGAAGCCAGCTTCCATTTTTGGCATGACTCTGCCTACCAATTTCGGAGCCATAAAAGTCTTCTTGCTGCTACAGAAGATGCCATGGCCTTGGATGCAAATTTGGTGGAATTGAGAGTGGCATCCACAGTGAATTCCACTGCTGCAATAATCTTATTAAGGTCTTGGTGATACCGAAGGTCAGAAGCAGGCAATCTATTCTGGAGTTGCGCAGCCACCGTATGGATGCCCTGATGAAGAAGGATGTTGCTGTTGAAGCCCGAACAGCCCAAGCAGCAGTGTGGTGATTGCACTTGAGGGTCTGTTCGGAATGTTTATCATCCGGTTTTAGGATATTGTTAGGAATATAAGTCACCTAACAGGTATTTGGGTAAGAAATATATAAACCAGGATAGACATTTTAATACTGTCTCTTGAAGGGAATGCAAGAGCATGCAATTGGTTGTGGTTTCTCAAACGGCCATAAGATGGAGCCAGAAATCTGGGTTGTTTTAGTCTTAGTCTGAGTCTCAAAAGAGAGTGTATCTTTGTTTCCTTCTGTTGGAAAATATTGCCGTTGCAATAGTTTTTGTGGGTTATGAGGCCAACCATAGATCATTTAGATTCTGGGATCAAGGCACAGCTCATGTTTATTGTAGTGCTAGTGCAAAATTTATTGAGTGCGTTGGGTAGGATAAACTGGAACAGGAATCCAGCAATGATATTATTATTGATACCCAAATAGTCCCAAAGCATAAAATCAGTACATCCCAAATAGCCATTAAAGAGGAAGAACAGGAGGAAGTAGTAGAACAAGGACAGGAAGAAATAAAAGAACAGGAGCAGGTGGCACAGGAAAGTCCACCAGTAAGCCCTGTATTACCAAGACGTTCAACCCGAGTAACACGACCACCTGATAGATATCAGGCTAGTGTTGTATGCCAACAGTTCCAAGTCATTATAGTGAACTAAAACTGTATCCTGCTAAGGATCAGGCTGCTTGGCAGAAAGCAATGGATAAGGAACTAGAATCATTAAAAAGACTGGAGGTATATGAAAATGTTAAGTTACCACCAGGTAAACATGCCATAGGATGTAAATGGACATATAAGCTGAAGACAGGTGTAGATGGGACTTTTACCCATAAAGCCAGGTTAGTAGCATAAGGTTTTAATCAGACAGCAAATGACTATGATGAGGTGTTTGCACCTCGTCTGAAGGCTGCTACATTAAGGACAGCATTTATGTGGGCAGCTAAGGAGAAATATATTGTAAATCATTTGGATGTAGAGACAGCATATCTGCATGCACCGTTGCAACACACTATATATTTAAAGAAACCTTTAGGTCTCAAAAATGATAATACTGATAATAATGATTGCTGGAAATTGAAAAAGAGTCTTTATGGTTTAAAGCAATCAGGATATGAGTGGAACCAATGTATTGTTAAAGAATTAACTGAGATAGGCTTTGTAGATGGCGTGGCTGATTCATGTTTGTTTAAAAGAGAAAGTGATGGTATAGTGTCATTATTGCTATTGTTTACTGATGACATAGCATTAATCACCAAAACTGAAAAAGAAGCTACTGAGATAATCTCACTGCTGGAAAATAAATTTAAGATAAAACAGTTAGGAGAAATCAAACATTATCTTGGTTTGAAGACAGATAGAACTAGATCTCACAAGCTAGATAAAATTAAGCAATTATTAAAAAGTTTCAAAATGGAACTTTGTAAGCCGGCTAAAACACTAATGACCCAGGAGTTTAGCTATAGTGATGTTCAAAGTCCTGTTTTCGATAAGAACATTTATCGGTCCTTGATTGGTAGTTTATCTTATCTCAGTAATTGGTCAAGGCCAGATATTGCATACAGTGTTAATCAATTAGCGAGATTGAATGCTGAGCCAACTGAAAGGCACTGGCAAGCTACTAAACTGGCAAGCTGTATTAAGATACCTGAAACAGACAATGTATTATGCATTGTATTTGGAGCCAAAAGATGAACTGAATTTGACTGCATATGCTGATGCAAGTTTTGCTACAAACATAAATACACAAAAATCTACATCAGGTACTGCTGTATTATTGGGAAAAGCATTGGTTGGATGGAGATCTATTAAGACAGATCTAACACATCTAAGTTTGTCAACAATGGAGGCTGAATTCTCATGTTTGTCTTTATTATGTACAGTTTTGGATAAGCAATTATTAATTGATATGGCAATTAATGTAACAGATCCTATTGTTGTTTACGAAGATAACCAATCAGCAATACAGATGGCTTCAAATATTGCTGTGAAAACAAGAACGAAACACACAGATTTAAAATATTTAAATGTGAGACAATGTGTGCAAAGTAAAATGATTAAGCTAGAATACTGTATGTCAGAAAACAATATAGCAGATCATTTTACAAAGGCCCAAAGCTCTATAAAGCATAAGGCTAGCTGTGAAGATTATGGACTTAGAATGTAAGGTTCTATATATTATCTTACCCAAAAAGGGAGAATATTAGGAATATAAGACACCTAACAGGTATTTGGGTTAGAAATATATAAACCAGGACAGACATTTTAATACTGTCTCTTTAAGGGAATGCAAGAGCATGCAATTGGATGTGCTTTCTCAAGATGGAGACAGAAACCTGGGTTGTTTTAGTCTTAGTCTGAGTCTCAAAAGAGAGTGTATCTTTGTTTCCTTCTGTTGGAAAGTATTGCCATTGCTCCATTTTTCCTAATTGACTGATATTACTGGATTTAATGTAAGTGTAATACTGAACTGTTTTTGACCCTGGACTTTGTTACTGGATTACCCCTGGATTGCAAACTGACTGATTTAACTTGTGAATGACTTTGGACTGTGTTTGGACTTTGCTTAAACTTTCTGGAAGAAAAAAACCTACATTTACTGTACAGTGTATCTGTGTACTGTGTGTGTATTATTCAAACACTACTCTCTATACCTGTCTCCCTGTATGCACTCATTCTCCTAAAGGGGAATTTCCTCAACAGATATCTTTTGGCTCCATGGGAGTGCCAGAAGATAAGAACGAGACCAGAACCGGAATGTCAACAGAAGGCACTGCCAAGGCATTGTCCAGTGCTGCGCTGACATTGTAGAAATGCTTATCTAGAGAAGATGGGAGAGGACCTGCCGAAGGAGAAGCGCAATGTTCCTTGACCATGTCCAGGAACAAAATGGGAGAAGGCAAAACCTCTGCATGCACTACAGGCTTGGAGAAGAGCAAATCCCTTTGGCTTGAAGGATTTCCTTGTGGCTCAGGAGCCACTTCCTCTGGTGACAGCTTGGCAGTGACCAAGGCCTTGCTGAGTAATGGTCTGAAGAGAGTAGGTTTGAAGACCAATGTAGAGGATGTCTGCTCTGGGTGAGAATCCTCTTCCTCTGAAAGATTTTGGTCAAAAATCTCACCCTCTTCACACTCTGAATGAAAGGAGTAGCTGTGTTCAGATAGTGAAGACCTTCCTTCCTCATCAACCTCCTCCCATTCTGGTAGAGAAGAATGGACCCTGAGGTCCTGAGGCCTGTATAAATCAGGATGATGAGACAAGGGACTTTTAGATTGAGAAGGGAGAAGGGCCTAAACCCTTTCCAGAGGTTGAAGAATTTGTTTGAAGCCTTCATCCAATCCCTGCCAAATGGCTGATGAGACTACATCTTGGATATCCCTTGGTCTATGCTCAAAGGTAGAGGCAGAAGGCCAAAGGCTGTGGGAGTGAAGGTGCCTTCAGGCTTAGATTGAGGAGAGGTTCAAGGCCTGGAGGGAGGGGGAGGAGCATAGGACACAGAAGCCTGTTGGAAATAAGGCCCAGATCTGCTTAAATCCTGAGGATCTGACTGTCCAGCAAGAGACTCAGGAGACCAGGATGGAGGATGGAAAGTGTTTCATCCGGAAAGAAGCGCAAGACTGGGTTCCAAACAACAACTATTTTATTTAAATTCTCAAGGCAAAAGATACGGAACATAGCCCAAGCCGCAGCAGCCCTTTATATAGCGGCTTGCCTGCCGGCTTGTGACCAATGACACTTGTTTAACTCTTCCCACCATTTGGCGGCTTCCTGGATTGGTTCTTAGTGAACCAATCCGTAAGTGGCCTTTTTGGCCAGTCAGAATGAGGGACTTGGAACCTACCAAGTTCCATACAGAACACCCTCTCCCCCTTTAGTTCAGTCCAACGTGGGTGACGTAGTCGTGCAGGTAGGTGGGGCTTTTTCTAGTCCGAGTTGACCTGTGCGGTTCAGTCTTGTTTTGGTCTTCTAGCGGTTTGGTCAGGATCATTGCTTCTCTTGTCCTTCTCCATTGAACCTCCTGGAAGGGTGAGTCAGCCATGCCGCTCCCGCCTGAGTCTCTCGTGCCAGTTGAGATGGATCCGCCGCTCCCTCCTGGTTTGTCCAGGTTGGTTGAGCTGGCCTGGCTGCCACCTTCCAGGAAGGCCTCACTTCGCTCTCCTGCTCCCGGACCTCTTTCTTGGGGTTCATCTAACCGTAAGTGCTCTTTTTGTTTGGTTCAGTTGTTGTTTTGCAGAGTTTCTTGTCTTGTTATGGGAGGTTCATCTCTCCCTTTTTTATTTATTTGTACTCTCCCCCCCCCTTGGTTGTTTTATAGTCGGAATTTATTATTTTTGGTTCTACGGCAGTTTTTCTTTCGAGGTTGCGGGAATGAAGCTGGTCTATGTGCCGCTTCCGTTCCCTTCCATCGTCCAAAATTAGTCGGTAGAACTTGGGGCCTGTGATTTGTGTGATGGTGGCTGGGAGCCATAGAGGGTCCCCGTTAAGGTTCTTGGCATAGGCTAGGTCACCGATTTTGAAGGAATGGTATTTGCTGGAGGAGTCAGGGGGTTTGTCCCAGGTGTAAGTGGGATGTAACCTGTCCAGGTAGGAACGTAGTTTCTGACCCGTTAAAAGTTCAGCTGGGCTTTTATTTGTTGTGCTACTCGGGATAATATGTTGCAAGGTTAGTAGTCGGTTTAGTTTGTCCTGCACGTCCCCCTTGTCCATTCTTTCTAGGCCCTCTTTAGTATACCGAACCATGCGTTCAGCCCTGCCATTCGCAGCCGGATGGACTGGCGCAGTTAAGGCATGACCTTGGGCAGCCAGATATTGTTCAAATTGCAAGGCTGTAAACTGAGGCCCATTGTCCGAAACCAGTAAATCAGGTAGCCCATGTGTTGCAAACAGTTTGGCAAGCTGTTTCTAACCAACCAGTTCGAATATGCATCAACCACAATTTAAAAAGTGTTCCCCTTCGTGGGCCTAGCGAAGTCAATATGTACTCTAGACCATGGACCCTGGGGAGTTTCCCAGTCTCTTATTGGTGCCTGTGGGGAGGTAGGCCTCGCTTTTTGACAGTCATGGCATGTTGCAACCCAGCGTTCAATGTCTTTGTCCAGCCCTGGCCACCAGACGTAACTCCTGGCCAGGCCTTTCATTTTGACTATGCCCGGGTGACCCTTGTGCAACATGCCCAGGATGTCTTCTTGGAGGCTGCTTGGAATTACCACCCTGTCACCCCATAAAATGCACCCATTTTCAATAGACAGTTCGGTCTGTCTGGCACGGAAAGGTTTAAAAGTCTCAGTTTTGTTTTCCTCCAGCCAGCCTTTACCTACCCAGTTCAATATGTGCGCCGTCAAAGGGTCTTTGGCTGTGGCTCTCGCGACGTTGGCTGCAGTCAGCAGTAGCTCTGGGCAGGTCTCAAGCTGAAATGTGGAGGTGGTTGGAGCAGGGTCGTCCTCTGTGACGGGCAACGGGGAACAGCTAAGGGCATCAGCATGTGGAATGGCTTTGCCAGGTCGGTGGAGCAGCATGTAGGAATAGGCGGCAAGAAATTCAGACCACCTCGTCATTCTTGGTGACAGAATGTTCAGGGTTGGCTTGTTGCCTGCTAGTATTCCAAGAAGAGGCTTGTGATTGGTTATGATAGGAAAAGGTCTACCGCAAAGGTACTCATGGAATCGTTTGACTCCGGCGATGATTGCGAGGGCTTTCCGATCTAGTTGGCTGTAATTGCGTTCTGACTTGGAGAGCGTCTTGGAGTAACAGGCGACTGGTGCCTCTTTGCCGTCTGGGAGTTGGTGACTCAGGATGGCACCAACCTCAAAAGGCGAGGCATCACAGGTGACCGTCACAGGCAGGGTATTGCTAAACTGGATGAGAACGGTGTCTGATGTGAATAGGTCTTTGATACCTTGGAAAGCTTTCTGTTCCCGGTGGCTCCATGTCCAAGCGGTTTTTTTATCTAGCAGACGATGTAGGGATTCTGCTATTGTTGCCTTATGGGGCAGGAACACATTGTAAAAATTTATGAGGCCTAGGAATGCCTGGAGATCGGTTTTGTTTTTGGGTCTGGGAGCGTCTTTGATAGCCTTCACTTTTTTTTCGGTGGGGTGAATGCCTTGTTCATCGATTAAATAGCCCAAAAATTTGACCCGGTTAGTGGCCAGTTCACATTTTTCCCTCTTCACTTTTAGGCCTGACTTTCTAAATCTTGTTAAGACTTCTCTTCACCTGGTCTCTAGCTGGTTGGCATTTTTTGCTGAGACCAGTACATCATCAAAGTATGGGACGATACCTTTGATTCTATTTAGCAGGCGTTCCATGAGGCTTTGGAACACGCCTGGGGCAATGCAAACACCGAATTGGAGGCAGTTACATTTGAATGCCCCTCTATGAGTTACTATTGATAGGCCTGTGCTAGGTCAAGCTTTGCGAATATTTTTCCTCCCCCTAGCGAGTGCATGTACTATTGGCACTACTGGCTGCACTACAAATGCTGCACTACTGGCACTGGGTATGTGCTTTGTTGGAGTGCATGGTTCAGGGTTTTAGTCCCATGGGACCTTTTAGTCCCCACAGATGCGCACTGACCCATCTGGCTTTTCCGGTGTGACAATACGGGTTTCCCACCTGGCATGGTCGATTGGTTCTAAAAACCCTTGAGCTAAATAAAAACTTATTTAGCTGCTCGACAATTTTTGGTTTTAGCGCGAATGGGACACATCTGGCCTTGAAACAGATAGGGGCTATTTTCAGGTCTAGGCTAAATGAAATTAGGGTCCCCTTGTACTTGCCTAGAGTCCCGTTGAAAACATCTTGGAATTCTTGGAGCAGGCTCTCCTCCCAGTTGGTTGTAGCAATGCAGTTGATCCCGGTCATCCCTATTCCCAGGGGTGCGAACCATTCCATTCCTAATAGACTAGGGCGGTCGCGGTCGACGATGTTCAGAGGCAAGATTTCTGCGTGGTGTTTAAATTCAACTAAAAAATGTCCAAGGCCTACTCCTGGGATTCGATTTCCCTGATAGTCTTTTAGCACTAGTTTTTGCTTCTGTAGTTCTCTCTGTTTAATGTTCGGTATTAGGCGCCAGATGGTATTCCAGGATACCATTGATAGGAATGACCCTGAGTTGACTTCCATCTCACAGGGTCTCCCCTCAATGCTCACCTCTACCCGAACTTTCTTTTCGCTTTCCGCCCTGGCATTGCTGATGGTGACTGTCTGATGCATTTCTTCCCTGTCACCCATTCTCTTATTGCGGTTCCATCTGCTGCCGGCTTGTCTGTCATCATGTCGGGGGGGGGGTCGCATCTTTGGGGACTATAGCTCTTATTGTTGCGGCAGACTCTTTCGATGTGCCCCCTTTTACTACAAGCCCGGCATATTGCATCGAGGAACCTGTTTTCAGCCCACGGGTGACAGCCTCCGCAGCCCGCACACTGAAAGTCCCGCCAATTTCTCCTCTTTTCGCGCCATTTTCTATCTGAATGGAGTTTATGGACATCTTTGTCTTCGGCTTCGGTGTCACTCTGGTTTTCGATGTCCTTGTGTTGGGTTGTCGCTGTGGGCTGTTTCTTTCCTCCCTCTGCCTTCCCCCTGGTTTAGGTTGGCACATCTGGAACTGCGTTCATTTTCCGCATGGTGGCTGCTGACTTCTTAGCTGCTTCGGTGGCGGTTGCCTCTGCAATGGCTTCGGCCACGGTTATGTTCAGCCTATTCAGTAGTTTGCTTTGAAGGGTAGAGTCCTTCAGGCCGAGGACTACGCGGTCTCTCATTGCCTTGTCCATGTTCTGGAACTCACAGGCTCCTCCAATGTGTCTCAAGGCTGCTACGAAATCTGCTGTGGTCTCATCCTCCATCTAGTCCCAAAATTTGTGCCTTTTGATTAAATTTGAGACTACCGGTGCGTAGTGTGCTCGGAGCATTCGGTTCAGGTCGGACCAGGTCATCTGTTTGACATCTCTGGGTTTCGCCAGCGCCTTCGCCATTTTGAATACTGTTGGTCCGTAGTGCGTAAGGAAGACAGCCCTCTTCCTCTGGTCTGAGATTTCTTCCATCTCATTGCTTTCTAGAAATATCAGAAAGCAATTGATATATGATTCCCAATCCTCCTCATCAGGATTGAAGGGTACGGGCGGTGCGTTGTTACCAGCCATCTCCCTCACTCGGTTCAAATCGCTGCGTACTTCGGTCTCACCTTTTATGACAATCCCACCTTCGGCGCTAGTGTTCCGTCCGGAAAGAAGCGTGTGAGACCAGGTTCCAAACAACAACTATTTTATTTAAACTCGCAAGGCAAAAGATACGGAACATAGCCCAAGCTGCGGCAGCCCTTTATATAGCGGCTTGCCTGCCGGCTTGTGGCCAATGACACTTGTTTAACTCTTCCCGCCATTTGGCGGCTTCCCGGATTGGTTCTTAGTGAACCAATCCATAAGTGGCCTTTTTGGCCAATCAGAATGAGGGACTTGGAACCTACCAAGTTCCATACAGAACAGGAAGGTTCATAGATAACTTCTCCTCCCCTGGGAAGGCTTGATTGGGGCTCACGAGTACCACCTGAAGCATGCTGTAGTTGCACTCCCTTCTGTTGAATTAGTTCTGTTGAACTGTCTCTCTAGAGCTGCATGTCTGCGCTTCTCTGCCCTCAATTCAGCCTGAGTTGCTTTCTTAAGGGCTAGAGCCTTAGCTTTGATTTTAGCAGCCACCTCCCTCTGGACTGATTGGGTGCATTGCCTACGTCTTTTTCTCCTATTGGGCTTAAGAGACTGTTCCACTGGGGGGAAAGCCCTGCCAGAGTCTTAACTTGCTCCATTTGTAAAATAAAGGCTCTTGCGTTGGAAAGAAGCTGTTTAGAATTTTTTCTATTAAGCCCCTTAGGGTATAAATGGCCCCCGGGCTTACAAAATGGCCTCCCACCTCATGGTGAGGGCTTGAATCCAAGATGGCTGCTGACCACAGGAAAACAGGCTCCAAGATTGAAGAATCGCTCCTTAGGCTATACAGAGCCCCAAGCGAAGTCAGCAAGGGAAAAACACAGCAACCAGCTACACGATCAGCTGGCTTGAGCTCTTATCAGTTTGCCGATCGTGTTTACGACCGCTCCAAACTACAGGCATGGGGGAGGTCTCTAGATGCTGCCCAGCTTGCCTGCACAGAGCTCTGTGACACTGCTCCCAACGTTTCAGGGCTCTCCTGAAAGAGCAGCTGCCCAGATCCCTGGGAACTGCTTGAAGAGAGGAAAGAAGTTCTGAAGATCGCTGGTGATTGCTATCTAACAGAACGCTTTCAGAGACACAGCTACTGACTGAAAGGAGCTGAGTCAAAAGCTGGGGTCTCTCCCGGGGACTGGCTTTTATATCTCAGTACAGACTCAGCTATGACATCATAGGAAGGAGTCAACCCATCCTGGGCTCTCGATGAAGCATGGAGGAGAATGCAAATTTGTAAGCTTTTCCCAGATTCCATAGTTCTACCCCAATATCTGATATTCCATTTCCCAGGGCCCTCATTTCCCATTCTGAAGCAGGCACTCCTCAGCAAAATCTATCACCAAATGCTCACTAAAACAGGAAAAAGAAGGTAAGGGAAGCATGCAGAGCACAACTTCTACAATTCTTTCCAGTCCCTTGTTTTCTTCTGTATAACAGAACAATGTGTTGTATGTTTCTGCTATTCTCTCATACTATGTCTCTTTGTGCTTGTGTTTAAGCAAGCACCGAAAAACACAAGATGGGCCATCCAGGTCATGATTGGGAGGGAGGGAAGCTTGGAATCAAATAATTGTAAGCCTCCCAAATTCACTTGCTTGAGTTGTGTGGTTATAGAAATTGAATGGATGAATAAATTAAAATGGCAGCCTTCTCCTCAAGAGGGATTCATGGGACAGTTTTTTCTGTATTTTTCTTTACAACCCCATTCTAGATCCAGCCCATACTCCAATGCAATATTTTTCTAATCCTACCAAATTTCTGCTTAGTTTTTGGAAGTTTATTCTTTTGATGGATAGTTCTGGTATCCATCAAAAGTTTGAGTACCCCTTTACTGTACTCAACCTATGATTGTAATTGAATTTTGAATTCTAGAGAATTATAGAATCATAGAGCTGGAAAGTACCTTGGAGGTCTTCTACTCCAATGTCCTGGCCAAGGCAGGTGACCTTATTGCATCCTGGACAAATGGTTGTCCAATCTTTTCTTGAAAGCATCCAACAATGGAGTACCCACAATTCCACAAGGCAAGGCAATCCATTAAATTAAGATTGGAAATTGTGATGTTGTTAAACTGGTCATCACGTGACCATGCCAATTTTATGATCTTTTGGAATCATTAAGTGAATTAGTGTGGTCATTAAGCAACCATTAAGCAAACAAAATAGTTATTAAATGAATCTATTGTCCACAATAGATTCCCTCCCCCCCCCAAAAAAAAAAAAAAAACCCTGGAAGTAAACACAATTTCTGACCAAAAAACCCCAACCAATCCAAATCACAGTCATGTGACCACAGGATGCAGCAAATTGGGGTAAATTTTCAAGTTTGTAAGTTGTCAAGTGCCTAAAAGGTGATCCTGTGGCCACCTGTGGCTAGGGATGGGGGCAACTGTAAGAACTCTGAATCTGGCTCATAAGTAGCCTTGGGGAGGTTTGTCATTACTTTGAACAGTTGCAAAGCAGTCAGTTGTAAGTCAAGGACTACGTGGACATGAAAGGATTAAAATTGCATTTTATCACTATGGCCATGCAGTGGCAAGCAGGCACTCCACTTGATTTGTAACAGAAGAAAAACTTTAAAAATACACAATTAAAAATTGGCTAATAATTTCAACTCCAAACAGAATTATGAAATAAACTGACAAAAAGAATATTGTAATTAAATTGTGGCTTTTTCATCAAATTTCAAATGATCAATGTACCATTTCCTAATTTTTTTCTCAAAATTACAAAGGATTGTCCTCTGATTTACCTACAGCTACAATCCACACAGCTACATTTCAAACCAATCTGTTCAGCTACTTTGCAAATGCAACTTAATGACACCTGTTTCTATATCCATTTCTGTTTCCAATGCAAGATCGCCCTTCACTCAACCCTTCCCTCCTTAGCTAAAATCCACAGACTCTGTAATAAGATAAGCTGAAGATGTGATCATGGACAGCTAGTATTGCCTCATTTCCTTCCTATTTTCCTCAGTTGGTTTGGAAGCTGAGCAGAAAACAAAGTTAAAATACTGCCATATAATGCAGCACTGGATGGTTTGCTACCAATCCTGACTGAGCTAGTCAGTTCTATCACTGTCTAGTAATGTGTGGATCAGGAAGAGAAAGAACATTCCATAGTGAGATTAATTCATCTAAGAAGGCAGGCTGGTTGGGAAGAGTTTAAATCTGCTGGTAGCCCAGTTGCTACTCTTCAGTAATTTTCTGTTTGCCTCTTCCCTGCCATTTCCCCTTGGCAGCAACTCCACCTAACTATCCACGGCTAGCAAGAATGTGGGAAGACTAAAAAATAATATCTCTCTTCCATTTGGGTTAAATACTGACATTTCATCGGATAACAGTACATAAAAGGGTTGGAACAGAATGAGCCCTGGATCTATTCATTCACAGGGAGCCTACTAACTGCTTCTGACCTGGCAGTTCTATCCTTCGCATAAGCTGCTAACCTGATTGCATCACCCCATTTAAGCATATGGTAGGACATCAACATGAGGCATGACTCCCCGAGCCCATCTGGATCTCCCTAGTTCCAGTTCTTTTAAACTGAAATACAAAAATGGACAAATGCTTTAATGCCACATTGGAAACTGCAATATACAAGTTACAGAGAATGGTTTTGAATGATGTTATGATTGCACTACTGTCAAGAAAGCCAGAATTCCCCACAGTAAATAAAATCACATATACATTAAATATCTGTTTAACCCTGTTAACCAGCTGGTTGGCCCAGGGACCTAGGCTCATTTCAGTGGCCGCAGGGTTCTGGGAGCTTGGGAGAACAGCTGCCACCTTTACTTTCCACTCCGTATGTCTCAAAGATGCTTTGCCAAGAGGACTTTCTTGTTTTTCTTTTCTTTGAAGACGTTTTACTTCTCATTCAAGAAGCTTTTTTAGTTCTGACTGGAAAGCGGGGAATGGAAGGATTTATATCTCTTGCAGACAGCTGGTCATTTTCATTCTTTCAGAGAGACCTCTGCCTGACCACTACCTAGTTTAAATACAGGTTTCTACAGAGAAAAACATGGCTTGGGTGAAGATCAAAACACAGGATTGGGAAGCATTCACCAAATATATCAACTCTGTGGACAGATAAATCAAAGTCACGCGAGAAGATATTAAGGAAAATAGTGTAGCCTTTTTGGATTGTGCAGTACACATTAAGGAAGACAGAAGCCTTAATACTGAAGTTTATAGAAAACCCACACCTACAGATCAGTATTTATATTTTGATTCTCACCACCCACTGGAGCACAAAATGTGAGTTATCAGAACCCTACAAAACCGAGCTGAAAGTCTGCCTATCAGCAAAGATGTGAAAGAAAAAGAACTAAAACACAATCAAGGAAGCCCTCAGAAAATGTGGCTATCCCAACTGGGCCTTCATCAAATCCCAAAAAAAGACCCAGCAGGAGCTTCTCCATAACAGACAAAGAAAAGAACAATAAACCCAATAAAACACTAAGTAGAATCTTGTCCACTCCAAGGATAAAATACTCAGACATAAATTGAGCAACATGGTATATGCACATATGCAGTGAGACATGTGCAGATCTGTACATTGTGAAACAAAACAACCAACTCACAAATGAATTGGCACAACATAGGAGAACAAACTCATCTGGACAAGATTCAGTAATCTATCTGCATTTAAAAAACAAAGGCCACTCTTTTGAAGATAGCAAAGTCCACATTTTGGACGGAGAAGACCGTTGGTTTGAAAGAGGGCTCAAAGAGGCCACGTATGTCAAAATTGAACAGTCCTCTCTCAAGAGAGGGGCAGGGATATGACATTATCTATCTCCTGTCTACAACACAGTTCTTTCAACAGTTCCAAGAAGGCTCTACACCCATTTGCACTATTCAGATGAGGATAGAGATAAACCTCCAAATAACCTCAACAACTTTCTAAAAGAATGCAAATGACCAGCTGTCTGCAAGGAATATAAATCATTCCATTCACCACCACCCAATCAGAACTGAAGAAGCTTCTTGAATGAGAAAGGAAATGTCTTCAAAGAAAAACAAGAAAGTCCAGTTGCTTCTTGTAAAAGCACCTTCGGGACAACCATGACCTGGATAACTGAGAATCTCCATAGACACTCTGCTCCATATCTTCCGTCCTGGTTAGCAGAGTCCATGCACCACCAAGAATTTTCTGTCTTTGTGTGGGTGTGTTCATGTACTTGTTCCTTGAAGAGAGAAGTTTCCCGAAGAGAGATGTTCCCTGAAGATGGGCTCTAGCACAAGTCTGAAGGTCAGAAGACAAAATCTCTGGTCCTGGTGACTGACCCAAATTGGATCGTGTACTTGGAAAATTGTAATATATTTTAATTGTTGTTCCTTAAAATTCAAAATCTTACACCTTATAGAACTACATCTTATATACCTAGACAAATAGGTGGTTCTCTAACAATGCAATTGTAGGCACACCTATACAGAGAACCATTGAGTTCAATGGGTCCTACTCTAAAGTAAATGTGATAACTGTTTCATTTCACCTTGGTGTTAAAGCAGAGTAGCATAATGTTTTTAACATCAATTCTAGTAGAATTTTGCCTTTTAAAAATTAAGCTTGCAGATATCTTTTTTACTGTTAAACAATTTTTAAAATTTTATAAACTTGGAATGTATTAAGATATAAAAGTAACATATACACTACAACATTAGAATTGTTTTGGATTACTCTTTAATTTCAGTGCTTCAGTTTAAGAATTTAATCCATATAGAGATTATATAGATACAAATTAAAGCATCCTTGACAAATGACTATTCAAACTTTGCTTGACACATCCAGCGATAAGGAACCGCCATCTCTCTGGATAATTCATTTGACTGTCAAGCTGTTTTTTTATTACAAAGATTCAGCTTTTAAAAACCATTCAGTAGGAATCTGCCTTTTCATAACATAAAATCATTATTCTATGCCCTTCATTTTGAGTTGTTCCTTTTAGTGTGATGCCACTTCAAAGAAGTGCTATCATATCTGCCTTTAGCTTTCCTAAGACTAAGCATTAGGACATACAGCACTGTTCTTCAAATTCAGATGCCCAGAAGTGCTTTGAAGCTCTTAGCAGCATGCATATACTACTTCTGTGCAGCACTTTTTTCAAATAAATTTTATTAAAAAATTTCAAAAAGAACATAAAAACTTACATAAATACAGAATTTTTAAAAAAAAGAGCGAAAAGAAAAAAAATGCAGAAAGAAAACATAAAGAAAATAGAAAGGGGCTTCTGATTTCTTTTGCAGTAAATATGACCACAAGGTTGTCTCTTACTTTAGGATTATAAAAAGCTGAACCTTTTCTGTTATGTAGATTTATTTTTCTAATAATCTTTTTCTATTATGTAGATTTATTTTTTTAATAATCAAAATATAAGTGCATTTTTTTTTGTTTTATGAGAAAAGTGTATAAGGGGTTTCTAGTCAATCATAAATGTAGATATCATCTTTTCTCTAATCAAGGATATCAATCTAGATATCGTTGCAAAATCCGTCATCTTACCAACCATGTTTTTTGTGTCACAATGCTTTATTTAATCACCATCTGAAAGAAGTAGATTTCTTTAATAAACCAAACTTATAGAATTAGTCTGAAAAAAAAAAAACAACCCTTGGTAAAATCTCTACTTTTACCATTACCAATTTTAGTTTCTTGAAATCCAAATCATGCCTATTCTTCAAAAAGATCTATATTTTTTTGAAAAACAAGTACAGGTAATCCTTGACCTTTATGTAATGGAGCCTGCTCATTAGAGTCATAAGCGAAAATGTCAGTTAAGATGGCCTTGCTTAAGGACCCCCCACTCTCTGCTTTCCCTTATGCAGTCATTAAATGAATGCGTGGGTCATTAAGCAGAAATTGGAGTGCCTCCGGAGTGGGGGAGGACTTAGAGGACTAGCCCCAGCCTCCCCCACTCCCTGAGATACTCTGCGCTCTGCTTCTCATCTCTTGGCATCCCCACAGCCCTTAAGCTTTCTTTTGCCCCTCACTGGATCTTTGCAGGCCTTTCCTCCCTCTCCGCCCACACTGGGTCCCCATAGGTCCTCTTCCTCTTCACCACCCCTACCCCCATCTCCTATTGTGCACATATCTTTTGAAGATCTCTGGAGCTCCAGAGGATTCCTCAGCATTGTGCAGCCTGTATATGGAAGCAGAATGGAACTGTCTATCCCTGGGCTGTGTGACAGCCTCCTGGAAGAAACTGCCATTTCAGTGCAATCACTGGGAATTTGTGGCAGGTTGAAAATGGTGGTGCTTCTGAAACTTTTTTCTGCTTCCCGAAAGCTACACAAGGAAGTGTCGACATGCTGAAAATGGCAGCCACTTCTGGCCCAAGGATGAGTAGTTTGTCCTCCTCCTTCCCCAACATAAGTTTGGAGATCTTCAAAAGATAAGCGCGTACTGGATGATAGATGGGTGAAGACCAGGTCCAAAACCTTTGAGGTCCCACCAGTGGGGTGGGATCGGGGTGGGAGAGGCCACATCCCTGCGGTCAGTCATAAGAGCAAATGACTGTGGGGGTGCTGCAGCACCTGGAACTTCAAAACTGAGTCATAAGCATCTTTGGGGAGATATGTGGTAACTTATAACAGCCTTGAAGTGACTAGTCATTAAGCAACGACTACCAATATTCTCTCTTGTGCTGCCATTTGTCTGTCTATAAATATCACCCAATCCTCAAATGTCCACCATACAAAGGAAGACATATGATAGTTTATCTTGAGTAATTTTACTATTTTTCTCAGAAATCCTATTCACTTTTGAGGGGGAGGCTCAATTCCAATTTTCCATCAAATTCACAATCTCCTGCTTTCTAGCTTGGTGCTTAATCACTAGACCAAATTGGCATTTTAAACATTTGTAATCCATACTCAGTCCAAAAATTTAGAAAAGGTCATACCTGTAGTGCCTAATTCAGTACCACTTTTTCCAGTTCCTGTTGCATTGTCATTTTTCTGCAGTTTCCCCAGAAAGTACCATTTCTATCTCCTTCAATATTCTGTTATGGCTATCTAAAAATCCTCTTGCTTTCTGAATTGAATTCACTTTAAATCTCTGAATCTCAAACAAAATTATTTCTCATTTCCAATAAAGCCAGATAATCCCATTCTTTTTTTTTCCATGTCTTTGCCTTGATCCTCTCTCTGATTCTCTAAATTTTATAATTAATTTGTTTTACCTCTTCAGGTATTTGCTTTATAGAACTTTCCATTTGATAAGCAATTCCCCTCATCTTCTCTCTCAATTTACAAATCTTTCATCCATACTTTTTTTCAAAAGCATTCATTTTATTTTCTACGTGTTCAATTTCTAAATTTATGTATGTTGCTCTAAAAAGCCTTCTCTTGCCATTTTTCTAGTGGCCATTTTTTTTGTAATAATCCAAAAGTGAAGGTGTCTCCAGCAAGCCGCTCCTCCCCTCATTTTACTATCTTTTTGTAGTTTTGATTTTTTTTTTTTTTTGATAGCTCTTGGTAGTTTCAGCCAGAACACACATCCCATCTCCATAGCAACTAAACATCACAGTCTGCTTCTTTACCTTATCTTTCATTATGTAGAATCCTCCAATTAAATATACTCTTTCAGAATAAACAGCAAGTATTCCCACACGTCTGGTCTTATTAACTTAGTGCAAATTCATATCAAAGTACGTTATCGTAAGTAAAAATGATAAAAATGAAAAATAAAATGACTGTCCCCTTATCCATTTAAAAACTTTCTTAGATTTTTGAATCTTTAAATCAAAGTCTCTTTTCTGGGTTTTTTTAATTGTAAAAGAAGGTTTAACTCATTGCCTGTGGTCTTATCTTGCTGTAGAGAAATCTTCTGTAGACTAATTACTTTCAAAAGTGATTAAGAAATGAGGAAAGCAAAGCTTAATGTCCATCTCTGCTCCACTGCATTTAGGAGCATAAATGAAATCCCAAACTCCCGGCAGCAAAACTCCTGAGCCAAGTACAATACTATTTCCATTTTTGCAGTTTACTCACAAGGAACTGCCATCTGGAGTACACGTGGTTTATCTCAGCATATCTCTTTTATCCACAGGGATTGCAGTGGCCAGAATCCACCTTCCAGCTACAATATCTCTCTGTGCCTTTGGAGCATGTAAGCCCAGAATATTTTCCCCATCAGAAGCTCCACTTGTCTGCAACCTTGAAATTACATATATTCTCCTGCCCACATCTGCTAACTGTCCCATTTTCCAGAATCTATTCTTGTAAGACATTTCCAGGCTCCTGATCATTCCTACTTGTCTTCTGAGAACTTGTTCCAATTTGTCTAATTATTTTCTTAAATTGAGATGAAACTTGGTCATTCCAGAATAGAATGGAACTATTACTACATATTTTGGAAATGTTGTTGATGCAATCTTTCTTACTTGCACTCATGTCACTTGTTGACTTGGATTCTGTTTATGATTGAGTACAACTGCAAGATCCCTTTTGTAAGTAATGACAACCTTGCGTTTTTTCTGGGTATCCCCAAATCTGAACGTGTTTACTTGATTTAATTTTAAGTGAAAGACTTCACATTTGTAAGTTTTTTTTTCTAACTCTGGAGGTCCCTATTATATTGTCCTGCTTATCAACATTCCTACTTTTAGCTATCATTTTCCATAGTCTGACTTTGTTTATATATTTTAATTTTTTTTAATTAAAATAAATAACCCTGACTCTACACTATACAAAAATGATTATTGATGTTATTACTTCTGAGTGCTGCAATAGCTGTTTAGCTATAGCAAGAAATATGCTGCAGTTTCTGAGGGACTTCAGTCAATGAATTGGCATATGGAGTTTATGCTGCAGCAGAATAATTTAGATAGATGGGAGCATACCATCACAAATACCACACAGGTAAAAAGGACAGCAAAAAGATCTTGCATCACCATCCTCAGTGAACTGTCGAGTAGAGCTTCATTGAGTAGTGGTTGAGCTGCTTAAGGATAATCCAGTGATAGAGAGACTGATCACAATTCAGTCACCTATTTAATAAATTTGTGGAGATAAAATTCCTTGTATCTATTTCAAATTAAATAGTACATTTAATTAATAACCTACTGAGCTTATTATAGCATTTCTCATCAGAGATGGTGGGATTCATATCAGTTGCTAAGGAAATTGATAGGGCATCGGTGGAAAGGTACTACTAGTTTTCTGTTTGTTGGTTCATTATGGCTGGTAACATTGACCAATGAATTAATCTTTGTTTGTACTTTGTCGATGCACTCTGTGAAAGAGGTCATGATCCAACTTCTCTTAAAAAGTTATTTTATATTTTAAAAGATGCTAAGTTTTTAAATAACTTTTATTTAGTTACAGTAAACTTTCTTATAATGAGCTGCTTTTATAATTTCTTATAATAAGCTGATGGACAGTACTCTGCCTGGTCAATTAAAACTGACCTGGGTAGGTACTGATTATAGAGCCATTTTATTTTAGCTTCAGGCTTGGATATAGTATCCAAATAGCTTTGATTATCCTGATTGATGACTTACTTGGTGAGAGGAAAGGACACTTTTGTTTATATACTTTATGTTCTTCTAGTGGTCATATTTTGGAATTTTGAGAATATGTCACAGACACTCTCACAAAATGACTACCTTGATGAGCTTGTTTAGTTATAAAAGATCTACTTTGATGGGCATCTCAAATCCCAAAATAGCTACTAAAGAGAAGGTAACTTAATGGTTTTTATCCATATTCATGTGTGCAAACTAGACAAAGCAATTGATGTTCTAGATTGCTGAGAAGAGAATATTGCTACAGCACTTTTTGTTCTTCCATACCCTATCTGAACAAAAATATCAACTTTCATCACATATGATACTCTTCTCTTATGCAACAGTTTCCAAATAGGAAACTCCAGTGAATCAAAAAAATCAAAGTGCTGTCAAATCACATTAACTTTACTTGGGCTATCAAAAAATCACATAGGAGAGGCTCAGTTTGAGTTTTGAATATATAGGAAGAAAAGCCAAAAAGAGAGAGAACACCTCAAAATACTTTGCTTAAATTATTAGTTCTCTATAAAACCTTATATGATAATTTTGCCTATATACTATTTAGATCAAGTTAAATACCAGTTTCTTCAACTTCCGTTGGGTTTTTAATATTCTACTTTATTTTGCCAACCTCATCCCCTGTTTTTCAATTATAGTGAATGTGAGGATTGATACTTATGATGTAAGAAACAGTAGTTTTCAAATTACAAATGGCATCACAGCTTCTCAAAGCCAAGTAACATACCAAATATTATTTAGGAAGGGCAGAAGGAAGAGGCAACAAGGGGGAGGGAGGGAGAGGGAGAAGGAGAGAGATATGTGGCAAATTTGCAGTATGGGGGCAATAAACTGATTGCAGTTGACATTTTAAAAATGTATATCTTTTCCTCTCTATAGTCACGTTGTGGCTCTCCTTTATCCATATTTTACTTTTTCTAATGATCATACCAATCAGCCTCACATTCATTTTTTTCCATTTTCAGAAAAATGTCCAAAAATAATTTCCAATTGTTGATAAATGCATTTGTTGTTCTTTACGTATTCAGGCAAGTCAATATTATCATTTCTGTAAATTTTCTCATCTTTGCCAACCATTCTTTCATTGTAGATATTTAGTCTTTTGATCTTTGTGCATCCCTAGTATCCCTTTTATTGAGGATATGAATGTAAAACTTCCTTTGGTCTTTTCTAGTCGTCTGTCCATTAGTCCCAAAGAAAAAAGGTATTAATCTTTAAAATAGTCTGATGATTTCATAATTTGGGGAAAATCCTTTGGAAGGAATACAAATATTAATGATCGCAGTAGACATTTTTATCTGCAATGAAGATTCTAATTTAGCTGGGCGGTGTCTGTAAGACTTCTGCCAAGTGCCAGTTGAGCTAGAGAATATCAGGAAAGATTGATTTATTGATTTATCAGGAAAGATTGATTTAAAGTCCTTGAGTGAAAGTGGACACTGAATTCTCTGTACTAATTCTATTCCTCCATAGTGTTTCCTTCATTTTTCTGGAACTCTGGCCTGTTATACATTTGCACCACAGCAGTTATACCAAATGGTAAAAAGAGTAGAATGCCATGGTGCATAGAAGTTTGGAACTGGGTTCTCAAAGTAAATTAATTTCAGGCCATAATCATACTATCCTTGATCAGAATGTCTGTTGGGAATGTCTGTTGGGTATGGAAGGTTGGAAATAGATATCTAGTTTTTCTGTTTGCCGCATGAAAAGATTCTGCTTCTTTGCTGCTGCTTTTCTTTTATTCTTTTAAACTAGCAGATTTAGCATGGAAAGCACTACCAATGAATTACATTTATTTCTGCAAAGGCTAAAATTAATTATAATAAATAATTCTAAATTCTTGGGAAATGCTTTATGAAATTCACTCAAATTTCTAATTAATGAATTCTGAATTCTTGACAAATGCTTTACAGAATTTATTTTCACTTTAAGTGTCTCTAAAGTTTTACATTCATATCCTCAAGAAAAGGGATATTAGGGTTGCTAAATTTGTCACATTCTGTTCTAGTCCCTCTCTCTGTAAACCACCCCCTTCCTAAATGTTAACAATTGTATTTCTGGTTTCTGTGAAATTTGGCATTTTTCATCCCAATGTAAGTTTTTAGTTTAGGTATAGAGTTTTTTCCTGCAGAAAATTAAAATAGCTCAAAGCATTTTTTTTTCATTTGCAATATTTGGAAGAAGGTATTTCTATTTTTTCAAATTTACACTCTGACTTTGTTAGATTATACTAAGCTCTGAAATGAATAAAAAGGTCCAATGCATCTGCCAATAAAAACCTATTTTGCTTTTGCTTTTCAATATATGAAAATAACATGTCAAGGGAGAAGTTGAGTGACTGACAGATTTAATTTTGGAGCACAGCAAATATTTACCTGGAAGGGCTGTTCTGTGTTTTAAAGATACAGTGCTTTAAAGATATTGAGTCTTATATAAGTGTTTCATTCTGTTCACTGTTTTTAACCCACTGAATGATAGGGATCTTACTTGTATAATTTTCTAACATCTTCCTGTATTAAATTTGGTATGATTTATTCCTACAGAAACAGTAAATTTAACTTCAAATCTCGATGACTTTTGTTAAAAATGGAAAAGTCTTACATATTTCCAGTGACACCAACAAATTTAATCAAATAACACTGCAATCAATCAGAGATAAATCAGCCCTTTCTTTTTAATAATTTAAATCAAAATGAAATCTTGGTGCCTACCTCAACATTTTAACTCTCTTTCTGTGATACTCATCTTTAACTAGGTATTTCCTATTGAAATTTGCTTTGTTGAATTCATGGTACAGAATTGTCCTTTGTGAAGGAACAATTCTTGTTGGGAAGAAAGTGCCATGGAAAAGAAAACTGAAAAAATCATAGCCAGTAAAAACTGAAACACGACAGCATATAACAATACAAGGAGTCAACATCTAACTGAAACAAATTAGAGAAGGACTCTCCAAAATAGCTGGGTCTTCAAAAGACCACTAAAGAGGTAGCTGCCCAGATCTCCACAGGGAGGCTGTTCTACCAAAAGTTGGACAAAGACAAGTAAACTGAGATAAGAAACTAGAAGATCCTAAATGCAAAGAAGCAGGGGAGATAGAGTAACAAAAATTACTTAAATTCACATTTCCTATTACAATTATTCATCCACTGTTCCAGAAAAAAGTGAACAAAGAATTTCAGAACTGATGGTGCAGGCATGAGACACAACAAAAAGCAATCTTTTGAGCATACATTTTCTGTAACCTCAGGAAAACAACAATAAGGGAAAGATTATTTAAACACACACATCCTTTGCTTTCTATTGTGTGATCTACCCTAGAAAATCTTGAATATTTCAGGAAGCAGAAATTCCTTCATATCCTGCTATTCAGTGCATAAAAGAACTGCTAAATAGGTGTTTGGGTGATTTGCATTGATGCCGTATTATCATTGCTGCTATGAGTGTCCCACATTTTGACTGATTATGAAGTTGCCATCATAAAAGTAGTTTACATGTTATTATTATTATTAAATTTATTTGCTGCCTATCTCATCATGGAGTTACTCTAGGTAGCTCACCACCATAAAAAATGAAATAAAAATAAAGTTTAAACAAGGAAAAGTGAAATAGAACAAAGAAAATGAAAACAAAGAAAATATATCAGTATGATTAGAAGAAGAAAAAAGATGGACAACTGGTGAGCAGAGAGCAGGTAGTGGAGATGGAATCTACTATTTTTCGACTCTTGTGGAAGGATGTTCCAAAGGGTGGGTGCTGTGGCTCCTCGTCTGGATCTCAACAGCTGGAATTCTTTGACCAATGGGATCCGCAGTAGCCCCCACTCTGTCGGCCTGAGTAGGACAGCTTATAATAAGCTATTGATCGTGGAGTAAATGTAAATGAATGTGAGGGCAGCTAGAGGTCTCCAAAAAAAACACTGAACAACCAATGCAACATGAACAATAGTGTCCAGATAGGGTAGCTTGCTGTTGAGTATCATGGACAGCATCTCTGCTGGGTAACTTGCTCCAGCGTTGGGATGACCTCTTCAAGAAACTTGCCATGATTGAGATGAAAACAGTGTTCATTTTTATTTATTTTAATATTAATTTTCAATATTGAGGAACAAGGGTTAGTGAAAGTCATAGTACTATTTCAGTAAATAATGAAAATTCCTAATGAACATAAGCATGAGAAAGTTTTCTACATATTCTTTTTTTTTCATGTTTTAACATTCTGTTGAGTTATAAGATAAGATATAAAATACAAGAGAGCAAATCGTAAAGCAGTGGGGGGGGAGTGGGGGAAGAAAAGTGAGGAAGGATTGGGAATAAGAAAAAGAAGTGTTGATTTCCAATTTCCTCTTTTGCAGTAAAATAAGGTATTTACATCAAAACAGAACTTTTTATTTTTTCATAGTAATATAAATTAACCATTTCTATAAGGATCTATCAAATTGGTAAAACCCAAATCAAAGTTTCATTTGTTTCCACCTCAAGCACAAAGTTCAGAAGCGGTTTCTATGTAGCAACAAAAGTACTAATATTCTTTTCTTTAATCAAAGTAGCCAATTTTTCCATTTCTGCCAACTTCAATAGCTTCTGCAACCATTTGTCCATGGTGGGAATCGAGGTGCCTTTCCATTTTTGTGTGCACAATAATCTTGCTACTGACAAGAGTTCCAAAGTTTTTCTCCAAGTCCCATGAGACCCAAAAGGAAAGTTTCTGGTTTCATCTTTATCTTCATTTTCAAAGTTTTATACATCCATAAATGATAAAAAGTCCCTTCTTTACTTTTACACTTCCAACATTCATTTGACATACCTTTATTCATCTTGGATAACATATCTGGTGTTAAATACCAGCGATACATCATCTTATAAAATTTTTCTTTTAAAGAAAGTTTGCTACGTATTCTTAGAACTGACCAAAAAAAAAAGGCATTATTGTCTAATGTCTCAAAAAAGGGAGTATGGTGCAAATGCTGCACAGGAGATACAAAAAACAAATCTGTGCTCAATTCTGCATCTGCTAGAAAAAAATGGATCAAACATAGATATTCTGAACCATTCTGCAATCAATTGAATAAAAAGCTTGCAGGGTAGAATTTGGAAAACTTTTTATCAACATAAGTGGCAACCAATCAGTTTCTGTACACAGTCACTATTTTCAAGCAAAGCATCTATAAAATACTGCAATCACTACAGTAAATCATACAACAGTGCTATCTGTGGACTTGTTTCGAGTTAATCAAAGACAATGGGCTTCACTCAATCAGCAGTGAACGAAACCTGTTGCTCTGGTTGTCACCAGTGACCAAAGATTTCAATCTGGCAATTAGCCAGGAGGACGGACAGTCTTCCACTTTTTCTTTTGGTTTGAAGCACCACACTTTTAATCCTGCTGCCATGCCTCTGTGTTTCATATAACAGAGCAATTTTTTTTTCCTGTACTGTATTTGCACATCTGTATTTCTTTTCTATCTATAGTAAGCTACCAGGAATTGTTTTGATTGCAGCACCATGGAAATATGTTCAATAAATTAATATAAATAAATATAAAATGCACAAATGTAATTCATAATGTATCCAAATAACTAAGAGAATGCACCGGGAAGATAATTAATTTGTAAATTATTATGATACCTTCTCTGGTTGGCTAGCATTCAGACCATATAGCTCCCTTGCTGCGAAGTCAGATGAAGAAATAGTGTTAATCTTTTTGGCAAGCAAGCATACAGAACAAGCCTCAAGACAGCTAATTAAATCGTACACTATTACTCTTGCCATTCACATATATATGTGTGTGAGTGATATATACATATAATACAGAGAGAGAGAGAGAGAACCAGAAAAATTACCAAGCTTAACCCCAACCCTTAATTAATGAATTAATTAATTAATTAAGGGTTGGGGTTAAGCTTGGTAATTTTTGGTAAATTAAAATAAACAAGAAAACATGATCCTCGAATTAATGAATTAATTAATTCAAGGATCATGTTTTCTTGTTAATTTTAAAGCCCCTGTAACACTGCACCAACGGATGCAAAGAGGATGTAAAATGGACAAAAAAGCTTGCCATCCATTGGTTAACGCAATGTATCCGTTCTGTACTCACTGCCTCCGTTTTGCTTCCTCTCTATCCGTCCAGCATCCGTTTATGGACATTTCATCTGCTCAGAAAGTTTTGAGCTGCTCAAAACTTTTGCGCAGAAAATGTATCCAATTCGTCCGTTCTGCATCCGCTACGCATCCGCTAGGCATCCGTTCTACATCCGTTACGCGTCCGCTATATCCGCTAGGCATCCGTTCCGCATCCACACAACTCGCATCCGCTCGGACGCAGGAAGGAAGCGGAACGGATGCAGAACGGATGCAGAACGGATGCCTAGCGGATGCAGCACGGAAACAAAGCATTTAAAATGGAAAAAACGTTCGCAGAGGGGACCTATCTCGGATATTAAGGATGTCTAGAGGATGCCTAGAGGGACACCTATACTGCCTATAAAAAGGGGGAGCAACTCACCTGCATCTCACTTTCAGACCAGCAGACCAGCATAGTCCAGAGACCATTAGGAGGATCGTGGAAGCTTGCTGCATCCTGCACAATCTCATGCGCACCCGCTACCCAGTCTTACAGAACAGGCTCGTGGACCTCCAACAAGGCAATGGGGACATGGAGCCTGGGGAATGGAGGCAAGGGCAAAACCTGATAGACACTGAGGATGTGCAAGGCCCCAACAGAGCCTCACGTGAAGGGAAGAAGCAGCGCAACCTCCTGAAACACTGGTGCAACTCCCCAGCTGAAGCAGTGGAGTGGCAAGACAGGATGATAGATGATTAATGGGTGCTTCCTTCAGCCTGTCTCATCACACGGATGAGATTGGGCCATGTATGTTGGGTGGGCCTACAATGAACAGGGCATTTAATAAAGAGTTGTGTTTATGTTCAAATGTGTGGATGATTATTACATTGTTATTGATAATAAAGGGCCATAGGTGTGGCACCTGGGAGGGTGGACCATACAGTCCCACTATGCTTACACTGGAGGTTTATCTATCCCCACAGCTATTACCCATCCCACAAGTATCCCTGCCCACCCCACTGCTATCTTAACCCATCCCACAAGCATGCAAAGGCTTAAACCAATTCTAAAAGTTTCCACCAAGACTTTATTACAAAAAAATAAATGAAGCAAATGTGTGAATCAAAGATAAACTTTATTGAACAACAAACTGTAAAAGAAAAATGACCCAAGTCAAGTGTCCAAATAAAGTCCACAGGTAGCCAAACAGCCAGTCTCTGACACTCCTCTTGGTCACTCGGAGGTGTGCCCAGTCTCAGGGGTGAAGGGTCCAGGTGCTGTGGAGGTGGGTGCTGCTGCAGTGCTGGTCTGAAGCACCAATGGGGTGGCTGGCCCCGAGAGGACAACAGGTGACGGTGTGTTGAGAAAGCTGTCAGACAGCTGGCTCAGAACCGTGATGCTGAGAGGTCCTTCCTCCATGCCATGGGGTGTCAGCCCCAGTACTGATGACAGATGTACTGAGGCCGGGCTTGGCTGTGGTGTGGAGGAAGGAGTAGTGTAGTGGGGCTGTCTGGTCTGCAGCTGGGTGAGGACTGGTGTGGATGGCATCAGTGGCGTGGGTGGCATCGCTGGCATCGGTGGCATCATTGGCGTCGGCATCGGTGGCATCAGTGGAACCGGTGGCAACGGTGTTGTCCGATGACTCTGTGCCTGGACTGGGAAGGGCTGCTGCCTGTGCTGCTGGACCTCCTGGTAGCCGCAGCCCTGGTAGGTGAGGGCCTGTGGGAAGCCTTGGAATGGGAGGGACACCACCTGGGGTGGAGGAGCAGGCCTGGACTGGGTGGGAGCATGTTCCTCTGGGTCTGGAGAGTTGTGAAGCAGATCGGTGACCCGGTTCTTCACCACCTGGTACTGGGGTTCCGCCATGTCCCTGAGGGTCTGATTGACATAGGTGAGGAAGGGCTTGCGGTTGGAGGATGAGGAGTCTGGACCAGCTGAGAGAGGAGATCTATGCTGGTCCGGATGGTGTCCCTGATCTCCAGTAGGACAGTGTGGCTCTGCCCCTCTTGCTGTCTGGCTCTCTGCCTTTCTGTGGAGGTGGAGCGAGGGGGGGGGTGAATGCGGGTACGGCTGTGGTGGACGTGACGTCTCCTTTCTCCCACCGCACCAGGGAGTCCTCCACGCGCTCCACCACAGTTACAACACCTGTCCGCGGGTTCTTCACCATGGCACGCTCCACAGAAACCTGCCTGGAGACAGGGACTGACTCTCGGCCGGAAGAGGACTAGCTCTCAGCAGGCTGCCGGAGAGAGAGGGTAGTGAGAGGGGCTCCTGGTGCTCCTCGGTGGCGGATCTCACCCTCCAGAAGCTGCACCTGGCCATGACGTAGGTCTCTCTGTCCATCAGCTTAACCGTGGCCTGGCCAGATTTCTTGAGGTGCAGCTTCCTGTACCAGGTGTGCATGTGCTTCCACCAGCTGAGGAGCACCTCCGAAGTGTAGCCCATACTCTCCGCCTTCTCTCTCCAAGCAGCCTGCTTCCTTTTGGTGTCCCTGTAGAGACGGTGTCCCTTCCGCCACAGACAGTCATTCTCTCTCAGCCACTCCAGCACCTCATCCTCGTGTTCCTCCTCAATGGAGTATTGCCTCCTCTCCCGTTGTCGCATATGCCTCTTCCACCCTTTGGCAGGACCAGATGGGCCCTCATCAGAGGGGCTCCCAGGTAGTAGGAGCTGCTCCTCCACACCACCAGCAGCAGCAGCACCAGCAGGATCATCATCATCATCATCATCAGGATCGTAATCATCATCATCATCATCATCAGCAGCAGCAGGATCATCAGCAGCAGCAGCACCAGCAGCAGCAGCAGGACCAGGATCAGCAGCAGCAGAGTAAGCACCAGCAGCGCCAGCAAGACCATGAGCATGAGCAGGACCAGCAGCACGAGCAGGACCAGCAGGACGAGTAAGACCAGGAGCACGAGCAGGACGAGCAGGACGAGCAAGTCCAGAAGCACGAGCAGGGCCAGCAGGACCAGGAGCAGCTTCAGCAGAGTAAGCACCAGCAGAAGCACCACCGCCAGGAGCAGCTTCAGCAGAGTAAGCACCAGCAGAAGCACCACCGCCAGGAGCAGAAGCTCCAGCAGAAGCTCCAGCACCAGAAGAGCGAGCCCAAGCAGCAAAAGCCCCAGCAGAAGCAGAGTCAGGGACAAGGGGCGGGAGGGTGTCCCTGTCCCTCTTGCCAGGGATGGCGGCAGGTTGCTGAGGTTTTCGCTTCTTGTGGGGTTGCTGGCTGGCAGGGAGGCTGGCAGGCACCAAGGCTGGCAGGAAGGCTGGCACCAAGGCTGGCAGGAAGCCTGGCAGGCAGGCAGGCACCAAGGCTGGCAGGAGGCTGGCAGGAAGCCTGGCAGGCAGGCAGGCAGGCACCAAGGCTGGCAGGCAGACTGGCTGGCAGGGAGGCTGGAAGGCAGGCTGGCAGCAAGGCTGGCAGGCAGGCAGAGAGCAAGACTGGCAGGGAGGCTGGCCAGGAGGCTTGGAGGCAGGATGGCAGCAAGGCTTGCAGGCAGGAATGCAGGCAGGGCAGGCAAGGACTCGATGTATCCGGCAGCAGGTCTTTCCTCCGAATGCTGGCCACGTGCGAGCTGCTTCCCTTTATATCTGCGTGGCTTACGCAATGCATCCCCCCCGCATGCACAATTAACGCTCGGCATCTGTTCGGCTTCTGCTGTGCATCCGCTAGGCTTCCGCTGTGCATCCGCTTCATCCGCTCTGCATCCGCTGTATCCATTCCACGTCCACTTTGCTGAGGTCCCTCGGAAGCCTAGCGGTTGTGTCATCCGCTCCCATCCGCTTCCATCCGCTGGGCTTCCGTTCCGCATCCGCTTTCCATCCGCCCTGCGTCCTCCCCACGTCCGTTCCTTTCCATGTTATCCGCTCCGGTTATGCAAATTTTTGCCCCTTTTGAGAGCAGATAACAACGGATGGAACATTTTGCTCGTCCGTTGTGTCCTTTTTACTAACATTTTGCATCCGTTGGGCAGTGTGACAGGGCCTTAATTTGCTCTTTTGAACATTCTAACTTACTCCTCTACCTTCCCTCTTTCTATTGTCCTGAAGGTTTAAGTAAATGAAGTTCAAAAATATTATTATAATCCAAATGCCCTACCCCCAGTCAGGCCTCATTTATAATCTTTGAACTGTTGTAGCAGTGGAAAGAAGTGGCAGTTTGCAGAGGCATCACTCAATACTGCATAGCAAGTGAATAAAGCTTTGGTTCTTAAATCAATGATGACAATTTTTAATCTGCTAGATTGCTGTTGTTTAATCCAGAGAGCACTTGTAAGGTGACATGTTACTGTAAAAAGGAATGGAAAATACAAACATTATTTATTGCATTTCTTTGAACAAAGGATAGTGGCTTTTATTCACTAAATTATAGGTAGCATTTTCTTTAATATATTAAAATGGTACTTAGAATTTTGGCAATGTGTAAATGTTTTATGATTAAATCTTTTAAAGTTAATTGTATAATCAGCTTGTTTCCTTCCCCCAGGAAAGAAAAAACCTTTCCTTGCTTTGGCGGCCAATTCATGCCATCATTTATAAATTTATTAAAACAATATAAAATGGAAAAATTAAAAGTGTAATCAGAGCTATGTATAATTTAAAACCAAAACCTTTCCAAGGTACTGCTGTCAAAGATTGCAGTTACGAGACCAATGAGTGTAATGAATTAGCTAAAGGCTATATACAGTACTCAGATATCATTATAGATGAGACTATCACAAAATGTGTGGTAAAGCACATGCTAATATAGCTCTGCTGTGTAAATGACATTGGTTATCAGTTTTTTTCTGGGTCCATTTAAAGGTGCTGGTGTTGTCCCTTAATTCCCTACATGGCATATATTTCAGAGACCACCTCTTCCCGGTTTCCTCTGTCCATCCCACCACATCTAATACCGCAGTTATGTTATGAATTCTGTTGTGTAGGAAGCCACATTGGGCAGGTCCTAGGTATTGCATTGTAGTATCATCTCCTCCCACCATTTCAGAGAAAAAGCCGACCTCATCACTCCTGAGCTTTCAACGGTTATGCCAACAGGCCTTGGAAGTCCAGAACATGAAAGAACTTATGGGTACGATGGTTTCATTAGTATTGATATCAGTCTACTAATTTTCTTTTTTTTTTTTTGTTTAGTTCTGCGTTAATAGTTTGTAATGTTTCTTACTAATTATATATAATGGTTTTAGGTAACAATTGTTTTATATTTATTGGATTGTTGTATGCCATCCAGAAGACAAAACGGTTTATAGATATGCAGGATTGCCTACTTCTGACACCATCTTGACTCACCACCTCCTTAAGTATGTTTTGTCTGTGTCTATCCTACAAACAGTGATGAACTTGCATTTTGGTGAACCAAAAATGTCAGTGGTGTTACTGGGAATGGTTATGGTTTGCTGCGGAAATAAAAAGCTGCATTCAAATGCACAAAAGGTTGAAAAGACGTTGGGGAGGGATAACATAAATATGTTGGTTATATGTTATATATAACCAACATATGTTGGTTATATATATGGGAGTTATAGAACATATAACTCCATTAAATAACATATCTAAGGCTGTCATTTGTACAGTGGTTCTAACACTTTTTAGCTGCTATTTATGTGTCTATCAGGTGCCAGAACTGAGATTCTGTTTTCCACAGTGCTACCAGCTGTATTGTTTGAGAAGCATCACTTTTAAAAATCTGTTTTAAAGGAATTAGGTAGCAGAACAAAAAGAAGAAAGTGGTTAACAAAATGTTCATTTCTTTTAGGATTTTGTGTGGACTTGCAGTCTTGTTTTTAAAGAAAAAATAGTAGGTTGGTCATTTTTTTCCATGAGGGAAAAAAGTAATGGAAGCGCAAGAATATAAGGAGTTTCAGAATGAACTTTGGAGATTACCCTTCTGCCAAAAAATAAAGAAAAAATAAATTGTAACACTTAAACTTTCCCTTAAGCCCATGTCACACAGCACCAACAGATGGAAAGAGGATGTAAAACAGAGAGAAACACCTGCCATCCGTTGGTTAACGCAGTGCATCCGTTGTGTACTCACTGTGTCCATTTTTCATACTCTCTATCCGTCCAGCATCCGTCTACTGAGATATCCTCTGCTCAAAAAGTTTTGAGCTGCACAAAACTTTTTGAGTGGATGAAGTATCCAACGCGTCCGTTCTACATCCGCTACGCATACGGGGAACATCCGTTATACATCCGTCATCATCCGTTACGCATCCGCTATATCCACTAGGCATCCGCTGCGCATCCGCGCAACTCACATCCGCTCCAGCGGAAAACGGACACAGGGAGGAAGTGAAATGGACGTGGAACGGACATGCAGCATTAGTAGCATGGACATAGAAAGGATGAAAGCGGATGCAGCTCGGATATAAAGCATTAAAATGGAAAAAACATTTGTAGAGGGGACGTATCTCAGATATTTAGGATGTCTGGAGGATGTCTCGAGGATGCGGAGGGACACCTAGCGGAAAACCTATATTTCCTATAAAAAAGGGGGAGGAAATCACCTGGACCTCACTTTCAGTCCAGCAGCCCTGCTGTGCAGACCTCTTCAGCCTTGATCTTGCTCTTGCTCTTCCACAGCATCCAGTCATCTCCACCATGGATCATCACACACTCCTTTTGGTAGCCGCCATCGTTCTACAACAGTGCGAAGCCCTCTACAGGTTCTTTCACCTGTTCTACGGGAAGAAAAGGAGGCATCCAAGAAGTGTCTGGGTCCAAAGATGGATCGCGAGAAGAGCCGAGTACGGACTGTATGACAAGCTGATGGTGGAGCTGAGGAATGAAGACACTCATGCATTCCAGAACTTCATGAAGATGTTGCCAGCCATGTTTGACGAAGTTGTGGAGCGGCTGAGACCCAGATTGACCAAGGCAAACACCAACTTCCGGCCCAGCCTGGACCCTGGGCTGAAGGTGGCACTGACTCTGCACCACCTGGCCTCAGAGACCACCTACAGGAACATGCAGTACGGCTGGAGGGTGCCACACAACACCATCAGCATTGTGGTTAGAGAAGTGGTGCAGGCCATCATCGAAGAATATCTGGAGGAGCTCCTCCAGTGCCCCTCCACTGAAGAAGGATGGAAGAAAGTTGCAGAGCAGTGGTATCAGAAGTGGAACTTCCCCCACACCGTTGGAGCCATAGATGGGAAGCACGTGGCCTGCAAAGCTCCAGCCAAGTCAGGATCCACTTATTTCAACTACAAGGGCTTCTTCAGCATCATCCTCTTCACCATGGTCGATGCTGACTACAAGTTCATGTACATCGATGCTTCAGGCAATGGGTCAGCTTCGGATGCCCAGGTATACAACGCCAGTGACCTCAAGGAGGGGCTGGAACGCAACCTCATCATGGGCTTCCCAGATCCAGACCCCCTGCCCAACGACACACAAGATGTGCCCTACTTCATCGTGAGGGATGACGCCTTCTCCCTCAGAATCTACCTCATGAAGCCCTACACTTCCAGATGCCTCACCCGTGAAGAGAGGATGTTCAACTACAGGCTGTCCAGGGCAAGACGGGTGGTGGAGAATGCCTTTGGCATCCTGGCCAACAGGTTCCAGGTACTTCTCACCACCATGCAGCATCGCCCAGAGACCGTGAGGAGGATCGTGGAAGCTTGCTGCATCCTGCACAATCTCATGCGCACCCGTTACCCAGTGTTGCAGAACAGGCTCGTGGACCACCAACAAGGCAATGGGGACATGGAGCCTGGTGAATGGAGGCAAGGGCGAAACCTGATAGACACTGTGGATGTGCAAAGCCCCAACAGAGCTTCACGTGAAGGGAAGAAGCAGCGCAACCTCCTGAAACACTGGTGCAACTCCCCAGCTGGAGCAGTGGAGTGGCAAGACAGGATGGTAGATGCTTAATGTTTGCTTCCTTGAGCCTGTCTCATCACACTGATGAGATTGTGCCATGTATGTTGAGTGATGAACAAGGCATTTAATAAAGAGTTGTGTTTATGTTGAAATATGTTGATAAATGATTACATTGTTATTGACAATAAAGGGCCATAGGTATGGCACCTGGGAGGGTGGACCATACAGTCCCACTATTCTTGCACTGGATGTTTATCTATCCCACAGCTATTACCCATCCCACAGGTATCCCTGCCCATCCCACTGCTATTCTTACCCATCCCACAAGCATGCAAAGGCTTAAACCATTTCTAAAAGTTTCCACCAAGACTTTATTTACTAAAAGAACTGAACCAAGTGTGTGAAGCAAAAATAAACTTTATTAATAACAAACTGTAAAAGCAGAATGACACAAGTAATGTGTCCCAAGCAAAGATAAAGTCAACAGGTGGCCACCCAGTCTCTGGCACTCTTCTCAGTCACTCTGAGGAGTGCCCATAGTCTCAGGGGTGAAGGGTTCAGGTGCTGTGGAGGTGGCAGTGGCTGGGGTGCTGGTCTGAGGTGCCATTGGGGTGCCTGGCCCCGAGAGGACAACAGGGGATGGTGCGTGGAGGAAGCTCTCAGAGAGCTGGCTCAGTCCTGTGATGTTGAGAGCCCCTTCCTCCATGACATGGGGTGTCAGTCCCAAGACCAATGACAGATGTTCTGAGGCCGGGCTTGGCTGTGGGGTGGAGGAAGGAGGAGTATAGTGGGGCTGTCTGGTCTGCAGGTGAGCGAGGTGAGGCATCAGTGGCATCTGTGGTGTCGGTGGCATCTGTGGCGTCGGTGTCATTGGTGGCGTCTGTGGCACCTTTGGCGTGCGATGAACCTGTGCCTGGACTGGGAAGGGCTGCCTATGCTGCTGGAACTCCTGGTAGCCGTAGCCTTGGAAGGTGAGGGCCTGGAGATAGCCTTGGAAGGGCTGTGACATCACCTGGGGTGGAGGAGCAGACCTGGACTGGGTCGGAGCAGGTTCAGCTGGACCTGGAGGGTGGTGCAGAAGACCTGTGATCCTCTCCTTCATCACCTGGTACTGGGATTCAGGCATGTCCATGAGGGTTTGGTTGACGTAGGTGAGGAAGGGCTTTCTGTTAGAGGATGGTATATCGGTGTGTACCAGCTGAGAGAGGAGATCTACGCTGCTTTTGAAGGTGTCCCTGATCTCCAGCAGGACAGTGTGGCTCTGTCCCTCCAGTCTGGCTTTCTGCCTGCTTTCTGTGGAGGTGGAGCTGGGTGTGGGTGTGGGTTGGTCTCTGTTGGCAGTGGCCTCCTCTTGCTCCAACTGCGTCAGGGGGTCCTCCATGCGCTCCGCCACGGGGAGTGCAGCTGTCAGGGTGGTCTCCATCGTCGGGCGCTCCACAGATACCTACCTGGACACAGGAGCTGACTCTTGGCCAGAAGAGGACTGGCTCTCTGTGGGCTGCCTGAGAGAGTGGGTTGACAGAGGGGCTGCTCCTTGGTGGCGGACCTCACCCTCCAAGAAGCTGCACTTGGCCATCACGTAGGTCTCCCGGTCGGTGAGCTTGACCATGGCCTGGCCAGACTTCTTCAGGTGCAGCTTCCCATACCAGGTGTGCATGTGCTTCCACCACCCGAGGAGGACCTCCGAAGTTTAGCCCAGGCTCTCCGCCTTCTCTCTCCAAGCCGCCTGCTTCCACTTGGTGTCTCAATAGAGCCTGTGTCCCTTCCTCCAGAGGTACTTGTTCTCCCTCAGCCATTCTAGCACCTCATCCTCATGTTCCTCTTCGATGGAGTACTGTCTCCTCTCCCTATCGCACAATTGCTTCTTCCTCCCTCTGGCAGGGCCTTCTGGGACCTCACCAGTAGGGCTTTGAGGTTCTAGGGGCTGGTCCACCACACCACCACCAGCAGCAGCAGCAACAGCAACAGAAGCACCAGCAGCACCAGCAGCACCAGGAGCAGCACCAGCAGAGTAAGCACCAGCAGAAGCACCAGGAGCAGCACCAGCAGAGTAAGCACCAGCAGAAGCACCAGCACCAGGAGCAGCACCAGCAGAGTCAACACCAGCAGAAGCACCAGCACCAGGAGCAACACCAGCAGAAGCCCCAGCACCAGCAGAGTCAGCCCGAGCAGCAGAAGCCCCAGCAGAAGCAGAGTCAGCACCAGGGGGTGGGATGGTGGCCCTGTCCTTCTTGCCAGGGCTGGCAGGAGTAGGCACAGGCTTCCTCTTCTTCCCCATGGTTGTTGGCTGGAGATGTGTCTGGCAGCAGGTCTTTCCTCTGAATGGTGACCTGCTTGCGAGCTGCATCCTTTTATACCCACGGGGCTGACGCAATGCATCCTCCCCGCATGCGCAGTGAACGCTTGGCATCCGCTAGGCATCCGCTAGGCATCCGTGATGCATCCGCTGTATCCACTCGGCATCCGCTCTGCATCCGCTCCTTCCACTGCGCGTCCGCTTCGCTGTGCTCCCCCAGAAGCCCTGCGGATGTGTCATCCGCTTCCATCAGCTTCCATCCACTAGGCTTCCGTGGAGCATCCGCTTAACATCCTCGCTACGTCCTCTCCCCCTCCGTTTCTTTCCGTTGTTGTCCATTCTCTTTATGCAAATTTGGGGCACTTTTGAGAGCGGATAACAACGGATGGAACATTTTCTCGTCCGCTGTGTCCTTTTTACATACATTTTGCATCCGTCAGCCGATGTGACAGGGCCTTTAGGTTGTAGTAATTCTGATTCAATTCTGCCAGTAAAATTTCCACATACTCAGTTTTTCTTGGAATCATATAGTAACTACAGACAATAGCCATGCCATCCTAGAAGAGGCGTGGTTTTAAGGAGTTGCATACTAGTGTTACACATATGTGTTTGAGAGCATGTTTTGCACTCTCTAATGACAATAACCCCAAAATAGGGTATTGATTATATACTGTAGTTCTGTAAAAATCTAAAAATCTCATCTCAGGTTTTTAGAATTTGATTATATTGTTGCCATTAATGCTATCAGTGCTTCAGGTGGGACCTACTATACTAAAACACAAAGTTAATTTTAGTGAACAAATAATAACTTTTTTATTTTAGCTAAAAGATAGTGTGTCTGTGTAAAAAGCAATTATCTCATTAGTTGCACATCTTTCAAGGTAATATGGACATTTCAGGTCCTTTGGATATCCTCCTCCCAAAAAAAGGACATGACCTGTTCTCTATCATTCAATAATGCAGGACATGGTTATCAGTTACAGAAAGTCAGATTTTGGATAAATGTGAGAAGAAAAAACTTTCAGCAGTAAAAACATCTCAATCGTGGAATCAAAGAAATAGTGAATTCTTCTTCACATGATTTACTCAAAAGCAATCCTGTGATTTTAAGAAAAAATAAAACTACTTGCATAGTATTCATCCAGAGCTTAAATATTTTCCAGAATGGCATAAAGCATTTGAAGCAACCACTTCTCAGTGCCTATTGGTGCACACAAAGCAGTTCTCCTCAAATCATTAAGCCGTTGTGTCTTATAAGGCTCATATGACTGTCTCTAGGGATTTTTGCATAAACATGTAGAGCAATTTTATATAGCTTTTGGATCTAGTGGAAGTGCATTATACACATACATATTGTACATAACCATGTAAAATTTGCTAAATAAATAAATATCAAACTGCTTCAACAATTGGAAGAGAAATGTTTTATTTATACTACTGCATGTAAAAAAAGCCCTGAATGTTTAATATATATTTTATCAGAATATTTCCCTATTCAGACAAACCCTCCAAAGGTATTACACAGGGACAAGATGCACAGCCTCCAGAGAGAGGAAGCTTGAATGTCAGCAGGAGGCTCTTCTCTCCACTCACTTCAAAATCTTAAAAATTGTTGTCTCTGCCAGTTGCTTCAACAGAGGCTATTTTAGCAGTAGAGTTCCAACCACTGACATCTTTCTTCAAAGAGGCACTTGGGGAGAAACACATTGTCAGACTCTTGGCAGACAGTTTTCCTAAAAGCAAGATTCTCATTGAAAGTTAAGTTATATACATTTCAAGAACTCAATTTTTCCTTCAGCTAAGGCAGAGAATTCCTTGGCTTTTTCCTAGTGATTCTTCCCAAACTGATGGCTTTGCATTTCCAAGACAATGGAGGAAGATACAACTGTAGACTCAAGCAGAACAGTCAGTGATTGTTCTTCCTGCTATTCCGTTCCCTCAAAACACTATACAGGTGAAACTCGAAAAATTAGAATATCGTGCAAAAGTTTATTTAGTTCAGTAATGCAACTTAAAAGGTGAAACTAATATATGAGATAGACTCATTACATGCAAAGCAAGATAGTTCAAGCCGTGATTTGTCGTAATTGTGATGATTATGGCTTACAGCTCATGAAAACTCTAAATCCACAATCTCAGAAAATTAGAATATTGTGAAAAGATTCAATATTCTAGGCTCAAACTGTCCCACTCTCATCAACTAATTAAGCCATAATACCTGCAAAAGTTCCTGAGCCTTTAAATGGTCTCTCAGTCTGGTTCAATAGGAGAGAAAGCCTCAAAAGGTAATTGCAAAAGAAGTTGGATGTTCCCAAAATGCTATATCAAAGCACATTAATAGAAATATTAAGGGATGACTGTAGCTTCGAGAGGACTGTCAGGAAAAGGCCACTCAAAAGTGTTGGGGATTTTCACAAGGAGTGGACTGAGGCTGGAGTCAGTTCATCAAGAGCCACCACACACAGACGGATCCTGGACATGGGCTTCAAATATCAAGCCGCTCCTGAACAACAAATATCAGAAGCGTCTTACCTGGGCTGAAGAAAAACATGGTCTGTTACTCAGTGGTCCAAAGTCCTCTTTTCTGATGAGAGCTGTTCCGTCCGGAAAAGACGTGCAGTAGACCGGGTTCCAACAAATAACTCTTTATAAGTTAACAGCAAACAGTAACGGAACATTGGCGCAAGCCATGTCAGCCCTTTATATAGAGACTTGCCTGCGGGCTTGTAGCCAGTGACATTCTTTTGACTTTGCCGCCTTTGAGCAGCTCCTTGGATTGGTTCCTAATGAACCAATCCTTTACTGGCCTTTCTGGCCAATCAGAAAAGACTACTTGGAAACTTCCAATTTATACAGAACACCCCTCCCCCTTTAGTTCAGTCCTACATGAGTGATGTAGTCGCGCAGGTAGGTGGGGCTTCTTCTGGTCCGAGTTGACCTTCGCGGTTCATTCTCGCCTAGGACTTCAAGTGGTTCGGTCGGGATCGCTGTCTCTCCGGCTCGTCTCCATGGAACCGCCTGGAAGGGTGAGTCAGCATTGCTGCTACCACTTGAGTTGCTCAGGCCAGTGGTTTTGCTGCTCCCTCCTAGTTCAACCGGGCTGGTTGAGCTGGCCTGGCTGGCCCCTTCCAGGATGGCTTCCCTTTCGCTTGGACTACCTCCAATGGTTTCATCTAAACGTAAGTGCTCTTTTTGGTTGGTTAGATGTTCTAGATTTAATTTCAATGGTTCATTTTCACACCCTTTTGTATTTGTTTGTGTTTACCCCTCCCCTTGGTTTTGTTTTCGTCAATTTTTATTATTTGAGGTTGCACGGTCATTTTACGCTCGATGTTTCGGGAACGAAGTTGGTCTATGTGCTGCTTCCATTCTCTTCCATCGTCCACGGTTAGTTGGTAGGACCGGTGGCCTGTTATTTGTGTGATAGTGGCTGGAAGCCAGAGAGGGTCCCCGGTAAAATTCTTTGCATAGACTAGGTCGCCGATTTCAAAAGTGCGGTATTGGCTGGATGAGTCGGGGGGTTTCTCACAAATGTAATTTGGGTGCAGTCTATCTAAATGGGATCTGAGTTTCCTCCCCATTAACAATTCTGCCAGGCTCTTGTTTGTTGTACTACTGAGAGTGATGTGTTGTAGTGTAAGTAAGCAGTTCAGTTTGTCTTGGACATCCCCACGGTCCATTTTTTCTAGGCCTTCTTTAGTAAACCTGACCATTCGTTCGGCCCTACCATTCGCCACGGGGTGGGCCGGCATGGTTAGTGCATGGCGTATAACCAGGGATGCTAAATACTGTTCGAATTGTAGAGCCGTTAGTTGTGGCTTATTGTCGGATACTAATACATCAGGTAAAGTTGCATGAGTTGCAAACGATTTGTTTAGCTGTTTTATAACAGTGTCGGTTGTTGTGGATGACATAACTATAACCTCCAACCAATTTGAATATGCATCTACGACTATTAAGAACATGTTGCCCCTGGTTGGTCCTGCAAAATCAATATGGATTCGAGACCACGGGCCTCATGGGGTCTCCCAGTTCCGTATGGGCACTTGCGGTGGTGTGGGTCTTGCTCTCTGACACTTGTGGCATGTTGCAACCCAGCGTTCAATATCCTTGTCTATACCAGGCCACCAGACATAGCTCCTGGCCAGGCTTTTCATTTTTACTATGCCTGGGTAGCCCTCATGTAACATACCCAACACCTCTTCCTGCAGTCTGGATGGAATTACCACCTGATCTCCCCACAATAAACACCCCTTTTGTATTGACAGTTCAGTTTGTCTAGTTCGAAAAGGTTTAAAACCTTCAGTCTTTTGGCTTTCCGGCCAGCCTTTACCTACCCAAGTCAAAATGCGGGCAGTCACTGGGTCTTTCGCCGTGGCTCTGGTGACATCATTTGCAGACAATGGAAGTTCAGGGCAGGTCTCTACTTGTAGGGCGGCGTGATTGGAGCCAGGTCGAAAGGTGAGGCGTCACAGGTGACCGTCAGTGGAAGTATATTACTAAACTGAATAAGAACAGTGTCTGAGTTTAATAAGTCTTTTATGCTTTGGAATGCTTTTTGTTCTTGATGACCCCAAGTCCAGACAGTTTTTTTATCCAGCAAACGGTATAATGGTTCTGCTATCGTTGCTTTGTGGAGGAGGAATACGTTATAAAAGTTGATCAGACCCAAGAATGCCTGTAAGTCCGTTTTATTTTTTGGCCTGGGTGCATCTTTAATTGCTTTGACTTTTTTGTCTGTTGGGTGAATACCCTGTTCATCAATTAAATACCCTAAAAATTCGATGCGGTCGGTAGCCAGGCAGCATTTTTCCTTTTTTACTTTTAGGCCGGATTCTCTAAATTTGGTTAGCACTTCTCTTAGTCTTGCTTCTAATTGGGTCGTGTTTTTTGCTGAAATTAGGACGTCATCAAAGTATGGAATGACCCCTTTTATCCCATTTAATAGGTGTTCCTTGAGGCTTTGGAAAATGCCTGGGGCAACGCTTACTCTGAATTGAAGCCTGTTACATTTGAATGCCCCTCTATGTGTTACTATTGTTTGTGCTTCGGCCGTTATTGGGTCTACTGGAAGCTGCTGATATGCCTGAGCCAAATCGAGTTTCGCAAAAAATTTTCCTCCACCAAGTGAGTGCAGTAAGTGCTGTACGACTGGTACCGGGTATGGGCTTTGCTGTAGCGCATGGTTCAGGGTAGCCTTGTAGTCTCCGCAGATGTGCACAGACCCATCAGGTTTTACAGGTGTCGCTATTGGAGTCTCCCACCTAGCATGGTCAATTGGTTCTATGACCCCTTGTGCAATCAGTTTGTTTAATTGCTCATCTATTTTGGGCTTTAATGCAAAGGGGACTCATCTGGCTATTAACCTTCTTGGTGCTATCTGAGGATCTAAACTAAAGGAAATTGGGGTCCCCCAGTACCTGCCTAGAGTGCCATCGAAGACATCCTGGAATTCGTGTAGCAGGTTCTCTTCCCAATCGCTTGCGGCTATTCGGCTTACTCTGGTCATCCTAATGACCAATGATGCAAACCATTCAATGCCCAGGAGGCTGGGACGGTCTCGGTCAACTATAGTCAGCGGCAGGACTTCGGCGTGTTGTTTGTAAGTGACTTTGAAGTGTCCTAGACCTACCACAGGAATTCTATTTCCCTGGTAGTCTTTGAGAATTAATTTTTGTTTCTTGAGTTCTTTTTGTTTTATGTTTGGAACCAACCACCTGATTATGTTCCAAGACACCATTGACAGGAAGGATCCTGAATCGACCTCCATTTCACAGGGGCTTCCTTCAATGGTCACTACAATTTTGACTTTTCTCTCGCTTTCTGTCTGTGCGCTGCTGATAGTGACAGTCTAGTGGATTTTTTCTTGGTTGCTGGTTCCCTTGCTGCACTCCCATTTTCTATCGGCTTGCCTTGGGTCAGTTTTTTATGGGGAATTACTGTGTCTACCAGGACTGCTGTTCTTACAATTGTGGCAGACTCTTTCGATGTGTCTCCTCTTCTTGCAAGCCCGACAGATGGCATCAAGGAACCTACACTTAGCTCGGGCGTGGTTTCCTCTGCAGCCAGTGCATTCCCGCCAATTTCTTCTTTCGCGCCTTTTTTGGTTCGCGTACAGGCGATGGACCTCATCCTCTTCTTCCATTTCTGATGACTCGTCTAGGTCTTCGTGGTGTGTGGTTGTGGCAGCTAGCCTCTGGATAGGGTCGTCGTGTCAGTACTGGCATTCATCAGTTTCATTGTGGCCTCTGATTTCTTCACGGCTTCTGCGGCGGTGGCTTCCGCGATTGCTTCTGCTACCATTATATTAGGTCTGTTTAATAGTTTACTTTGTAAAGTAGAGTCATTTAGACCTAACACGACACGATCTCGCATGGCCTCATCCATACTCTGGAACTCGCAGGCTCCTCCCAGATGGCGGAGAGCTACCACAAAATCTGCAATGGTCTTGTCTTCCCTCTGGTCTCTTTTATAAAACTCGTCTCTGGGCTTTGCCAATGCCTTTGCCATTTTGAACACGGCTGGCCCACAATGTGTTAGGAAGACAGCCCTCTTTCGCTGATCTGAAATTTCCTCCATTTCGTTGCTCTCCAGAAACATCAGGAAACGATTTATATAAGACTCGCAATCTTCTTCATTGGGGTTAAAAGGTGTGGGCGGAGCGTTGCTCCCAGCCATTTCGTCTAGCGTGCTTGTTTTCTTGCCGCGTGCTCGGTCTCCGCTTTAGGACGATCCCATCCTTGTCGCCAGTGTTCCGTCCGGAAAAGACGCGCGATAAACCGGGTTCCAACAAAGAACTCTTTATTAGTTAACAGCAAATAGTAGCGGAACATTGGCTCAAGCCGCGGCAGCCCTTTACAGAGGCTTGCCTGCCGGCTTGTAGCCAATGACATTCTTTTGACTTTGCCGCTTTTGAGCAGCTCCTTGGATTGGTTCCTAATGAACCAATCCTTTACTGGCCTTTCTGGCCAATCAGAAGAGACTACTTGGAA
>BLBF01000004.1:5070030-5084196 GCA_015471245.1 Laticauda colubrina | reverse complement strand
ACATTGTGAGACTGTAATATATATGATATATGTTGAATTCAGCAAAGTATTTGACAAAGAACTCCATGATAGTCTGATTAGTGAGCTGATTCAGTATGGAATGGTCGAGAAATTATATAGATAAACTTAGTCATCAGTGATTCTTCATTGAATGCCACAAAGATGCTACAAAGTTCTTATGTACTTTTTACATAAAACTCTGGAAAACAAAAGTTCATATTTAACATATATATTTAAGATATAAAAATGAGTGGAAAACTAATTTTTAGAAGACAAAATAAAAATGATTTTGGTATGTGAAAAGATAGAACCCCAACCACAGCTCCAGTGAACACATTTGAAATTAGGAGAACATATGAAAGGAAATCTCAGAATCCAGCTGTTTTGGAGGATGTGACCAGTAAAAAATATTTACCACCCCAGCCAAAGGGTCCCCCCACACACACACACAGTTAGGTACAATTCTGATCAAATAACAGACTGCCGTATTGATTATGAGCATGACATTTTTAGGGAAGCCAGAAGTGTATGTGGTTCTTAAAATCTTTGCAGAGTCAGAGGCAATTTTAGAAATTTAAGGTAATGGCTCAAATGTTCTTTCTTTGCAGAATACTACCAGCAGAATGCTTGGTTAAGCGTTTTATTTTTAAAAATAAAATAAAATTGTTGAAAACTCTGGACACCTCTGAGAATTAGGTATCAAAGATTTGATTTCAGAAGGAATGATTCTCTGCTGTATTTTAACCTCCTTTTTTAACATTTGCTGTTCTTTCTCAGATTGGAGAGAAAGCCCATTTGTGAGATTCAGAAAGCAGTTATAAGGCTAGATTGTAATGGTAAATTGGCAGAGTGATGCAGAAAAGTGCCAATTAGAATTGCAAATGATACCATGCTTACAGGCATGCAAACATGGAACTGGAAGATTGGCACTCTAAGAGCAAGTACTGATTGAATTTATAGTTACTACACAGGCAGGAAAGCTGGAGGAAAGCAGATGGACATGGGATAGAGCTGGTACCATGAGAGAATATTCAGAAGTCAAGTCATAGAACTCAAGACTGGCTAAGTTGTGGGCTTTGGTGCATACAAAAGGAATAAGTGACATAGTCAACCATTTATCACACCAAGGTACCCATAAGGCCACTTGGAATCTTTTCGGAGTGGAGGTGTCAACTGTCCCACTCAGTACATACATAAATAAAGACACCTGTGGCATCTTTTGTTGCCAAGAGTATAATTTACTGAGCTATCATGGATATGGAAGTAATGAAGCCAATTCTGACATCTGTGTGGGTGAACAGCATAGTTAAACATTCTCCTTTTTCCCTGGCCCTCTCATTGTCACTTTATTTCCTCCATTCAATTATATTCAGTTTGTTTTGGGAACAGATTCTTTGTCCAGTGGATTTCCCCAACAGGTGACCTTGGAGCGCTGATATGTCTCGCCCCTGAATTGGTGCTTTGGAATTCCATTCCCTTCTCCCTTGCATTCCAACCCATTCCCTCCCCCGTTGCTTCTTGTCTGGCTGTGAGTAAGGGTAAGATAAGGGAGGGCAAAAGTGGAACAGAGAGAGAGAAATGATGAAGACAGGGTAACACCTGGATCTAAGAGTGCCTGTAGTAGTGGCAAAGAAAATATAACATTGGCATAGGCCTGCAAAAGTTAAATCTTGTGGACACATCAGTAAAGGTTGAGAAACTGTTTAAAGACAGTCTTTCCTATCCCTTCTCTCTATTCAAACTTCTTTGCAGTCTGCTCCCTAACCTCAAAACAAAGCAATATTCCTTTACAGATGAGAGTGATTTATAGCCCTTCCATTTTGAACAGAAGTATTTGGGATTGAGATTCATTTTACGTTTATTCCCATTCATGTACTGCTGGGATTTAAACTGTTCCAGAGAAACCAAAGAAAAAATAATAATTTAAACAAAAAATGAATACCTGAAGGTATTCACCAGCCTGAAGGTGAAGGCTTCACCAGCCTGAAGGTGAAGAATCTTTTCTATTGTATAAAAGCTGCAACATTTTTTTAGGATAAATATGGTATGAAACCCAGTTTGATGTAATAGTTAAAAGGTCCCTGATTTAGTAGTAACAAGACCTTGAGTTCTAGTCCCATTTTTAGACACAAAGCCAACTGGGTGACCTTGGGCCAATCACTCTTTCTCAGTAAGAAGGGAACCATGCAAACCACTTGGTGGTGATATTCTGCAGGTTCTGACCAGTTCTGGAGAACCGGTAGTGGAAATTTTGAGTACTTTAGAGAATCAGCAAATACTACCTCTGACTGGAGATTTTACACTATCCTTCTGCTGCCATGCCCACAGAACTGGTAACAACAAAATTTGAATCCCACCACTGAAACCACTTCCAAAATATTCTAAAGAAAATGCAGGGACTTGTCCAATTATAGAGGAATCAACACTGAATCAAAGACAGAAGATGATAGCACCAACAATTGAGAGGACAGAAAAATCTACAGATTGCTCAACAAAAAGTTGATTCAACAGGTCCTGCATTGAAACTTGGATCTCACTGTTCCAGTATGCTAGGGATTTTTATTGGCATTGTTTGTTCAGAATTGGGATCCCTTCTGAGAATTAGAAGTCTAGGATTTCTACATTCCACATCAGTAGCATTAGTTGTTCTTAAGTTCCTTGGTTTTGCTTTTTGAGAAGATAGAATTCCCAGGATTAAATTGGTAAGAATGCTTGCAGCACTGGTAACAGGCTTGAAGATGGCAGACACAATCAAGGAAACCCTTCCGCTTTTTACATAGGTGCAATGCATATGACATGCATTAAAAAGAATTGCAGGTTTGTTCACCCAAAGCTTTATTGTCCATCTTTTTAAAGTCAGTGACTTCTGCTGTTGTGTATAAGAATTCAGAACCTTGTCTTACATTTCCACTGAATAGAAGGCTGGATGCTACCCAAAAATCTCTGAACAATCTTACTCTTACCTATGGATCACTTCCACTAGGCAGAAACAAATATAGTTAGACAGTAAGGTGAGCCTTGAGAAAAAGGCAAGGTAACAGAGGCAGATTGGTAGAGACAAAGGTATGGTGGAGATAGACACGGAGAAGCAAGAAGAGCATTGTATTCCACAGCTCAGATCAATAGCAATAGCACTTAGATTTATATACCACTTCATAGTGCTTTACAGCCCTCTCTAAGTGGTTTACAGAGTCAGCATATTGCCCCCAATAATCTTGGTCCTCATTTTACTGACCTCAGAAGGATTGACGGAAGGACTGAATCAACCTTGAGCCAGTTGAAAATTGAACTGCTGGCAGTCAGAAGAATTAGCCTGCAATACTGCATTCCACCCAATGTGCTACCATGGCTCTTTTTAGTATTAACACAAAAATAAACTAAAGTATTAGCACAAAACTAAAAAGTTTGGCGAAATCCATGAAGCTGATTTTTAATACTACTAGAAGCTTGACATAAGCAAGGTTAATGCCTTCCTTCCTTCCACACATATGTTTGCTTCTTAAAAGTATAATTTTAAAATAGTACAATAGTTATTTGGAGATAAAAGTTGTTCACAACCTTAAAGCAACAGCATTTGGAAAATTGCCCTTTGGCAGACCATCTCTCACTTTCTCTCTTCCCAGAAAGAGCAAATGAGTGAAAGGCTGCAAATGGGCCTTGTTCCAAACAGTCATTAAAATGTATTTTTAATGTAGTTTTGAGAGATTGAAGCCCGTGTTCCTGCATGATCATGCTGTAATCCTGCCATATTTGATTTTGGGATAACCCCAGACCTCAGAACAATGTTTCTCAATCTTAGAAGCTTGGCAAGATGTGTGGACTTGAACTGCTGTGCTGGAGAATTCTAGAAGTTGAGGTTCACACATTTAAAAGTTTCCAAGATTGAAAAACACTGCTCCAGGGAGTCCTTGATTATACCTGCACATCTTTTGAGAAGTAAGCATTGTTCTGTATGTAAAGTGGATGACTCCAAATCTACCATTCTGATTGGTTAAGGAAAAGACAAGTGGATTGGTTCACTAGGAACCAATCCAAAGAGATACCAAAAAGGCGGCAAATCTAAATAGCTGCCATTGGCTGCAAGCAGGCAAGCCAGCCTGTATAAAAGGGCTGGCCCCGGCTTCAGCCGGCGTTCCGTTACTGACTGGTTATAATAAAAGTATTTGTTGTTGGAACCCGGTCTACCTCGTGTGTTTTCCGAACAAAACAAGCATGAATAGGCAGCTTTGCGTTGTGCATTGTTTTCAGTTCAACTTAAGGAGTAATTTCCATTGCTCACATTGAGGACTGATGTTTTTTGGCTCCTACCTTCCCTCTCTTTTGTTGGTGCAGTCGCTGACTGGAATGCTATTGATATTTACATTCATATATGAATGTATACTGATAGGGCTCCCATCCAGAAAAGTGGGGTCTTGTCTTTCACTTTTGTTCATCCTAAACTTAAACCTCCTGGCCATTCCTGGTCAGTCCATCTTCAACTGCTGCATAAAGCTAGTGTTTCTATTAGATGCAGCCCTCTAGGCAGTGATTCATATATCAGCCATATGATAATGCACATATCTACTTACCGAACAAGGACCCCAGCACTCAATACCACTGCTCAGTCCCATTACTGTATTTTATCTCAGTGAGTGCTGAGTAGGACTCTTGCATGCACATCCTTAAATACTGGCCTCAAAGAAGCTCTTCAGCCACTGGAGTAACATCAGGAAACATCCTGGCCAAGGAGGATTATGCCAGCACTTATTAGGTGAACCTTAAGGAGCAGCTTAAGAGGGTTTTTTTTGTTTTGTTTTGCTTACCTAAAACAGTTTTCTGGGTAACTTAGACCCGATCAGTTAATAACATGTTAAACATAAATGCAAGTTTAAAAATATAGTACCATTTGGTTGAAAAAGTACCTCCATTTTTAATTCCAACTTTACATCAAGGGTAGCTATTTTTTCATATTGAAAGCTGTCTATTGAGCTACCAAGAAAAACTATGATGAAACTAGTTAAAACAGAATTGTTATCAGCTATAAAAGGCATATTTCAAAAAATATGAGTCAGTGACTTTAATGTACTGCACACAGGGATTGTCACATCTGTAGAAGTTTTGTTAAATTGGCTATTTAAGAGTCCAATGGGGATGTTATGCTTTGTTATCGTAAATGCTGTGTAGAATTTTGGAACAGAGCAAATTGAGAGGCCTTGGAGTTGAATGATCCCCGGTATAATTCAATTCCAATTGATTGAATTTTATTTAGCTTATCCTGGTATCCCATGCTGCTCATTCATTTCTACCTGCTTCGAGAGATCACTTGCAGTGCCCCTGCATGCTTATGGGATGAAGGCATAGGTCCTGCCTCCTATCCCATATCTTCCTTGCCACTGCAAGGTGCATAATAAACTCAGGGTGCTTCCACAATAAGAAAGGGCAAGAATCAGGGATGTAATATTTTTGGAAGGTGGAAACATAAAGAAGTATTTTACTCTTGTCAGCCAAATTCTGCCTCTGGCACTAGTTGTACAGATTGCTGTTGCCTCAGCAAGTATGTCATCATACTGATAGTGCTATAATGCCTTGCCTTGCCTCCTTCACTTGTGATTTTTGCAGCAAGAGCAGATCTGCCACCTACAAGAAATTATGCAACACAGTTCTCCTGTCTCTGTCCAACTTCCTTATTTGCAAACCAGTAATGGTACATGAATTCAGAATACTCTTGATCCACTGATGCAAATATGAAGAGGAGCCTTTCATGTTCAGAAGGTAAACTCTGCTGCCTAATTCCCCATGGACAGTACAGCTTTTAGAAGTTTTCCATTCATAACCTATTCAGCATCATCAATAATAAACGTTTATAGTTGATATGGTAGAGCTGTAAGATCAGTTTTCCTTATCTTTTGCAGCTAAGAGTGTTCATACCATTACTTTTATATACTGCAGCATCTCTACTATTGCCTATTTCTACTATGCTGTACATTCCTACTACTTCCATCTGCCTTTTAATTCTTTTTGCAGACTTCCCCAGTAAAGTAGAAGCTTTATATGGCCACTAACTAGTATCTATTTTCTTTCATGGGAAGAACATTTCCGCCACGCAGACTAGAATTCTCTCTCCCTTTCTGCCTCTTTTCATCTTTATACTGAAAAAAGTTGCATTGGTTTTGCCATTAAGACATAACATGCAGTAGTTATTTGTAAGTGCATATGTTGGACCACAACTGTAGTACAAAAAGTAATGGCTTTGTGTCACTCATATCAAAATGACACCAAAATAATACTATACTTCTAGGAGGCAATTCAGAACAAATCTGAAAATTGTAACCCTAAGAAGGTTGTAAAGCCCATGTCACACTGCCCAACGGATGCAAAAAGGACACAGCGGACGAGCAAAATGTTCCATCCGTTGTTATCCGCTCTCAAAAGGGGCAAACATTTGCATAACCGGAGCGGATAACACGGACGGGGGGAGGACGCAGGGCAGATGCAAAGCGGATGCGGAACGGAAGTCCAGCGGATGGAAGCAGATGGGAGCGGATGGCACATCCACAGGGCTTCCGGGGGGCCTCAGCGAAGCAGACGCGGAATGGATACAGCGGATGCAGACCGGACGCCAAACGGATAAAGCGGATGCACAGTGGATGCACAGCGGATGCAGAGCGGAAGCCAAGCGGATGCCTGGCATTAATTGCGCATGCGGGGAGGATGCATTGCGTCAGCCCCGCGGATATAACGGAAGCAGCTCGGAAGCAGGTCGCCATTCAGAGGAAAAACCTGCTTCCGGACACATCGACTGCCTTGCCTGCCCTGCTTGCATGTTTGCCTGCCAGCCTTGCTGTCTGCCTTGGTTCCTGCCAGCCTCCCTGCCAGCCAGCAACCCCACAACCATGCGGAAGCACAGCAAGCCTCAGCCATCTGCTGCCAGCCCTGGCAAGAGGGACAGGGCTACTATCCCGCCCCCTGGCCCTCACTCTGGTTCTGCTGGGGTTTCTGCAGCACGGGCTTGCTCTTCTGGGGCTGGGGCTGGGGCTTCTGCTGCTTCTGCTTCTGGAGGAGCTGATGACAAGCACTCCAGCACCAGCCACCTCCACAGCACCTGCACCTGCACCTTTCACCCCTGAGACTGAGCGACCAAGAGGAGTGCCAGAGATTCATTTTTGTCTTATAGCTTGTTGTTAATAAAGTCTATTTATGATTCACACACTTGCTTCATTTCTTTTTTTTAATAAAGTCTTGGTGGAAACTTTTAGAAATGGTTTAAGCCTTTGCATGCTTGTGGGATGGGTTAAGATAGCAGTGGGGTGGGCAGGGATACCTGTGGAATGAGCAGGGATACCTTTGGATTGGGTAATAGTTGTGGGGATAGATAAACCTCCAGTACAAGCATAGTGGGACTGCATGGTCCACCCTCCCAGGTGCCACACCTATGGCCCTTTATTATCAATAACAATATAATCAATCATCCACACATGTCAACATAAACACAACTCTTTATTAAATGCCCTGTTCATTGTAGGGCCACTCAACATACATGGCCCAATCTCATCCGTTTGATGAAACAGGCTGAAGGAAGCATTCATTAAGCATTTACCATCCTGTCTTGCCACTCCACTGCTCCAGCTGGGGAGTTGCACCAGTGTTTCAGGAGGTTGTGCTGCTTCTTCGCCTCACGTGAGGCTCTGTTGGGGCCTTGCACATCCTCAGTGTCGATCAGGTTTTGCCCTTGCCTCCATTCCCCACCCTCCATGCCCCCATTGCCTTGTTGACGGTCCACGAGCCTGTTCTGCAACACTGGGTAGCGGGTGCGCATGAGATTGTGCAGGATGCAGCAAGCTTCCACAATCCTCCTCATGGTCTCTGGGCTATGCTGCATGTTGGTGAGAAGTACCTGGAACCTGTTGGCCAGGATGCCAAAGGCGTTCTCCACCACCCATCTTGCCCTGAACAGCCTGTAGTTGAAGATCCTCTCTTCATGGGTGAGGTATTTGGAGGTGTAGGGCTTCATGAGGTAGGTTGTGAGGGAGAAGGCGTCATCCCCCACGATGAAGTAGGGCACATCTTGTGTGTCGTTGGGCAGCGGGTCTGGATCTGGGAAGCCCACCATGAGGTTGCTTTGCAGCCCCTCCTTGAGGTGACTGGCGTTGTATACCTGGGCATCTGAAGATGAGCCGTTGCCTGAAGCATCGATGTACATGAACTTGTAGTCAGCATTGACCATGGCGAAGAGGATGATGCTGAAGAAGCCCTTGTAGTTGAAATAAGTGGACCCCGACTTGGCTGGTGCTTTGCAGGCCACGTGCTTACCATCTATGTCTCCAACGGTGTGGGGGAAGTTCCACTTCTGATACCACTGCTCTGCAACTTTCTTCCATCCTTCTTCAGTGGAGGGGCACTGGAGGAGCTCCTCCATGTACTCTACAATGATGGCCTGCACCACTTCTCTGACCACAAAGCTGATGGTGCTGGGTGGCACCCTCCAGCCATACTGCATGCTCCTGTAGGTGGTCCCTGAGGCCAGGTGGCTCAGAGTGAGTGCCACCTTGAGCCCAGGTTCCAGGCTGGGCTGGAAGTTGGTGTTTGCCTTGCTCAACCTGGGTGTCAGGCGCTGCACAACTTCGTCAAACATGGCTGGAGGCATCCTCATGAAGTTCTGGAACACCCGAGTGTCTTCGCTCCTGAGCTCCACCATTAGCTTGTTGTACAGTCCGTCCTCTGCTCTTCTGGCGAACCATCTTTGGACCCAGACTTTTTTTGGGTGCCTCCTTTTCTTCCCGTAGTAGAGTTCACAGAGCCTGGAGATGGTTTCGCACTGTTGCAGAAGGATGGTGGCTGCCGAAAGGACTTTGTCACAATCCACGGTGGACATGACTGGATGCTGTGGAAGAGGAAGAGGCAGATGAAGGCTGCAGAGGTCTGCACTGCTGGACTGCTGTTCTGAAAGTGAGATGCAGGCGAGTTGCTCTCCCTTTTTATAGGCAGTATAGGTTTTCCACTAGGCATCCTCTAGGCATCCTCTAGGCATCCTCTAGGCATCCTGTAGACATCCTTAATATACGAGATAGGTCCCCTCTGCGAACGTTTTTTCCATTTTAAACGCTTTGTTTCCATTCTGCATCCGCTAGGCATCCGTTCTGCATCTGTTCCGCGTCCGTTCTGCTTCCTCCCTGCATCCGGGCGGATGCGAGTTGCGTGGATGCGGAACAGATGCCTAGTGGATATAGAGAATGCGTAACGGATGCGTAACGGATGCGTAGCGTATGCAGAACGGACGAACTGGATACATTTTCCGCGCAAAAGTTTTAGGCAGCCCAAAACTTTTGGAGTGGATGAAACGTCCATAAACGGATGCTGGACGGATAGAGAGGAAGCAAAACGGAGGCAGTGAGTACAGAACGGATACATCGCGTTAACCAACGGATGGCAAGGTTTTTTGTCCGTTTTACATCCTCTTTGCATCCGTTGGTTCAGTGTGACATGGGCTTAAACCTGAAATTGTGTGTGTATGTGCATGCGTGCACACACATACTTTCTTACGGAAGTTACAAGAAAGTCTATCATTGAAATACAGACAATCCCATTAATAAATAATAGAGCCAATTCTCCCTTGCCATTTTGTGAAAACTTTTTCTGGGAGGACCAGAAATAAGAAGCTTAATAAAAGCAAAACCTATTATTTTAACTGGATCAATTTGGCAAAGGATATTGAAACCACTTTTATTCTTACACTTTATTTTTCAATACTATAACATTACTACTGTGCTAAATACTAAGTAGTTTACTAAATGACTTTTAGGATTTTTGAAAAGATTATATTGAAATATTTTAAAAATGTACACTCCAGTGGTATTTCTAAAATACCGTATATGCTTCTTGTATTTTGTACAAAGTATCGCAGTTGGATTTTTTTAAAAAATTATGTCTGATACTTCTGCAGTATCTTATAAACTCTTTTTCAATATGACATGTGCTGCAAGTCATCTCCTACAGTTGTTTTGTTGTGGGAAAATAGGAGGAGGGAGAATTGTTAGGCATGTCCATCTCTATAAGTATGAGTTACTTATAAAGTAATAAAGGCAGGATAGAAAAAAGTATAATAAATTTCCCTGTCTCCTCTCTCCCTGATTTTATTATTGATGCATGATGATGTTGTTAAAATATCTATTATTAAATTGAATAAGGGTGACAATAAATCTTCTTTTATAACTCTCAAAAGTAGAACTTCCTCTGGAACACAATTATTCTTATCCATACCTTTGTGGTTTGATAAATCTGATGTTTACAAAATCTTTGGCAATTATGTTTTTGTAATGTTATTTTCATAAATAATCCATCTGTAATTTAAGGCTTCAGATGTATCTAATGAACATATTAATAAGAGAAATAAATTGATTTTACAGAAGTGGATAATATTTTAATATTTTTAATAGGACTAGATAAAATTGTCTAAGGAATAACACCTGACTGGTCTGGTACAGTCTTATTTATTACTAATTTAAGATGATTTCGCAATTAATCTAGCATATAGTTAAGATAGAATGTTAAATAATAAAATGCATATGGACTAACAAATTGCATCTTCTTGATTTGGGAATAAGACGAATTGGAATTGTGCCTGGTTGGAACATCTCTTTGATATACTGAATTACATATGAATAAGAACTCCGGTGTTAAAATACCCTTGGATTGTTTATGAATTTCGCCAGTTAAGCCATTTAGGCTCGGTGATCTCCCACTTTTAAAACTTTCTATATGTTTAATATTTTCAAATTCAGTTGATTTAGAATTTTAAGGATTTTAACTTTGTTTCAAGTAAAACATCCAACCAATCAATCAACTTATTAGCTACATGTTCCGTCCGGAAAAGAAGCGCGCGAGACCGGGTTCCAACTAACAACTCTTTATTCGGTTAACAGCAACAGTAACAGAATATTGGCTCAAGCCGCGGAAGCCCTTTATATAGAGGCTTGCCTGCTGGCTTGTAGCCAATGACATCAATTTAATCTTGCCGCCTTTGAGCAGCTTCTTGGATTCATTCCTAATGAACCAATCCACTACTGGCCTTTTTGGCCAATCAGAATTGACTACTTGGAACCTTCCAAGTTATACAGAACACCCCTCCCCCTTTAGTTCAGTCCTACGTGAGTGAGGTAGTCGCGCAGGTAGGTGGGGCTTCTTCTGGTCCTAGTTGACCTGCGCGGCTCATTCTCGCCTAGGACTTCAAGTGGTTTGGTTGGGATCGTTGTCTCTCTGGCTTTTCTCCATGGAACCACCTGGAAGGGTGAGTCAGTACTGCCGCTCCCGCCTGAGTTTCTCAGGCCAGTCGAAGTGGTTCTGCCGCTCCCTCCCGGTTCAACCGGGCTGGTTGAGCTGGCCTGGCTGGCACCTTCCAGGTCGGCTTCCCTTTCGCCAGGACTTCTTCCGATGGTCTCATCTAACCGTAAGTGCTCTTTTTGGATGGTTAGATTTTTTTGGTTATGATTTTAATGGTTCATTTTCACACCCTTTTTTATTTATTTGTATTTCCCACCCCCCCTCCTTGGTTTTGTTTTCATCGAAATTTATTATTTGAGGTTGCACAGTTGTTTTGCGCTCAATGTTGCGGGAACGAAGCTGGTCTATGTGCCACTTCCACTCTCTTCCACCGTCCACGGTTAGTTGGTAGGACCGGGGGCCTGTTATTTGTGTGATCGTGGCTGGAAGCCAGAGGTTCCCCGGTAAAATTTTTTGCATAGACCAGGTCGCTGTTTTCGAAAGTGCGGTATCGGATGGAAGAGTTGGGGGGTTTCTCGCAAGTATAATTGGGGTGTAACCTATCTAAATGGGATCTGAGTTTTTTCCCCATTAATAATTCTGCCGGGCTCTTGTTTGTTGTGCCACTGGGAGTGATTTGTTGTAGTGTAAAGCCCATGTCACACTGCACCAACGGATGGAAAGAGGATGTAAAACGGAGAGAAACACTTGCCATCCGTTGGTTAACGTGATGCATCCGTTCTGTACTCACTACATACGTTTTTCATACTCTCTATCCGTCCAGCATCCATCTACTGAGATTTCACCCGCTCAAAAAGTTTTGAGCTGCACAAAACTTTTTGAACAGATAAAATATCCAACGCATCCGTTCTACATCCACTACGCATACAGGGAACATCCGTTATATGTCCGTCGTCATCTGTTATGCGTCCGCTATATCCGCTAGGCATCTGCTGCACATCCGCGCAACTCTCATCCGCTCCAGCGGAAAATGGACACAGGGAGGAAGCGAAACGGACATGGAACGAACACACAGCGTTAGTAGCACAGACGTAGAAAGGATGAAAGCGGATGCAGCTCGCATACAAAGCATTAAAACGGAAAAAATGTTCATATAGGGGACGTATCTCGGATATTTAAGATGTCTGCAGGATGTCTAGAGGATGCAGAAAGACACCGAGCGGAAAAATGATATTTCCTATAAAAAGGGGAAGAAATCACCTGGATCTCATTTTCAGTCCAGCAGCCCTGCTGTGCAGACCTCTTCAGCCTTGCTCTTGCTCTTGCTCTTCCACAGCATCCAGTCATCTCCACCATGGATCGTCGCACACTCCTTTTGGTAGTCGCATCATTCTACAACAGTGCGAAACCCTCTACAGGCTCTTTCACCTTTTCTACGCAAGGAAAAGGAAGCGTCCAAGAAGTGTCTGGGTCCGAAGATGGATCGCGAGAAGAGCAGAGTATGGACTGTATAACAAGCTGATGGTGGAGCTGAGGAACAAAGAGCTTCATCAGGATGCCGCCAGCCATGTTTGACGAAGTTGTGGAGCGTCTGAGACCCAGGTTGACCAAGGCAAACACCAACTTCCGGCCCAGCCTGGACCCTGGACTGAAGGTGGCACTGACTCTGTGCCACCTGGCCTCAGGGACCTCATACAGAAACATGCAGTATGCCTGGAGGGTGCCACACAACACCATCAGCATTGTGGTCAGAGAAATGGTGCAGGCCATCATCGAAGAATACGTGGAGGAGCTCCTCCAGTGCCCCTCCACTGAAGAAGGATGGAAGAAAGTTGCAGAGCAGTGGTATCAGAAGTGGAACTTCCCCCACACCGTTGGAGCCATAGATGGGAAGCACATGGCCTGCAAAGCTCCAGCCAAGTCAGAGTCCACTTATTTCAACTACAAGGGCTTCTTCAGCATCGTCCTCTTTGCCATGGTCGATGCTGATTACAAGTTCATGTACATCAATGCTTCAGGCAACGGGTCAGCTTCAGATGCCCAGGTATACAATGCCAGTGACCTCAAGGAGGGGCTGGAACGCAACCTCATCATGGGCTTCCCAGATCCAGACCCCCTGCCCAACGACACACAAGATGTGCCCTACTTCATCGTGGGGGATGACGCCTTCTCCCTCAGAACCTTCCTCATGAAGCCCTACACTTCCAGATGCCTCACCCGTGAAGACAGAATCTTCAACTACAGGCTGTCCAGGGCAAGATGGGTGGTGGAGAACGCCTTTGGCATCCTGGCCAACAGGTTCCAGGTACTTCTCACCAACATGCAGCATCGCCCAGAGACAGTGAGGAACATCGTGGAAGCTTGCTGCATCCTGCACGATCTCATGCGCACCCGCTACCCAGTGTTGCAGAACAGGCTCGTGGACCGTCAACAAGGCAATGGGGACATGGAGGCTGGGGAATGGAGGCAAGGGCGAAACCTGATAGACACTGAGGATGTGCAAGGCCCCAACAGAGCTTCACGTGAAGGGAAGAAGCAGCGCAACCTCCTGAAACACTGGTGCAACTCCCCAGCTGGAGCAGTGGAGTGGCAAAACAGGATGGTAGATGCTTAATGGATGCTTCCTTCAGCCTGTCTCATCACACTGATGAGATTGTGCCATGTATGTTGAGTGGCCCTACAATGAACAGGGCATTTAATAAAGAGTTGTGTTTATGTTGAAATGTGTTGATGAATGATTACATTGTTCTTGATAATAAAGGGCCATAGGTGTGGCACCTGGGAGGGTGGAACCATACAGACCCATTATGCATGCACTGGACGCTTATCTATCCCACAATTATTACCCATCCCACAGGTATCCCTGCCCATCCCACTGCTATTCTAACCCATTCCACAGCTATTACCCATCTCACAGGTATCCCTGCCCATCCCACTGCTATCCTAACCCATCCCACAGCTATTACCCAT
>BLBF01000004.1:5051477-5070020 GCA_015471245.1 Laticauda colubrina | reverse complement strand
CTGCCCATCCCACTGCTATCCTAACCCATCCCACAGCTATTACCCATCCCACAGGTATCCCTGCCCATCCCACTGCTATCCTTACCCATCCCACAAGCATGCAAAGGCTTAAACCATTTCCATAGTTTCCACCAAGACTTTATAACTGAACCAAGTGTGTGAAGCAAAGATAACCTTTATTAATAACAAACTGTAAAAGCAAAATGACCCAAGAAAAGTGTCCCAAGCAAAGATAAAGTCAACAGGTAGCAACCCAGTCTCTGGCACCCTTCCCAGTCACCCTTGTCAGTCCCAAGTCCGATGACAGATGTTCTGAAGCCGGGCTTGGCTGTGGGGTGGAGGAAGGAGGAGTGTAGTGGGGCTGTCTGGTCTGCAGGTGAGCGAGGTGAGGCGTCGGTGGCATCTGTGGCATCCGTGGCATCTGTGACGTCGGTGGCATCTGTGGTGTCTGTGGCATCGGTGGTACCTGTGGTGTGTGATGTACCTGTGCCTAGACTGGGAAGGGCTGCCTGTGCTGCTGGACCTCCTGGTAGCTGTTGCCTTGGTAGGTGAGGGGCTGTGGAAAGTCTTGGAAGGGCTGTGACATCACCTGGGCTGGAGGAGCAGACCTGGACTGGGTCAGAGCAGGTTCAGCTGGAGGGTGATGCAGGGTGATGCAGAAGACCTTTGATCCTCTCCTTTATCACCTGGTACTGGGATTCAGGCATGTCCATGAGGGTCTGGTTGATGTAGGTGAGGAAGGGCTTTCTGTTAGAGGATGGTATGTCGGAGTGTACCAGCTGAGAAAGGAGATCTACGCTGATTTTGATGGTGTTCCTGATCTCCAGCAGGACAGTGTGGCTCTGTCCCTCTGGTCTGGCTTTCTGCCTGCTTTCTGTGGAGGTGGACCTGGGAATGGGTGTGGGTTGGTCTCTGGTGGCAGTGGCCTCTTCTTGTTCCAACTGCGTCAGGGGGTCCTCCACATGCTCTGCCATGGGGAGTGCAGCTGTCGGGGGGGGTCTCCGTCGGGGGGGAGGGCTCCACAGATACCGGCCTGGACACAGGAGCTGACTCTTGGCCAGAAGAGGACTGGATCTCTGAGGGTTGCCTGAGAGTGAGGATAGACAGAGGGGCTGCTCCTCGGTGGCGGATCTCACCCTCCAACAAGCTGCACTTGGCCATCATGTAGGTCTCCCGGTCGGTGAGCTTGACCGCGGCCTGGCCAGACTTCTTCAGGTGCAGCTTCCCGTACCAGGTGTGCATGTGCTTCCACCACCGAGGAGGACGTCCGAAGTGTAGCCCAGGCTCTCCGCCTTCTCTCTCCAAGCTGCCTGCTTCTGCTTGGTGTCTCGATAGAGCCTGTGTCCCTTCCGCCAGAGGTACTCGTTCTCCCTCAGCCATTCGAGCACCTCATCCTCATGTTCCTCTTCAATGGAGTACTGTCTACTCTCCATATCTTGTGATTGCCTCTTCCTCCCTCTAGCAGGGGCTTCTGGGCCCTCATCGGTCAGGCTTTGAGGTTCTAGGAGCTGGTCCACCACACCACCACCACCAGCAGCAGCACCAGCACCAGCACCAGCAGCACCAGGAGCAGCACCAGCAGAGTAAGCACCAGCAGAAGCACCAGCACCAGGAGCAGCACCAGCAGAGTAAGCACCAGCAGAAGCACCAGCACCAGGAGCCGCACCAGCAGAAGCACCAGCACCAGCAGAGTCAGCCCCAGCAGCAGAAGCCCCAGCAGAAGCAGAGTCAGTGCCAGGGGGTGGGATGGTGGCCCTGTCCTTCTTGCCAGGGCTGGCAGGAGTAGGCACAGGCTTCCTCTTCTTCCCCATGGTTGTTGGCTGGAGATGTGTCTGGCAGCAGGTCTTTCCTCTGAATGGTGACCTGCTTGCAAGCTGCATCCTTTTATATCTGCGGGGCTGATGCAATGCATCCTCCCCGCATGTGCAATGAATGCTTTGCATCCGTTAGGCATCCGCTAGGCATCCGCTCTGCATCCGCATGATCCGCTAGGCATCCGCTCTGCATCCTCTCGTTCCGCTGCGCGTCTGCTTTGCTGTGCTCACCCGGAAGCCCTGCAGATGTGTCATCCGCTTCCATCCACCAGGCTTCCATTGAGCATCCACTTAACATCCTCGCTACGTCCTCTCCCCATCCATTCCTTTCTGTTGTTGTCCGTTCTGTTTATGCAAATTTGGGGCACTTTTGAGAGCAGATAACAACGTATGGAAAATTTTCTCGTCCGCTGTGTCCTTTTTACATACGTTTTGCATCCGTCTGCCGATGTGACCTTGCCTTAAGTAAGCGGTTTAGCTTGTCTTGGACATCCCCATGGTCCATTTTCTCAAGGCCTTCTTTTGTGAACTGGACCATTCGCTCGGCCCTACCATTCGCCGCCGGGTGGGCTGGCGTGGTTAGTGCATGACATATACCCCAAGAGGCTAAGTGTTGTTCAAATTGTATTGCTGTTAGTTGTGGCCCATTGTCAGATACCAACAAATCAGGTAAACCATGAGTTGCAAATAATTTGTTTAGCTGTTTTATAACAGCATCGGTTGTTATGGATGACGTTAAGATGACTTCAAGCCAATTCGAATATGCATCCACAACTATTAAAAACATATTTCCCCTAGTTGGTCCCGCAAAATCCAAAATATGGATTCGAGATCAAGGGCCTCGTGGGGTCTCTCAGTCCCGTATGGGAGCTTGTGGTGGTGTGGGTCTAGCTCTCTGACACTTGTGGCATGTTGCAACCCAGAGTTCAATGTCCTTGTCTAAGCCAGGCCACCAGACATAGCTCCTGGCCAGGCTTTTCATTTTTACTATGCCTGGGTGGCCCTCATGTAGCATACCTAACATCTCTTCTTGTAGTTTGGATGAAATCACCACCCAATCTCCCCACAACAAACACCCCTTTTGTATTGACAGTTCAGTTTGTCTTGTCCGGAAAGGTTTAAAGTTTTCAGTCTTTTGGCCTTCCGGCCAGCCTTTACCTACCCAAGTCAAAACACGGGCAGTCAATGAGTCTTTTGCTGTGGCTCTGGCGACATCATCCGCAGTCAATGGAAGTTCAGGGCAGGTTTCTAGTTGTAGGGTGGCGGTGGCTGGAGCCGGGTCGTCCTCCAAGATCGGTAATGGTGTTTGGCTTAATGCGTCTGCATGGGCGATTTGTTTCCCGAGTCGATGCAGCAATGTATATGAATAGGCATTGGACCTCATCGTCATCTTCATCAGTGTCTGATGACTCGTCTAGGTCTTCGTGGTGTGTGTTTGTGGCAGCTTGCTTTCTTCCTCCACCTGAGATTTTTTTCTTTTGGAAGGGTTGTTGTGTCAGCACTGGGGATCATCATCTTCATTGTGGCCACTGATTTCTTTGCAGCTTCCGCGAAGGTTGCTTCCGTGATTGCCTCTGCCACTGTTATGTTAGGTCTGTTTAAGAGTTTGCTTTGAAGGGTAAAGTCTCTAAGACCTAACACGACACGATCTTCACAGGCTCCTCCAATATGGCGCAGAGCTGCCACAAAATCAGCAATGGTTTCGTCTTCCCTCTGGTCTCTCTTATAAAATTCATGTCTCTTGATGAGGGTTGAGACAACCGACGCGTAGTGAGCTTTCAGCATTCGGTTAAGCTCAGACCAGATCATCTGTTTCATGTCTCTGGGTTTTGCCAATGCCTTCGCCATCTTAAATACGGCTGGCCCGCAATATGTTAGGAAGACAGCCCTGTTTCGCTGATCGGAAATTTCTTCCATTTCATTGCTCTCCAGAAACATCAGGAAATGATCAATATAAGACTCCCAATCTTCTTCATTGGGATTGAATGGTGCTGGTGGCGAGTTATTACCAGCCATCTCGTCTAGCATGGTTTTTTCTCTCACTGCGTGCTTGGTCTCCACTTTAGGATGATCCCACCTTCGTCGCCAGTGTTCTGTCCGGAAAAGAAGTGCGCGAGACTGGGTTCCAACTAACAACTCTTTATTTGGTTAACAGCAATAGTAACGGAACATTGGCTCAAGCCGCGGCAGCCCTTTATATAGAGGCTTGCTTGCCGGCTTGTAGCCAATGACATCAATTTAATCTTGCCGCCTTTGAGCGGCTTCTTGGATTGGTTCCTAATGAGCCAATCCACTACTGGCCTTTTTGGCCAATCAGAATTGACTACTTAGAACTTTCCAAGTTATACAGAACACTACACATTTAGAAAAAGAATGAAGTTTGGGGGATAGAGATCCGTATCTACAACAGAAGCTGAAAATATACAAGAATCAAATAAAACCATTTTTATTTATTACTTAAGCCATAAAATAAAATCATAAATTTGTTACACGTTCTGGTTCAAATACAAGGTATACAGCATTTACATGAGATGTATCTAGACTTTTATGATTGGCCAAATGAATTTTATAAGCATTGGCCAAATGAAAATATAAAAATAGAACAGATAACACAAGAAGTTTTTTAGAAAAAAATCCCAACCTTGTAATCAAGAAGAGATGAAACAGCAATAAGGATATAAAAGCACATGACTCATTGATTCAAATAATTCCACCCTTATGCAGTAATAAATTCACCTGTATGCATTTACAAATCACATGTTGCATTTTCCCAGCCGGAACTTGTGTGCAATCAGGGGCTGCTCATGGATTTGTAGTTTTTGTTCAAAGAAGAAATGATTGCCATGGCCAGGATGGTTTTTGCACAGATTTTGGGCACCAAATATGATATTTTCACACCTGGGAAGTTCTTCTCATGGCTATTAGTATCTTAATCAGCTTTCATTTTTATTAGAGCAATATACTGTACTTGGGTCTACCTGGAAGAAGAGTAATGTGAGCTTGCAGCTGCTTCTTTCTTTTAACTGCTAGTGGGGGTGTGACTTGATTGGGTTGGGGCTTGGCTGTGTTCTGATTGGGTGGTGGTATGTTCTCATTAGTTGGGGGTTTGGCTATGTTCTAATTGGTTGGGGGTTTGGCTGTGTTCTGATTGGCTGGGGGTGTGTTCTGTTCAGGTGAGGGCTTGGTTGTGCTCAGGTTAGTCTTAGTTGCTGGGGGATTTGAGCTGGTGAGCTGTGATCCTGTTGTTTGGCTTCGCGTTCGTGGTCGTGCCACATCTTCATGGTGGGTGTCAGTTCGCTTCTTGAATGGGTCAGAGGGGTTTAAAGCGGGTAATGGTGCAGCTGCGGTACGGCTTCTGGTCCGTGGTCGTGTCTCATCTTCTGTGTGGGTGTGAGTCTTTTTTCTACGTGGAAGTGTGGTGGTAGCATCTTGTGTGGCACTCGTGGGTGTGGGTCTGGTGTCATTATTCATGTTAGGTACTTTTTTATTAATGAGGGCAGGTTTCCAAATGGTTGGTAGGCGGGAGGTATCATCTCGTTTATTCATGCTGTGTGGGCGTTTTTCTATCTCTATGGCTTCTCTGATTATTCTATTGTTGAAGTGTTCAGTTTTGGCAATAGTTCTGGTATTTTTAAAGTCAATTTCATGTCCTGTGGCTTTGAGGTGTTTGACCAGGGAAGAGGTCAGTTCTTCTTTTTTGATTGAGTTCTTGTGTTCTTCAATGCATGCACTTATTCTTCTGTTAGTTTGTCCGATGTATGTGATGGGGCAGGCAGTGCAAGGGATTTTGTATACTCCTTGGTTTTCTAACTCAATTTTGTCTTTAGGGTTTCTTAGGATGGTGGATATTTTTCTGTTTGTGCAGAATGCTGTTTTAATGTTGTGTTTTTGGAGGATCTTGCTGATTTTGTCTGTAGTGCCTTTTATATATGGGAGGAGGGCTTTGCCATTCTCTTGTTCTCTGTCTTGGGTTTTGGTTGGGGTTTCTTTTTGGATTAGGTGGGTAATCTTCTTTTTTTGGAATCCATTAGCTGTAAGTACATTAGTGAGAGTGTGTAGTTCGGTTTTTAAGTGTTGTTTGTCGGCTAAGCATTTTGTTCTGGAGATGAGTGTCTCAGCTATAGAATTGATCTCTGCTGGGTGGTGGTGTGAGAGTGCATGTAGATAGTGGTTTGTATGTGTTTTCTTCTGGTAGATGGTGTGTCCTAGGGAGCCATTGGATTTTTTGTATACTAAGACATCTAGGAAGGGAAGTTGATTGTTGACCACGAACGCGAAGCCAAACAACAGGATCACAGCTCACCAGCTCAAATCCCCCAGCAACTAAGACTAACCTGAGCACAAACAAGCCCCCACCTGAACAGAACACACCCCCAGCCAATCAGAACACAGCCAACCCACCTACCAATCAGAACACAGCCAAACCCCCAACCAATGAGAACACCCCCCCACCCAATCAGAACACAGCCAAGCCCCCACCCAATCAAGTCACCCCCCCACTAGCAGTTAAAAGGAAGAAGCAGCTGCAAGCTCACATTACTCTGAGAAGCACAGAACCGAAGAAACAAGCCTGAAGATGATGAATGAGACTTCATCGAAATGTTGCCTAGATACTTCCAATTTTATGCAGGAGAAAACCCGAATAACCAAAGATCCACATATAAATACCTGCGAAAACCTCAGAAAACAAATATATATATATATATTCTTAAGTTTTCGCGGGTACTTACATGCATGGTATTCAGCTTTGTTCAGGTATTTTCCCATGTCATTATAGTTGTGCTTTTAAAGTTGTAGCAACGTTTCAGCAGAATCTCATCTGCCATCATCAGGCTTCTGTATTGTGTTCGTCTGTATTGTATTCTGTATTCGACGAACACAATACAGAAGCCTGATGATGGCAGATGAGATTCTGCTGAAACGTTGTTACAACTTTAAAAGCACAACTATAATGACATGGGAAAATACCCGAACAAAGCTGAATAACATACATACATACATACATGCAGGTCTTGGCGTGTTCGGGTCTTTTCCCATGTAAGATTGAGAGTATCTTGGCAACGTTTCAGCGAGGTCCCACTTGCCAAATTCATTTGGTGCTTTCGGCTTCGTGCTTGTGTGAGATTCATTGCCAAGATACTCTCAATCTTACATGGGAAAAGACCCGAACACGCCAAGTCCTGCGTACCTGTACCCGTGAAAATCTACAAAAACAAGTGTATGTATGTATGTATGTATGTATGTATGTATGTATGTATGTATGTATTATTGCTTACAATACTTCTCAATCTTACCTAATTCCCAGATGAATTACAAAAGAAAATTCTGTGGTAAAGAAGTACTTGTGTAAAGAGCTATCTCCAGATTAAAGTTCTAATTGCATATTTCATGTATGATACTGTGTATTTTTTTTTCTCAGTGGTTTTCAGTTGTGAGGATTCAGCCAGCTGTAGTTTATTCAAGAAGATGAAATTAAAGAAACCTGAAAAAAAGTTTGGGAGAATTCCATGCTGATTGTGAACATCTCATGAATCCATATTTGAATCAACAGTTGGAATAGCTTTAGACATTTGTCACTTACTATCTTGAACTTGTGTGTGTGGAAGGTGTCCTTTTTGTGTACAGCATGTTGTTTAGCCATGTTTTAATTTGGTATCTTTCTTCTGGGGATAGATTCAAGGATAGGAAAATTTAAGTGGACTTGTCCGATGCATGTTGTTTCTATAAATAATCAAGGTGAATTCTTCTAATGCTAACTCAGTTTCATATGCTTTAGCTAGTTACAGTAAAAATGGATGGCTTTCAGGCTTTCAAGAGTTTTTAAAAATGTTACTTAATAAATATTTAAATATGTTTTACTTTATTTATATTTAAATTCATTTAAAGATAAATGGTTGCATATGAAAGTTGGTCTTTGCCCAGGTGCCATTTCTAGAAGAATGGCCACTGATACATCAGTCAAAATGAATGAAACAGTAACCTGAAATAATAAGGAAGTCAAAAATCAAGCCTATATTATGTCCTTATTATATATTTCATAACATCGGGCATTCATTAGTACAGATAGTCTTAAATTTATGATCACAGTTTAGGGCCCAAATTTCTGTCAGAGATTGTTGAGGTTGTCAGTCAAACTGGACCTAATGTTACAATTTTTAAGAGGGTTGTTAAGGCAAATCATGCAGTTAAACAAACCATACAGTCATTAAGCAAATCCAACTTCTCCAGAGGGGGTTATTTTGCCATTACTATGTGTACACCCTAAGCAGATTACATGAAATTACAGGAATTAGAACGTAAGGTTAATAATAACAAACCAATAACTCTGTTTTTGGACTTACTAGCACAAAACTTTTTAACAGACAAGCTCTCATAAGGGAAAATAGTGTTTAATACTAATACCTGTATTCTGATTGTAAAGGCTATGAAATGGCTACAAAATGTACATTGGGAAGCAGGAATAAAAATTAATAAAACAAAACCAAAAATATAAATAATCAGCAGATGAGGTAGTCGACTCTAAACTATAAGTTATTATACACGAGGAATTTACTAATTTCAGACTGCATGATCGGCTTCTGTAATTCAATCAAATATTAAATATGTGGGGAAAAAGTTAAAAATGCATAATAAGCACTAACAGGAAAGAGAAACAATACAAGGTTGAAATATAATTGTCAGAGTGATCCTGAAATGGTTTACAGCATTAATACAATTAATTAATACATTAATACAAAATTAATCAAGATATTATTCAAGCTTAATGTCTTGTTTTACAAATAGTCCTCAACTTATGGCTACAATCGAGCTCCAAATTTCCTTTGCTAAGCAAGACAATTAAGTGAATTTTGCACCATTTTCTGACCACAATTGTTAGTGAATCATTGCAATTGTTAAATTAATAACATGGTTTAAATCTGGTTTCTCCATTGACTTTGCTTGTCAGAAGGTCACAAAAGGTGATCACAAAACCCCAGGACACTCCCTCATAAATACATGCCAGTTGGCAAGCAGCCAAAATTTGATCGCATGACTATTGGGATGCTGCAATGGTTGTGTGAAAAGTGGTAAATTGGGGGCTACCTGTATTTAGTAATTAATTAGTTTATTGACCATTTTTTTCTCCAAGGAGCCAATTTGATATGTATGTTAATCCTTATATTTAAATTAATAAAATCCAGTGGATTTCTTAGGTTAAATAATTTTTCACTAGGTTTCCTATCAATGGAAGAATTTGGGACTCCTCAGGATTGTCAATCAATATTCAGGTTTCTAATGGCAAAGAAATAGCCTAATAGTCTACACAAAGATGAAACAAAACTCAGAGAGCCTTCAGATTTTTGTTAACAATGGATGATAGCATATATACTGGTAGAAAGAATTGTGAGATGATATTTAACAAGCACTGTTATAATACATTAAGTGGAGGAAAACTCTGAAAGACATTGTTAAGGGAGTTTGTGTTACAACCCTATTCCTGAATCAGATGGAAACTTTCCTGGATATTTTATATAGTATAAAAAAATTAAGACTTCTTAAGTAGGAGATATAATTTTGTGAACAGATAAATATTAGATTAAGTTCATGAAAGTCTAGAACAAATGAATCTAACATGAACCAAAGTGGATGAATCTGATATAGAAAACATAAACAAAGTGGACCAATCTGTGTAATTCTTAGCTTTAGTAGTAAAGATGCCTTCGAGATCAACTCTTGGTGACTGCATTCATTCAGTTTTCATATGTCAGCCCTGCAAGATAGATCAAAGAAACCAAAGACATGCAATACTACTTTTATAAGACTATGGCAACAGAATCTTGCAAGTTAGAATATGCCTCCCCCTCCCTCTTTAGGTCTTCAGGAGAACTAGGGAGCATTATAGTAAAAGCACTTTGACTTATATACCACTTCACAGTGCTTTCCAGCCCTCTCTAAGCCATTTACAGACTTACCATATTGCCCCCAACAATCTGAGTCCTCATTTTATCAACCTCAGAAGGTTGGAAGACTGAGTCAACCTTGAGCCTGGTAAGACTCAAACTGCTAGCAGTCAATAGAAGTAGCCTGTAGTACTGCATTATATCTGAGAAGTTTTCTCAATTTACATTTATGCCCTGGGATCATATTTCTTTTAACTGTTGATTTGGTTGGGCTCTTCCTTCTGCTCCTCAAGTTTATTCCTTCTTCCCATTGCATCTTGACCTTACCATGGATATGGTTTGCCCATGCCTTCTTCAGAGTCTAATAAATAGTCCCAGAACTGCCACTCAATTGCTAATGAGGTCTGATCTTACTTGGCATTTATGGTCAAATTGATGCTGTTTTGTAAACACTTTTGTTATTCTGGGCCAAACTACAAATTACAATTTTCTATGGAGAATGAACATAAATAATAGCATTATTTGATGATGTTGCTCAAAATGGTAACCAGGCTTATTTATATTGAAAAATATAAACAACTTGTGCATGAAACAGTCAGATATTATGCAGAAAAGAAGTTAAGGAACTTTCTTAGTCTTCTTTTGTTCTCCACTGCAAATATAGCTTCTAAAAAAAGCTCAGTAGAAAACTCAAAGAATTGCTCATTATCTTTTGTTTCGTCTTTGATACTGATATGTGTAATTAATTTGTCTCCTTATTGTATTACATAAAGTATTCTCATAATACTTTCTGACATATTACATGCAAACAGTATCTGCATAATTAGTAGTAGATGGGAGAAAAGTTCTCTCTTGCCTATCCTTCCTGTATCTGGCAGGCCTTCAGTTTCATATTTTCTTTCAATCTGCCATATTTTTAGAACAGATTTGAGACTTTAGAAAACAGCAGAAGTATTCCAAGATAGGTGAGCTGAGTTTCCGCTCTACACCCTGCAAGCTTTTACTGTTGAAAATTAAACCTACTCCTAATTATAGTACAAAATGTGTATTAATTAGCATGCAGTTAAGATATAAAATACATATAAGCATCTCAATAATGAACACAGTATAGCTAATATACACACATCTCTCAAATCTGTTTCTATTTCTTTTTGGTTATCATTTATATTATCTTGTGGTTCACTACCTAGAGTCAGTGTATGGTGAGAGGAGCTGTTATAAAAATGTAAACCAATAAATTAGAAATGTATTCATTTTATTAAATTCATTTTATTTTTTTGCCTTTGAATATCAGGAGAGAAAAGTGAAAATTTCACAGTAATTAGCTACTAAAACTACTTGATCTAGAGCTTCAGACATAGTCTAATTTGCCGTGGTTACTCTAGAAATAGTCTAATTCGATCTAGAGAGCCACAGAAGCTGTGATCATACAAAACCCAGAACCATGGAACTATTATTCCTTAAATCAATCACAATTGACTGGCTTCTACCAATACACTAAACCATTAACATGGATTCCTAAGTCATGGTGGTTGTGTTTAGATAAGACACTGAGTTACAGACAGTTTATTCTATGGCTTAGTGTGAATCTAGTCAAAGAAAGGTTGAGCTCTGTTTCAAACAGGAGAAAAGACAGATGGCTGGAGTTTGTTTTCAGCAGATTGGACTAGCTTTACGTGGTGCCAGAATATGTCAAATGTTGTAGAATTTGGCACAGGAGAATAAGGAACACTCATGCCAAATATCAGTCAGATAAGTTAGGGAAATACTGTGCAAAAGATAGAATAGTAAAGAAACTCAATTCTTCCTAAATGTAATAAAGCTGATTGACAAGCAAAATTTAAGATTTTGCTTATACTTTTGCTTGTAATGAATTAATAAGTTAATCTAGTGTAACTAACTAGCTAATTGAAAAGAGGACTATCACATTTCAGGTGACAAATTAGGCAATAAGGCAAACAATAAAAACATAAAGTTTTACTCCACACCACCAGAATCCCTTAAGAAGCTTTGACTAACACCATTAAACAGATTGAGAACTTTCGTGGAAAAGAACAAGCATCAGACTTATTCTTAGAGTCTTTTGTGGAACTCTGAAATACTTGTGGACTTCAATACAGGTTCACTTATGGGACAGAAGATATAATATGTAGTGATATTAGCTTACCACTACTTGGAGGTTTCCGTCTCTATAGTATTGTAGGAAGAAAGCACTAGGCAAGGAAACAAATAGGGCAATATCAGTGTAGAGATGCTGAACAAAAGGAAGAATTAGTATGTTGTGACTGAGGATAAGTAATATAGACTACAACAGACTCTTTAGGACCTCACAAGGATGGGAATGTCCTATGGTCATCCAGTGCATATTTGAGATAGATTATTGCTTTCTATCTTCAAGGCAATAGAATTAACTACTTAAAATATAATTCCATGGCAGTCCCAAAGGTGCATTTTCAAGAGGCAATTGTACTGTCCAGTTTTTCTTGGAAGACGTTTCACTTCACATCCAAGAAGTTTCTTGGATGAGAAGCGAAACGTCTTGAAAGAAAAACCGGGAAGTCCAGTTGCTTCTTGAAAAAGCATCTTTGGGACAACCATGACCTGGGTGACTGAGAATCTCCAGAGATAATTCCATGGCAGTTTCTGTATGTCAAATTTCCTCATGTTCTCTCTAGTAAATCCAGTTGATAAAAGAGGTTACATTGATATAGGATGCAGGGAGAAGTTGGAAATGGAACATTCTGTCCCTAAGCCTTTCAAAATGATGTTGAAGTCAAAATAAAGCACCAACAAACTGAAATAAAAATGTTTTAGTAAAATTAGAGTGCTGAAAAGTTGGGTAGCATGGCAGAAGAAACTAATGAAAAAATTACCTAAAAAAGAGCAAGAAAGGAGATACCCAAAAAGGCTAGTCTCAAACATACCCAGTAAGGAAAACAGTGAAAGAAGTCAGTATGGCTGTACAAAAATAAATAAATGAAAAGGAATATTTCCAGCAATCTGTGAAGATGGCAAATACTAAGAGTCAACAAAGAAAATACTCTTACTTTGACCTATTCCTCCAATAACAGACAATTATGAAGAAAATGCTGAAGGAACATTACAGTTTAAAACTGGTAAAGCAATACACTGGAAATATTTCTTGGAGTTCAATTTTCCAAGTTTAAATCAACCGCATTTTAAGAAACGAAGAAAATAATTCCCGTTGTTAGAAATTAGCTATACCCTTTTTCCCTCCAGAAATCCTGGAAAACAGTAGGGCCAGACAACAGAATGAAAGTGCATATTATATAAAATCTGTGATCTGATCTGGTGCTGGAAAGATTGCATAACAGATGATAAAGCCATCTGTAAATATCTTAAAAACAATGCCATGTTTAGTAGAAATTGTTTTGTGCTGTCAATTACATAAAGAGCCAACTTTTTATACAAACTCAAGGGTTGTGTTTTTTTTTTTCAGTTGTATATTCCTAATAGCAGTATAACAAACATGTTGCAAAATACAAATGTTCTGCTTAGTGAATGAAAACACAAAAGCTTACTATTCAGATAATCCAGAGAGACAAAACATCAGTTCAGGAACAAGCCAAATGTGGTCAGTTTCCAGTTCTAATTTCATTTAGTTAGGAAGGAATCTAGAAAGAGGGTTGGTTGCACAGAAAGGGGGTTGGTTGCAGGTAGATGGATGAAACATTCAATGCCACAAAGAAATAGACTGCAGCTTCCTTCATGCATCCCTTTTGCAGCTTCCGTCATGCATTCCAAACAAAATGGATCAGCAAGTATTGCAGGACCAATTGGCAAAAAAAAACTCAGGACCGTATTGGCTGGAAACATTCATTCTGCACTGAATATGGCTAAAATGATGATCATGATATGTCCTGGAAATCTTTTAAACTAATATTTTCTTTTCATTGGCATTTGAACATATTTCCAAGTAAATACAGAAGTCCCCAACTATGTATGGTACTGTTTTCCTAAGTGTGGTTCTTAGGATCTTTGCAGACCTCAAGGCGCTTATAGAAACAAAGTGGTGGTTAAGTTATGCTGTGCTTAGAATTTTATTTTTTTAACTAAAAGAATCCAAACAAAATAAGATTAGAAATTAACTGAAAACAATAGCAATACCAATTTTTAGCATTTAGACTTATATACTGCTTCACAGTGCTTTTACAGCCTTCTCTAAGCAGTTTACATAGTCATCATATTGCTCCCAACAATCTGGGTCCTCATTTTACCGACTTTGGGAGGATGGAAGGCTGAGTCAACCTTAAGCCTGGTAAGATTTGAACTGCCAAATTGCAGGCAGTCAGCAGAAGTAGCCTGCAGTACTGCTTTCTAACCACTATGCCACCACGGCTCATAGAATTGGAAATAATACTATCTGTATTTAGAGTTTCTACAATGTAGCTGACCTACAGTTAATCGAAATAGATGTTTCTAAACTGCGGTATTTTTTCCATAAAAAGGGCATTGTACTTACCTGACATACCCATTCTCTTTGAACTGTAAAGAGCATCCAGTAGTGGGAGGTGCTTCAGTCTCCGCATGTCTAGGCTGGGCTTAATTTGTGGAACGCTCCTCCTCCTCCATGATACTCCTCCCCAGTGTTCCCCAGTTGTGGCGAAGACGAGATACTTAACCGCCCTCATCCTCAATACCCTAACAACTCATTGGCTGAAACAGAACCCCACCAGATGGAAAAAAAGGGGTGGGACTGGATGCTCTTCACAGCTCAAAGAGAACGGGCATGTCAGGTAAGTACCAACACCCTTTCTCCCATGAGCTGTTCAGAGCATCCAGTAGTGGGACATACCAACGCTTGGCCTGTCCTACGGGAGGGACTCCGTCTGGCCTGGAATCTCCTCCTGGTCCCTGTGGACCTGTTGCAGAACTCTTCTGCCAAAGGAAGGCTCAGCGGATGCAAACACATCTATTTTATAATGCCAAATGAATGGCGATGGAGAGGCCCAAGTTGCAGCTCAACAAATTTCAGTTATTGGTGCCTGTGTGGCCCACGCTGTTGATGTTACAGCGCTCCTTGTTGAATGAGCTGTTATGCCCCTGGGCACCTGCAGGGATTGAGTCTGATACGTTTTTGCTATCGCGGCCCGTAGCCAACGGCCTATCATAGAAGGTGAGACCTTGCATCCCTGAGTGTTGGGCTGAAAGGACACAAATAAGGCCTCTGTTTTTCTGAAAGCTGCTGTGCGGTTGATATATATTTGAATGCTTGCCTCACATCAAGCTTATGCCACTGTAGTTCCATCCCTTGGGACAGTCTGGGACAAAATTAGAAAGTACCAGCTCTTGTGCCCTATGAAAGGCCGAGTTAATTTTGGGTATAAATGTAGGATCAGGACGAAGGACCACCCAGTCATCATGGAAAACACAAAGATCTTGTCTGACAGACAAGGTTGCAATCTTTGAAATATGATGAGCAGAAGTGATCGCTACAAGGAAAACTACTTTATACGTCAGAAATTGGAGACTTGACGATTTCAAGGGTTTGAAAGGGCCCTTAGTGAGTGCGACAAGGACCTTGTTAAGGTCCCAGGTGGGATAACGGTGTACCACTGGAGGGCATAAATTTGTGGTTCCTCAAAGGAAAGTCCGTATGCATGGATGATGGGAAAGAGAAAGTAGACCTTCCCAAGTGAGAACTGATGCCAAGGCCGCCAACTGTCTTTTCAACGTATTAGGTGATAATCCCTTGTCAAGTGCCTCTTGCAAGAACTCTAGAATTTGAGCCACAGAAGGAGAGGTGGGATCAATTCGAGACTCGGTACACCATTTGCAGAAACTGGACCATGTGGCATTGTAAATGCGAGTTGATGAAGGGCGTATGGCGGCTTGGATAGTGGCGATGACTCTGTTGGAAAACTTTTCACTCTTCAGACAACTCCGCTCAACCTCCAGATGGTCAGGTGCACCATTGAGGGTCTGGATGTTGAAGGCGCCCCTGGGTTAACGAAACCCTGGCTGGTGGAATTCTTTATGGAGCTGATACGGATAGACTGCGGAGGTGTGCAAACCATGGCCGTCTGGGCCAGTAAGCGGCTCCTGTAAGTAGTTCCGCCCTGTCATCTAGCAATTTCTGGATGATCTTGGGAACCAGTGGAAGTGGCAGGAATGCATAAAGACGTTCTAGGGGCCAACGACAGTGGAGCAAGTTAAAGTTCTCCATTCCTTGCGAGGGGTACCTGGAAAAAAATCTCAGGAGTGTTGAGGGGGGAAGTGAACAGGTCCACCACTGGCTGACCAAATGTCCTGACCGCTTCTTGAAACAGGGAGGGATGGAGGCACCACTCCGATTGATTGATGGTGGCCCTGCTCAGCCAGTCTGCCTGTATATTTGGCAGATCCGAAATGTGCTCTGCTCTGATAGAAAGTAGGTTGGTCTCCGCCCAACGACACAAGCGCTCCGCTTTTCACGTGAGATGTTTCGACTGTGTGCCCCCCTGTTTGTTTATCTGAGCTTTGGCTGTTACGCTGTCGGTCAGTATTAGTATGTGCTGATTGCATACCTGTGGAAGGAAACTATGGAGAGCAAGGTGTACTGCTCGAAGCTCCAGAAGTATATGCTGCACGACTGTTCTATGGCGGACCAGCGGCCTTGGGTTGTGAGCGATTGAACGTGAGCTCCCCATCCAAACAGGCTGGCATCGGTGGTGATAGTAAGTCTGTGTGGCTCCTTGAAGAGGCAGCCTCTGTTGATGATTGGTCTGGTCCACCACAGGAGAGATATGAGGACCCTTGGTGGTACCCTGACCTTGTGTTTGGAATTGCTTCGGCCAGAGCGCTGCTCCGGGAGCAGGAACCACTAGAAGGATCTAGTGTGGAGCCAGACCCAAGGGATGATAGAGATACATGAGATCATCTTGCCTAACAATTTTGATAGTTGAGCTAGGGACACCCTCTTAAGACCTCCTTAACTAATTGCTGAATGCTATTTAGTCTATCTGATGACAGGTAAACTTTGCCTTCCACCATATCTTATGACTGCCCCCAGATGGGTTAACCACGTCAATGGTGTTAAATGACTCTTTTTCCAATTTATTGAGAAGCTGTGTTGTTGAAGGGATTATAATGTATTCTGAGTGTCTTTGACTGCTTGATGGGTGGAAGATGACAAAATCAAGATGTCATCAAGATAACACTGGAGTCGTATGGAGATATCCCGAAAATGAGCAGCTAGCGCTGCGAGAACCTTCGTGAAGGTCCTAGGGGCAGAAGTCTGAAAGGAAGGGCCACATATTCAAAATGGTTATGATAACAGAATCTCAGAAATTTATAGTGGGAAGGCTGAATAGCAATATGCAAGTATGCCTCTGTCAGGTCTATGGATGTGAGGACGTCACCCTTTCTGATACCAAGTAAGATAGAATGAAAGGTATGCATTTTAAACTTGCGATATACTAAGAAACAGTTGAGACATTTCAGATCTAATATTGCTCTCCACCCCCACCCCCCAAACTTTTGGGAACAACAAAAAGATGTGAATAGAAACCTCACCCTCGTTGGGTGGTGGCTACTGGCTGGATGGCTCGTATATCCAGTAGGTGTTGGATAGCCGTTTCCATGAGATTATGTTTAACCAAGTCTCTGGAGAGAAGGCATGACATGAAAAAATCTGGGGGAGTGGATTGAAACTCCAGTGCAAGGCCAAATCTGATCATGTCTCTGATGTAGGAATCAGAGGTTGAGGAGTCCCATTGGTCGGCAAATAATTTAAGGCATCCGCCAATGGTGGTCGGGTCCAGGGAGTTATCTTGGAGGCCGAAAGGATCTTTTGGATTGACCACCCCTTCCGCTCCTATCCCTGAAGTCAGACCTGTCTGGCTGCTGCCCTGGTCTGAATTATGGATGTCTCTGATATCTGGGTGAAAAGGATCCCTAGTAAAAGGGTCGAAAGGATCCCCTCCGAAAGGACTGAGGGTTTCTCGGATCTGACTTCCAAAAAAGGAAGAATTTTCTTTTTGTTACAGATTTCAATTAGTAGCGGATCAAGGGAAGGGCCAAACAGTCTGTCTCCCACAATTGGGGATGAAGCCAGCTTGCATTTGTGCTTAAAGTCTGCTTGCCAATGTTTTAACCATAGCAAACATCGCAGTGTGACATGTGAAGTAATGGCCCTGGCTGAAAACTTGACTGCATGATAAGTTGCATCAGCTGAGAATTCAGCAGCTGCAATAAGTTTAGCAATATCTTGGTATGCTCCAAGGTTAGAATTAGGGACATGTTCCTGTAAGAGGCGGAGCCATCTGAGAGACGAACGGGTAAAAAAGGAGGCAGCTGTGGCTGCTCTGATGGCTCACGCATCAGACTGATGGGCTCTGCGTAGGGCTAGCTCGGGCCGTTTTTCCTCCAGCTTTAATGCCTCCAGTGCATTATTTCAGTGCATGAAATATTTCAGTGCATGAAATATTTCCTGTCATATCCAGTGGGGGCTGAGTACACCGCTGCAGAGACCCACTGTTTCTGTACCAGGTCCGAAAACATGGGAGGAACTGGGTTCACCTCTGCTTCAAGTACTGGTTGGTTGAAAATTAGATCCTCTAGTCCCTCTTCCGAAGGAGTTGGGATGGTAGAAAGGGTCGACTTGTTTAGGCATGCAATATTTTTTGCCTTAAGAGAGATCTGAAAAGCTGTGGGAGGAATAAGCCTATAAAAACAGGTTGGTCAGAAACAAGGCCCTCATCCTCAGACATTCCCCTTTCTAAGGGGTCTGCTTCTGATAGGGGCTCACTGTCATGTATTGATCCTGATTCAATCTGTTCCATTTGATCAATTTGATCCACTTCCTCCTCCTCCTCCTCCTCCTCCTCCTCCTCCTCCTCCTCCTCCTC
>BLBF01000004.1:4991673-5040813 GCA_015471245.1 Laticauda colubrina | reverse complement strand
ATGGAACAGCTGTCCTGCCCTACATAAGAGGTACCACAGATAAAATCAGTAAGATACTACACAGGCATCACATCAAGACTGCCTTCAAAACAGACAAAAAAATAGCAGCCATCCTGAGGAACCCCAAAGACAAAATTGACCTGGAAAACCAAGGCATATACGAAATTCCCTGAACATCATGTCTGGCCACATACATTGGACAGACCAATAGAAGAATAAGTACCCGCCTGGATGAACACAAAAATGCAGTAAAAAAGCTGGAGCACACCTCCTCACTAGTCCAACACATGAAAACCACAGGTCACAACATCAACTTCAATGGCACTAAAACCCTAGCCACTATAGAAAACCCCAACCACAGAATCATCAGAGAAGCCATAGAGATTGAAAAAAGACCTGACAGCATGAATAGAAGAGATGATTCCACCAGACTGTCAATCATTTGGAAGCCTGCACTCTCAAATAGAAAGATCTCCATGCCACAAGCCATGCAAACACCTGGGCAAAAACAGACTCTCTCTGATAGCTCCAACCCAAACACCCCTCCACCAGGCACCCAGGTGAAACCCAGCTTGTTAATGAATAGCAGCTTGCTAATGAAGAGCAGCCATCCCTTCACACGGAGCCAAGCTGCACTGAAAGCCTCCAACACAAGAACAGAGTGTTGCCAGCCAATCAAAGCCACAAAACAGACAGAAGAAACCAGAAACACCAATCAATCAAACTCCAAGTCCAATGAACCAGGCTCCCAGCCAATCAGAATGGACCAGCCTCAAATTTGAAACCAGGAACTAACTCTATACAGAAGCCTGAGGATGGCAGATGAGATTCTGCTGAAACGTTGCTACAACTTTAACAGAACTACAATGACGTGGGATAATACCCGAAGGAAGCTAAACAGCACACATGTAAGTACCCGCGAAAGCCTAAGAAAACATATATATATATATATATATGTATGTATGTATGTATGTATGTATGTATGTATGTATATATGTATATATGTATATATGTATATATGTATATATGTATATATATATATGTATGCTGTTCAGCTTCCTTCGGGTATTATCCCACGTCATTGTAGTTGTGCTTTTAAAGTTGTAGCATACATGTAAGTACCCGTGAAAACTTAAAAAAACAAATATATGTATATATGTGTATATAGCAAACCAAACAGCCAAATTGCTGAGCAAACCAAACAGCCAAATTGAGAACGCCTAAAGGCCCAGATTGATAAGGATATAGGCCTTTAACAGATTTCCTGCACAGACAGACACAGACCTAGGTGCTCGCTGTTGTGCCGCTGGGTTGATTGGGCTGTGAGGGTTAAGCCAACAATTTAAAGGTAAAAATAGCCTCGAATGTAGAAACAAACCAAGACGAGGGTATAATTGTCCCCAGTATTTCTGAAGGGAACCTCAGAAATTCTGAAGGGAATGCTCCGAAAAGAGCTACCTCACACAGCACAAGAAGAAATACAGGCACGCGACCACAAGGTTTTGTAAGAGAATGTGCCCTCTGGCTGTTAATCTTTTGGTGTGCTCCCCTGCAGCAAATTCCTGTCGTGTGAGGGAATAGCCTCCGATGGCTTTTCCTTTGAGGCTAAGTGGCGGGGAAGGGTGGAAGGTTCTAAATATTTGAATCCTCCACTCCTAATGGCATTCAGAGGGGGGGGGAAGCGATACGACTCTGTTGGGAGCAAAGAGTTCACGTCACTGTTCGAGTAAAGAAACACTGTGGCAATCGGTGGGAATGTCAGGGGTAGAAATATTGGTTGTGGGAAGGGGGCACGGAGCAGCGCCGAAGCCTCCCACTGCTTTGGGGCGCAAAATGGCGCTTTCCTGAAATGCAAGCGATCTCTACAATGCGAGCCAACTTCGAGAAATCGGAATGGAATTAGAAGGCTAAAGTATTCTAAAGACAAGGCGATTCAATGTCAAACCTGCTAGCAAAGAAAGAATTTTTTTCTGTTTCGGCCAAGGAAGAATCACAAGCACTGCCTATCTCTCACGAGGCTGAGCCAAAACTGGGGAATGCTAGGGAGGAGTATCGTGGAGGAGGAGGAGCGTTCCACAAATTAAGCCCAGCCTAGACCTGCGGAGACTGAAGCACCTTCCACTACTGGATGCTCTGAACAGCTCATGGGGGAACAGGTTCCATCTTTCTTGTTTCAAACTGCCAAATAAAGGATTTTTGTAATTTTTTGTCCCAAAAGCTTGAAAAACTTGGAAAAATCAAGAACAAGGCATTCATATATTTGCTATAATCTAAGAGCTTTCAATGGGGTAAAAGTTTAATCTGTTTTTCATTCAATCTGATTTTGATTATAAATAAAATGGGTGAAAATCAGAGGTGGGCTGCTACCAATTTGCCCCAGTTTGGGCAAACCCATTGCTAATTTTATGGCCAGTTTGGCAAACTGGCCAATCCTGCCCTTGGCTGCCCCTGCCCCACCCGCTCCATCAGTGGTGGCATTCAAAAAAATTTTCTACCTGTTATGTGGGCGTGGCTTGGTGGGTGTGGTGTGGCTTGGTAGGCTTGGCTTGGTGAGCTTGGCAGGGGAAAGATACTGTAAAATCTCCATTCCCTCCCACTCCTGGGGGAAGGTTACTGCAAAATCCCATTCCCTCCCCACCCCACTAACTCCAGCTCCTTTCTCCTGTGCAGGGCAACAAAAGAAGAGCTAGCTGATCCTTTGTGAGACCAGCTTTTGTCAGATTCAGCACACAAGCCCATTTTCTAGCCATCTAATTTGATTCAGAATCTATTTCTGCAAGATTAAAAATGGTAAGGGTGCGGCAGACATAAGAGGAAAACATGAGCAAAATTCCACTCTGTAAAAAGGGAAACTTATGCAACGTAACAAATAATTTCCCAGAGCACTGGAACACTGTATTACTATGAGCCATCCATTCAGTTATCTTATTCCACAGGTGTTAGGAATTCCTCTTGAAATTGAAAACAATGTGAGTATTTTAGGAGAGGTGTTCATCATTTGAGATACTTGCAATTGTAAATATCTAAATTTGGTGAAAAAGAGCAAAATCAAGGTTGCAGTTCCTATTATAATCGTATGTAACTTGATAGCGTCATCATCTGCCACTTGCCACCCTATACAACAAGAGTAGCATCACCTACTGGCATATTTTAGCATCTTACAGCATCTAGTACTCCGTACTATTTTAAAATTGAACAGTAAACAGAATCTGTAAATAGTAAAAGCTAAACAGAATCTGTTTACTTCTTGGTTCAAGAGTGGTATTTTTCAATCTGGCGATGGGATAATAGTTGATAGATTCATTCTGGGGGCATGCAGCCTTTTTTCCATCCATTTCAAGCAGTGTTTGTGATGTTATGGGAACTGAGAGCAAAAGGCTAAGTGCATGGTCTGTATGTTTCTCAAATCATGGTAGGGACCTCAAACTCCAGAAATTCTGATCAGGATTTTTCCCCCGCCAAGCATCCCACTTTAGAAGAGTTGGAACCAGAAGGGCAGCTATTGGGCGGATATTTATGTCTGTTGCTGGTGTTTTGTCTTGCTGATGAATTTACTGGCTGTGACAGTTCCAATTTTCTCTTTGTTTGTTTGCAAAATACAAGATTGCAGATAAAATATTTCTGAATCAATAAATGTTGCAATGCTTGCAAATTCTTCTTAATGAGAACATGGAATATGAAAATGGGCAGGAAAGGGGTTGTTCTGCCTTCCTCACCTGGAATTTTTGGGAAGTTGTGTGAATATGCCAAAAAATATTCTTGAAAAAATTTGGATACCAATTCATGTTGCAAAACCTATGGGGCTAGAGATGGGGGGAATATGTAAATACCATCTTGCCATAACTGCAAAAGTTCAACTATTAATCTCACTATCAACAACTCAAAGAATCTAAATAATTGAAACAGTTTATTTCAAATGATTTCAAATAAGGTCTGTGTACCATAAAATGTACCATTAGGAAAGGAGGAAGGGATAGAAAAAAGATGCTCCAAACTAACAGGTGCTTTTAACAGAACTGAAATAATTTGGAAGGTAGTAGGATAAGAACTGTCCACTGTCCAGTTTCTCTGTGTGGAATTATTTCTTTTGGCCACAAATTCAAACTTTGGTCTGAAAAAGAAATAATCTTTCTTGCTTCATTATGTTTCTTTCTGATCTAGCTTTTGACTCACCTGAGAACTGTATGGTTCATCCCTGACAGGAACAGTAATAAAGATGCAGTGTGTTGTTTATTATTTCAATGAATAGTTTAGAGAAAAAGGCAGGTGTTGGGGGAGTGCCTTCGCCAACCATTTGTTTTTGTTTGCCATCATTAGGAATCCCATTATATTCAGGCTGTATCTTAAGATTGCTATGCATGGTATGTTCTCTATTGCACTGCAAGATGAAAATTGATCACCAATCAATACTGTGTAATGATTTAATGCTCACCACAGTAAAAGCTGGTTGGTGGAAATTAGAATTGTATGTGTGTGTTTTCCAGTCTAATATTGGAAAGAAGCTGCAGTTCTATGAAAATGAGACAACTTGGGATGTATTTGGTTAAGAATACCAACTTCACTCAGGCTGAAATAAATGTAGCAGATCTGAAATATTTAGAGTTCCATTCCTGTTATCACAAAACTGGTTGTGATTTTCTAAATTCTAAAATGAATGGCTTCAATTGGAAGGGAAATTATAATGGGAAAAATGTGATCTTTGTGGCACCCCATAGTGAATAATTGCTTGCATGACCTTTCTTCTTGCACTTGCAGTATCACTGACTGTTACTGACCACAGAGAAATACTGCTCAGCACAGTGTTCCCAACTCCGAATCCTCCATGTCCAGAAGAATATTGTGTTTACTGTATTTGGAAATTGCTAAGAGCTCTAAAACAATAAAAAAGGTTGCATGCCCTATATGTTTTGATGAAAGTTATCCACTAGGATTAATATAATTTCTGTCCATTGCCTGAATCCTGATTTAAATAGGTCTATATAATCCCAGGAAGAGGCACACCACTGCCTCCTAAGATTTTGATAACCTTCTTCCAGCTCTTCACACCCCTACTTACTTTCCAAAGGAAAATGGATACTGCCAACAAGTGGCCAAAGTCGTCATCACTTCCTTGGAGTCCACAAGCTGAAGAGTATCCAAGATAATTTTGCAAAACACAACTTTAATCATATTCACTAATCATCTAGAGCAGGGTTGTCAAACTCACATCATCATGGCAGCATCATGTGACATCGTGACATTTTCCCCCTTTGCTAAACTGGGTGTGGGCATGGCAGGGCTGCAAGTTTGACAGCCCTGATCTAGAGTCAACCACATAGAATTTGATGGATGGATGGATGGATGGATGGATGGATGGATGGATGGATGGACGGACGGACGGACGGACGGACAAACAGACAGACAGACAGACAGAATGTATTTCCTCTGACCACACTCATATAGAGTAAAAGGAATTTTATCTTGTCTGGTCCCATTTGTTTTTGGCCTTCTGGCTCTGCCGCCTTCATAATCTCTCAGTATACCAAGGAGAGTCCCTCATGATTGGTGGGAGGGAGTCACTTGGTTGGCATAATATAAAAAAGATATTGAGACTCTAGGGAAAGTGCAGAGAAGCAACAGATGATTAGGGGACTGGAGGCTAAAACATATAAATAACAGTTGTTGCTGGTAGTCCAATTAAAAAAGGACTAGGACTGACATGGTAGCAGTGTTCCAATATCTGCTGCCACAAAGAAGAGGGGCTCAACCTTTTCTCCAAAGCACCTGAAGGCAGGACAAGAAGCAATGGATGGAAACTAACCAAGGGGAGAAACAATCTAGAACTAAAAAGGAATTTCCTGACAGTGAGAATAATTAACAGCTTGCCTCCAGAAGTTGTGTATGCTCCAAAACTGAAAATTCTGTTATTCTATTCCGAAAGAAGTTGGAGACATTTTTATTAAGCATTCTAGTCATCTCCATTTTTTGCATTTATAGATGCTACTTTATTTTGAATTAATAATATAAAGCATACTTCATGTTATTTTATTTATTTGTATTCTGCCTTTATTGTTCTTACAAATAACTTATGGTGACAAACATAGCCAATATACCTTCTTCCTCCTATTTTCCCTACAACAGGAACCTTATGAGTTGGTTTGGGCTGAGAAAGAGTGACTGGCCCAAAATCATCTCGATGGTATTCATGGCTAAGACAGGACTTGGACTCATGGTCTCCTGCTTTCTATCTGTTATATCATCCATCCAAGAATCCTCAGTAGAATATATTAAGGCATTTACCTTTTGAGAGTCTAGACATTATCATTTCATGGATGGAAGGATGGATGGACGGACAGAGAGACAGAGATTGATTGATTTAATATTTTAGAAAGCTTTAATGTCCATGACATTTCAAATCCCTAGTTTATATCGATGCTATAACATCAATATTCTTATACCTTTTCCATTTATTTTATTATATATTTTCTTCAAAATGTTTAATAAAGAAAAGAAGAGGAAGCAGTTTGACTATCTTTCTTCAGTTTCATTCTTGATCCTGTGTGGGCAAGCCATCACTTTTTTCATTACAAACTTAAATGGATGGATTTATCCATCATGCTAAGAACAACATCTCCCAAAATAAAACCACAGCTCACAGTATCACTCTGTGTTTATTGCTAACAGGTTGTGATGTCTGATTACACAACAATACAAAGGAATGCCTTGTACTAAGTTAATTTCCTGAAACAGAAATGTTGCTTTTTTTGTTTTTGTTTTCTACATTTTCAGCATTCAGTTGCACAAAATTATTTTTGTCTTCCTGTTGAAGTGACCTCTAGAAATAATTGTAATTGCAGTTGTCTAGAGATTGACAATTCATAAATCATGCCATGTCACCTCATAGCTGAATGGAGCAACTAAGCAGAATATAATTAAAACTCTTCAATATTTATATGTGGAACCAAATGCAAATTTAGTTTTCATAGATATTTTTATCATTATTGATTAAAGGTATTTTCTTAGGTGAGGCACAATTTAAAACCACCATAGAGAACAGTGAAATTCAATCAATATGTATTTACACTGATTACAGCTGTGTAATCAAGAGAAAAAAATACACAAGGGAAAGCTAATTAAAACATTTTTCTCTCTTATCAATATGTAATCTGGTAGACACCCATCTTGGTGAATTCCCAGGTGTGGTAGAACAGACTGGATTTCTTTATCCTCTAATTAAAAAAGGAGAAAAAAGTCTAGTTTTAAAGTGAAAGAAACTGAACTTGAAAAAAGAGGCCTAGTTTTTATAGACATTTGAGCAGCTGCTAAATGTCAGGAATTCTGAAATTGGAAGGGGAAACAAAGGAGTAAGTTGATGGGTGTTCCCTGCATGTGCCTAGAGAGGTTTTAAAAGGTTTTGTGTTTTATCTTATTCAGTTCTCCTTGTTTTTAAGGGCAGTCTCAGCATGTATGTACAATAACAAGGTGCTAGAAGGTAACGGAATGAGCACCAAGGCTAACTTTCATTTCCCCAGGAGGGGGCATAACTGGCAAAATATATCCTTGTCATATGTAAATAGAGTCAGATAGACAAATCTCTCATGATGGATTTTTTTTCCCACAATAACATTATATAATTAGAAGCTAATTTATTTAGTCACAAACATATCCCAGAATATTAGTTTTAAAATACCAATTTTTTTCTGTCTTTGTGTTAAATTATTGTTATAGAGTTAAAAAGAAACTAGATTTTTCTGGACAAACAATTCAAGCCAGACAGCATGTTTCCCTATATCTTCTTAGACTTTAATTTTCCAGAAAACCTCATTTGTAGTTTGCCTGTTAATTCAAACCAATGTTATTTGGCTACTGCTTGATTACTTGTGAGGTTTTTTTTTTCCAATTTTCGAATCAAGGAATTTATCTATAACTCTCCCACAATCTACTAAGAAAATTGCATAAAACTGTATATCTTGGTATTAGTAAGTCATTCAATAAAGTACCTTATGGAATTTTGATTAAGATGCTACTCAAGGGTGGGCTGGGTGGCAAGACGATTAATCAAAAGTATATTTGTGAGTCTAGAATAGGATATTTCCCAGTTTTTCCAACTGTGGAACATGGTAGTTAAAAAAAATAATCTTGAGACACCTTATTAAGAATCAAAGTACCAGTAATAGGAAATTGGCAATAATTTGAAACTTGAATTTATTTATTCATATGAACTTAATTTACAGCTTAAGAACCACCACTCCTCTCCTCCTATATTTATTTGTTTCTGTATTGTCTGTAATTGTACTAGTTTCTAGCTAATCATCCATGTTTGGGGGGGGGGATTGCATAAATGTGTATTGCATAAATGTGTATTTGAATTAGTCAAAAACAATATAAATATAATACACATATATGTGAAGGTTATACACTTAGAATGGATATGACAGTTTAATATTATAAAGGTGAAAAAATATGAAGGAAAATCACCAACTGGGATGTCACTTAGAATAAATCCCTGATGGTCTGATGCACAAAAACACTGCATGCTGCATAATAATATAGATAGATGCAATGGATTAATATAGTGAAATTAAACTTTTTTTATATAGTGTATTCTTGGCTGAAGCCACTCAAGCACCCTTCTTCCTCCTGGCTGGCTGGCTGGCTACCTGCCTGCCTTTACAAATATGATTCTCACATATGTTCATATAGACTTACAGATAGTCTCCCTCATCAGAGGAAGTCTTACTCCAAAGGGAATTTGAAGACAGGCAGGAAATCAGCTTTTGTGCATGAGCACATGGCAGGGGAAACACAGCAAGACAACCCCTGCATGGACTACTTGCAAATTCTGCTGATGTAGCAAGTGGGAAAGAAAGAACAGCATCAAGGCAGGAGTGGAGAGAGTTCAGTGCATTTGAGCTTTTCCCCACTCCCTAGTCCTCAGAACTTATTCATGTCCTGCCAGAACGCTGGAGTTTTGCAGAAAAAAAACTTGCGTTAGAAGGTGGTACTCAGTAGCGTCATTCAAATTTGATCCTCGGTAATTTTTCATGTTGTCCTCAACACTTTTCTTACTCTGCAAATACTAATATCCTCAAAGAGAGCTAGTTTGGTGGAGTGGTTAATGAACTAGATTAGAAACCAGGAGACATGAGTTCTAGTACCATCTTAGGTATGAGACCAGCTGAGTGCCCTCAAGTCCATCTCAGGTCCGTCCACTCTCAGCGTCAGGAGGAAGACAAGAACAAACTACTCATGAAAGTCTTGCCAACATAATCTCAGGCATTAGTTCAGGCAGTTGCCAAAAGTTAACATTGAAAAAAGGTTTGTGTGTGAGAGAGATATATAGCCAGAAATTGCAAGTGTACATGTTATATTAGTTATGGTAGTATTGTACAACAATCTCTCTCTCTCTCACACTCTCTCTCTCTCTCTCCTCCCTCCCGTATCTCCTCTCATGACTGCACTTCACCTTGGATTATATGTCCCATTCAAGTCACTAAATTTAAAGTTAGAATTAAATTAGAACAAGTTCAGATACTGAACACAAAGATAATCCATAGAACTAAAGATTGTGAGGAGATATAGTGAAAATCTTTAACCTTCAGAAGGGAAGGCTGAGGGAATACAAGGTAGGATATTTCAGGTATCAAACAAATTTACTATTTATTCTCCCAGGAAGCAGGATTACAAAAAAGTTACAAAATGGTGAATACCAAATAAATATTTGGACTATATCACCAAATTCCTTGGAAAGTAGTAAGATCCCTATTGCTGGATGTGATTTAAGAGAAGCTGGATATCCAACTGTTACAAGTCCTTTAATCCCAGTGTGATGACTTTATAAATCCCAACAAGAGCATCTACCATACAGGGGAAGATGTCAATAACATCAAATGGCAGGTGTAAGATGCAAGCAATGCATGAAGTGCGCATAACAAAAGGGTGATGTTTCAGTCACCCACTCATGTGGTTGGCCCCCTACAGACAATATATTTTTCCAAAATATGTAAATTGTTTGTTTAAACAAAGGTTACCTTATACTGATTTTAGAATATTTGTGTGTATACCCCATTTTCTGATATGTCATTAACAAGCCCAGCCTCAATTTTAAAAAATCTTGAATGATCTTGACTTCAGAAACTTTTTATTCTCTCTAAAATGTATAAGAAATAGGCCACTGAGGTTTTCTTCCTTCCATAATTTTTCCTAACATCCCATTCACACCCAACTCTTTTATCTCTAAACATATTTATCTTTGTTGAAATGTGTATTGTATTCCCTCATCGGATAACACCTGTACCATTTTGCAGCATTAGCAATTATGGCAATGATGATGTCAGTTGGCATAAAAATAGTTGCTACAGTTTGCTATACATGTTTTCATTTATCTTTGGACAAATCCAAATAGATTATAGCATTATATACCATAATAAATAAAATAGTTATTTCTTATACATACTCAAGATAAGATCAGTAAATATTTCTAAATTGATATAATACAAGGAAATATCACTGGGGGTATAACAGCTGGTGGAAAAGATCTCTAAATACCTACTATATTTTTTTTAAATGAGTCTTAGAAAGCCATAGAAATTCTATATCATGGGGAAATTAGTGTTCATTAATGTTGAATAAAGTTCTTTTTAAATCTGAAAATGTGGAAGGTTCTTTTAATACATTTTGTTCATCCATAAACAGTTCATCCATAAACAATTCAGCAGGAACCTGGGCCTCCATATACTGAGAGATTTTTGTGCAGGTGGTTCTAATCCTTAATCATTTGATTCAACACTTTCGTAGCTTGATCAACTTAAAAGGAAGTGATATCATGTTTGTCTGTTAATCCTTGTATAATAGAGGCCAAGAATCAAATATAGTTCATTGATTGCATGAATTCAATGGAAGATTGAATCTGTTTCTTATTTCTGAATTTTGTTCAGTCAACTATTCCATCAGTTTATTGAAGTGTAAAAGGTACATGTAACAGCAGAAATTCCAAGTGAAAGAACTAGTTACTAGGGAATCAGATAGATCTGTTTGGCCTAGAATCCAGCCACAGTTTGAATGAGGACCATTATATTGAACCATTTGACTGCCATTAAGGTTCCTGTCCGTTCCCAAGCTAACCAGCATTAGTATTCCATAGCCAAGAAAACTGTAGTTGTATGGTTATATATCTCTTGTCATTATCAGGAGTCAGGGACTTATTTATATTTGTATTTGATATTCCATCCCAAGAATATGAAAAAAACTTATGTTTATTATTAAAATAATTGAGGTAAAGCAAATTCTGACTCAAAATCAGGGAGGGCAACATTTCATTACTTACAATTAAGGAACATATCACTTACTGAATGTTAATTCAGTCAAAGGAAGCTGTATATATTTAATTGGACTCTACATACTTCTGTTCACATTAGAATCCCAGCCATGGGATTCTCATCAACTTGAGAGAAGTGGGCTTGCTATCAAAAGAACTGGGATAATGTATAAACAATTGGAGCATCTCCTAACCTTTGGAGCTTTGATCTAGAGGATACAGGAATTAATGTTTAAAGGATTGTGGTTACCTTATTCCCACAACATCCCATGGTAAATGATCCCTCTCTTTCTGGCAAGCACCCCACCAGTGTCTATTATGGAATCTAATATAGACTCTATTCATTACAAGGTTTTGGGAGAGACAGAGAGAGAGAAATCTGCTTCTTCAAAACCTTATTGTAAGGGAAGGATGAGTGAAGAGATAATACTGAAGGACATAATTTAAAATTCTTCTTGGATTTCAGAGGAGAACATTCCACAGAACAGGTGCCACCACAGACAAGGTCCATCTGCAAATAACTGGCAGGACAAAGAGAAGATACTCTGTGAAGTACAGGGCCTTGTTATATGACTTATCCTAAGAGGGAAACAAATATATCTCTGCTGAAAAAGAAGCAGCTGCACCAAAAAGAAGGAAGCAGAGCTACTCTTAAATTCAGCCTCAGCTGGAATTAGAGAGAGTCAAGAGGGAGAAATACAATAGACAAAGCAACAATAACTGCACAGTCAGCATATCAATAGAGTTCATTTTTTTCAGTTAGAGCCCCAACGGAATCAACCACCCGGGAAATGTTAAAAAAAAAAAAAGTCTCAACTGTAGTTCTCTTAGCAGATGACCAAGTTGAATACAGCACACTTGAAGGGAGAATCCATATAATTTTCCAACCTATCAACAGAGAAGTAATGTATGAAGTTTGTGTCATCCATGACAACATAATGTCAGAAAAGTTTGTGCACAAGTGCATGCAATATTTGTGAACCTCGCTTTCAAATATTACTGAGCTTCAGAACTGACAATCAGTTTTTCCCAGATTGTGGTGTGCACTGGTCACAATTGTTTCTTGTAAAAAAAAAAATAGAATAACTGATAAATGGAAACTGAACATGAGAGAATGTGGTTGCAAAGAAGACAGTTTTTAGCCTGCATCATCAGAAATATGTCAGTCTAGTTGTGTTCAATGGTTAGACATCAGACATGACTTTAAAAAAGATTAAGCAAAAATGGAACAGGTTCAGAGAAAGGGAACCAAGATGACCAGGGGAACTAGAAATATATCTCTATGAAGAGAGATTGAAAGAAATAATTGGCTTTGAGAAAAACCAGCTGAGCAGGGATATATAGCATTCTTCAAATACCCCAAAGGATGTCACATAGAAGAAAGTCAAGACCTCTTTTTTCTTGTTCCAAAGTGTGTAGGACATAGAATGATTTTAAGTTACAAGAGGAGCAATTCAACAGTGGAATCAATTACCCAGACAGATGGTGTGCTCCTCTTCATTGGTTGTGTTCAAGGGAAGACTAGAGAGTTGTCTGTGGGAAAATTCCTGCATCGAGCAGGAAATTGGCCTAAATGGTCCCCTACAGCATAGTGATCCATCATTCTTTCATATCTCCAGCTCATCCTTCCACCCACCCTGTGTTCAGAAAAGGAGTCTAGGAATAGTTTACAATTTCTGCAAGGTGCTCTGCTGGAGAGGGTATAATGTAATATTATGAAGACTGCTATCTCCAGATCCTAAAAACAAGATAGTTCAATTCAGGTGGTAAAATTCAGAGGCCAAGGATAGATACATGTCCAGTTGTGTCTGACTCTGGAGGCAGTGATCATCTCTGTTTCTTAACTAAAGGAACCAGCTTTATCCAAAGATGTTTCCATGGTTGTGTTATACAATTTAGGAGTTCTTATTAATGGGAAGTTTTCTTTAAAGTCTTTCATCAATTAATCTACAAGAACTTATAATTTTTTACCTTTTAAATATTCAGAACATTTCTTCATATCTTACTTTTGAAATGGTTAAATACTTAGTTCAAACACTGGTGGGATCATCCCTAGATCACTATAGTAATAGCCTGCTTCTCACCCACTAGTTCATATTGTGAACAATTCTGTTGTCCTGGATCTCTTCGAATACAGCCACGCCTTTGTTTTAATTAATAGCTATATTAGTTTGATCTTAATTATTGGTTTAACTTGGTTAATTATTGGTTTAACCGGCCTTCAGTCAGATTGTACAGAAAACCTAGTTTTCGAGGAGGAGGGGGATGATTATAATTTATATTTCTGTATGCAATTGGCTTGTTTTGCAATCAAGGTCAGTTGGGTTTTTTTCCCCTGTATTAAATTAGACATTTCATGTTTTATGGTGCTTTTCAGTTTCTCTCTGGAATAAGTTCACCTTTCAATTACATCTCATAATTCAAAGTTAGTTACGAAGTATTACGGTACTAAGTTACAACTTAATTTTACAGGATATTTATGAAACTAGAAAAACTCCTCTCTCTACAGATTTACACTAAAGTTTTGATGATATTAGGATTTTTGTTCTGATATTACATTTTATTAGAAAATATACTAATTATTATATTTTTGTTGTATCTTGCATATTATTTGGTATTTTGATATTCATATTAATATAATTTAATAGTAAGTCAACCACAAAAATTACTGCAATAGTCACTTTTCTTATGGCCTCATGTAGAAAACAGTGCTGTAGTCAAAATGGGATAAAACCAGCTATTGTCACATCTGATCAGCTCAGAGAAAGTTGCAGTAGACACACTAGGATTAATTATACAAAGGCATTTTTCACAAGTTGTCTCCTGTAAATAGCTGAAAATCAGAGGGTGCTTTCAGATAACAAACCTGGTTGTCAAGAGGAGAGAAAATCCCTTCCATAACAAGGTGAACTCCATTGCTAAGTCCAGTTTCCTCTTTAACTATATTATTTTTCTTTTCTCCAAATTATTTTTATTTTTTTCTTTCTCATCTAGTCAACGAATGAATTTATGCTGCATTCAAGACACTGATGTGTGTCGGAATATTGATGATTAGGGCAATAGAATTGGGTGCCATAATCCCATCTTGCTGACTACTAAACCTACTGCCATCCTTCCTTTAGAAAGCCAGGTATTATCTTAGCAATTTCATCAAGATGTTAAACCTCATGGAGACAACTTCAAACTCAGTGGGACACTTAGGACAATTATCAGAGTTGAAGAGCATTCTTCTAGCACCATTTTCTAGAAACGATTGGCTGGGACTACTAACCTTAATGCCAACAAAGCAGAATGACATGGCCAATAACATGGACATCTGCCAATAGCTCCAGTAGTTTTTAAAAAACATTTTTGATAGCCTATCCCAGATAAAAACTCAATTGGTATAGATCCAGAAAATCGGCATCATTGAGATGCAACTATAGAACTATGTGATCATTTTTTTCTCAACAAACTATATTGCAAGGAGAATATTTGAATCTGGTGTATAATTGTAAAGACCTCCTGAGTCAAGGCATAATTTTCATTAGTAAAGGCCTTATTTTTGCCTTTCTGTTATAGTATGGAAGAACATGACTTCTTGTAATCAGGCATTGGTCACATTTTCTAACCATCTGATACCCATCCAAATCCAGCAACATGTCCTGGAAATTGGCAATAGAGCATCTGGTCAGCAAAATAAAATTTCTATAAACAAGCTATTTAATCTGCTCTAGCACACAGTAAGATGGTCAACAAAGATGGGAGGTATGAACTCCTTCCTCTTCTGTCTGCCAAATCTCCATGATGCACATGAGGGCAGCATTAATCCAGAATTTAATCTTGAATAAGAAATTATTTATGCTTCAAATAGATGATTTAGCTTGCAAAAAAAGGAGGAAGGTATGTGGGTGAGTGAGGGGAGAACTGTTTTATATTGAAACCAAGAACATAAAGGAACCAAGAGGTTGAAAGCAAAATATAGATGAGTATTAGAACAAATTTCCTAATAAGAAAAGCTATTAAATAATGGAACAATCTGAGGTGGACTCCCACCTACTGAAGTTTTCTTGAACAGAATGGAACTGTCAAGATAATTTATTGGATACTTAGAGTAAGAAGGGAATTGGACTGATAGGTTTCACATCATATATTCTTGAATGTGGTATAAAAGAGTACAGCTTTCAGGTTGGAGGTGCTTCCACTATTGTGAACTTGACTCGCTTATTAGAGTGCTCTCTGAAAGGAAGGCCAGTCAGTGACTGACTTCCTTTGCCTGCACACAAAAGCAAAGATGCATGTGTTCCCCTCTCCCAGAAATAGACCAAAAAAGGAGAAACACGATTGAAATGAGCTAAATAGAAAAGGAATGAAAATGAAAATGAAAATGAAATGAAAATGAAAAGGAATGAAAAAGAAGGCGGGAGAATAGATGAAGTTAAAAGGAGAGGAAGAAGTAACTGGGTAGTGAAGAAAATGAAAAGAGAGAAGCCCAGTTTGAGTAGGATAAAAAGGATATAACTAGCTAGACAAAAAACCTTCCCAAGGGACAGCATGTAATTGATAAACTAATTTTCATCCATTACTAGCATCTTTACCTCTTGCTCCCTTTACTTTCAACAGCTGTTAATTTATTAGACAATATAAGATGTCCCTTTTCCTAATTCTCAAACTACTTTGCACTGGAAAACCCTGGGGGAAGGAGGATGGTAGAGTGCTATGCAAATTAATAATTCTTAATAAATTAAGGAGCAAAGGCAAAGGTCTGTTACATGAAGCAAGATACTAAAAGGACCAAAAGATGGCAAAGGACTTACTGGTTAAATGTAAGGATGTCTTTCTGGAATCTTTGTCCATTCTAGCAGTATGTAAATCCCTAGTCACCCCCATGTAACCATTCATTGCCTCTCTATTTCTTCTAGCTTTATGAGAAGCTAGATTCTTAAAAGATCCCTAAAATGCAGCACCCATGAATCTGGGTCCTGGATAAATAAATAAATGTGCCTCCCTCACTATCCAAAAATGACTCTGGACATGAGAATATGGTCATATGAAGGTCATGTCAAGAATATAACCAAAGGAGGCTAGCAGGCCCAAGGCATAAGGGGAATTCTATGGAACTAAAATATATGTGGGAGTCAAAAGTTTTTGGTTTTCCAACATATCCTTTGCAGTATTGTGCCTCACATGCTGATATGTTGATCAGGCTTTAGCAGCCTCCTAGCCACCAGCTTCTCTTTTTTTGCCCCCCTTCTGAAAAAGAAAGTAGTATTAACAGTCCTAGGGGTCTGGCTAAATTTCAAGGCATTAACATTTGATAGCTAAAGGCTGTAATTGAGTTTTACAGTTTGTGAATGCCATAGGATAAAGGACCTTAGGAGAGGCACTTCCTTTGCTCTCGGCTTGTCAGAAGAGTACAGTAGACATCTGGAGTTCTCTGCTCTCAAAATATTTAATTTTGTCCTGTAAATATAAACAAAGCTTACCAACAAAAGTAGCTGGGTAGAGACAAATATAATACAATACCTCTTGGTCTGCTTGCAAGGAGGTAATTGTAAGTGTCTATCATCTCTCCCAGTGGAAAACAATGTAGAATGTTTATTATGAATGTATTTATTTATTTGTCTCTCACCTTTATTATTTATATAAATAACTCAAAGCGACAAACATATCCAGCACACCTTCCTTTTCCTGTTTTCCTCAGAGCAACTATGTGAGATGGGTTGGGGTAAAAGAGAGACCGAGTAGCCCAAAGTCACCCAGCTAGTTTCATGGCAGAGGCGGGATGGTTTCATGGTTTCCCTCTTTCTAGCCTGGAGCCTTAACCATTAGACCAAATTGACTGTTGTTTTATTTCAGAATTCTATGCTATGTGTATTAGTGTCTAAGCAAATACAGATAGTGCTTGACTTATGGCCTGTCATTTAGCAACTGTTTGAAGTTTCCTCCCCTAGGGCACTTACAATCCAGTTCCAACAGCAGCTCCCTACCCTGTAGTCACATGACCACACGTTGAACAGTCAGCCAGCATTTATGGCCATTTGCAGTATCCTGTGATCACATGACTATTTTACAACATTTTGCCGAAAACCAGCATTGACTTCTGTTCTGTTGCAAAAATGGTCCATAGCAAACAATTGGTTTGCTTAACAACTACAATATTCACTTGATGATCGCCATGAAAAAGGGTAGTAAAATCAGGTTAATCATGAGTGACCTGATTTACAACTGTCACAGTTTATGGTCAGACTCCATTCTGGTTGTAAATGGAGGACTATCTGTAATTTTAGGACTACAATCCAGTGGTGGTATTTAATTTTTTTTACTATTTGTTCTGTGGGCGTGGCTTGGTAGGCATGGCAGGGGAAGGATACTGTAAAATCTCCAGTCAGAGGTGGTATTTGCTGGTTCTCCGAACTACTCAAAATTTCCACTACCAGTTCTCCAGAACTGGTCAGAACCTGCTGAATACCCACCTCTGCTACAATCCAAATAATTTTCACAACTAGGTTTGCTTATATGTAAATTATTTACTGTGTTTCAGAATGTTTACTTTCACAGAGCAATAAGTAGCACAGCAGTGAGTTAATTTTTTTTTTCTATCTTCCTGCAATTGAGGATAAATGGGAATCCTGACTTGCATTTAAAATAAGAACAAGTGACAAATGTGCCATGTTATGTAGCTTGAAGATATATTTTTAGTCATTTTTTGGAGTAATATGTTACAATAAGCAGCTATAGAATTTTGAAGCAAGTAATTTTATTGCAAAATAATAGTTGTTTTTTTAATGAGATGGAATTGAACATTTAATGCTGCTTTAAGTATTTTGCTTTTCTGTGCATTTTAACATTAACAAAATGGAGTCTCTAAGGCTGAAAAGAGATTGTATTTTCAGGCTAGCTTTGTAATAGTTTCCTGAAAAAAATTATAACAATTGTCTTCCAATTTAGCAGTGCAAATTTTGCAAAACCTCCAATCATATTCGAACAGATCCCTTCTCCTGCATTCTGCTGATGAATATATAAGCCAGCAGTTCCGGAATGAAACATATCCAATTTGCCACTTCATTCTCTTTCTGGCTCTTATGAAATGCAATTGGAAATGGAAATGACAGGGAAGAGACTTCAGTTGGTAGCAAAAAGGATTAAAGAGATAAGACAGCACAAACAAACCAAATACAAAACACTTGCTACAAACACAGAGGCACATTACAGTGAAACTGTTCATTCATTCATGGTGTTTCAAATCTAAACCAAACTACATAGTTGCAGAACTCTTTATTAACAATGATAGTATAGGGAGGGAAATGTCTAAATCAGGCGTATCAGACTCAAGGCCCGCAGGTCAAATCTCGCTTGTGGGACCCTTAGATCTGGCCTGCGGGGCCACCTGGAAACAGCGAAAGACCGGCCTGTGGTGCCTCTGCCAATGAAAACAGAGCTGAGGAAGGCCAACATCCTGAGCTCCGTTTTCGCTGGCAGAGGGTTGCAAGAGGCCGTTGCAGCTGGAAATGGAGTTCGAGAGCACATTTTCACTGAGAGAGTGCTCAGGCCACGACAGGCACCCCCAACACGAGTGACATCGAGCAGGCTATGCCCATTCTGACTACACCCACCCCAGTCCCCCAACCCTGATGGGGCCCTTAATGAAATTGAATTTTACACCCTTGGTCTAGATGGAAGGCCAAAATTTATTTCTATTTATTTTATTCGATATTGCATTTGTATGCTGCCCTACTCCTAACTTTAGAAAAAATATACCTAAAATAAACATAGAAGTAAAAGATGGCAAGGTGATAGAATCACACTGAATCAGGAAGGAAAAAGAACCCTCATCAAACTCACCCTCACCAAAAGCCTGGGAGAAGACCTAGGTCTTTAAGCTCCTTCAAATCACCAGTTGAGTGAGGGCCATCCAGATCTCAGGGAGAACTTCATTCCAGAGAGCAGAACTGCTAGAGAGGAGTCATGCTTCCACAACAATCGTGATAGATGGCAATATTTAATCAAAGGTACCCAAAGTATGCCAACCCTGCTATATCAGATTATAACTATCTGTCATAAGTAACCAGGCTCTATGCCAAATAAGGCTTTATAGTAACAACCAGAACCTTGAATCAACTTGGAACCAAAGCATACCTGTTACTGCTGCTGCATTCTGCATTCTGGACTGTTGAATAAGCATCTGAATGCATGAAGAACATCAAACCTTTCTTCTGTCTGCTGTTTGTTTGCCTGAAATCTACATGCTTTTCTATCCTGCTGATTTTCAATATCAGAAATGGGAAGACAACAGTTTTGAGAGACAGGCTACAGGGGTTGTAACTGATGCGTGTATGTGCACTCATAACCCATGGACCTCTATTGCATCTAGATCTACTGCATATCTAAGTGCATCTGGAGAAGGAGTGGGGAGGAATCCAACCTGGAGCACCAGAGTTTCCTTGGAGGAGGAGGTCCATTCCAGAGAGAAACCCAAATTGAGATACTGTGTTGTTCTGAGCTGAATAGGAGAAGGTAGCCACATCCCAGAATCTCTCAAGATATATCTTTAGGCTACAGAGTTTTAGTTTTAGTCTGGCAAGAATCTATTAGGTGTAAAGAAATAAAGAATTGGATCCGGCTGAATTTCATTGTGTTGTCTTTGGGTTTGGGCCTGATAATTGTCATTTGAATAAAAGTGTGTTGAACTCATTCCAGTTGTATTATCAGTAGTTTGGGGCTGGAAAAGGTTCTTTTTAACAGGTGTTGGCACTTAGATGATCTTGGTTGGCATTGAAAAAGCTAAGCAGTATAATATCTGGTTAGTATTTAGTTGGGAGACTACAAGGAAACCATCATGCACTAGGTTACATGAACTCAACATACATTCTCAGCCCTGCCAACTCTCACGGTTCTGCCGTGAATCTCACAATTTTTTGTCATGTCTCACGGTCTCACGACAAGGCTCCTCAATCTCACGCCAAATTTAAAACGCTTTTTTTTTTTTTTATAACCACTGTTATATGGTGGTGAGGAGGGCCCGGAATCCCCTGGTTCAGCCAGTAGTTATTTCAGTCCGGTGGGTTCAATGACCGCTTGGAAGGAAAATCCCCACCTTCTCTCTCTCGGTGGCCGTGCCTCGATTTGCACCGGAGCAGCGACTTAGTGAGGTGGCTTCCCACGATGAGAGTCTGGCTCTCGCACTCCCTGTCAGCTGGCCCTTAGCAGCCCTCAACTCAAGTAAAACGTGTGCGAAGTTGGGCGCCATTTTTCTCCCTTTTGCCCCGCCGCCTTTTCCCTCTGGGCTTCACTTCTGCTGTTCAGGGAAGTCGCGCCCAAAGCCCTGTCCTCCCAGAATCTTTCTGACGGTGAGCCTTGGTCTTGGCCCATCTTCGCAGGGCCTTGAGCTCAGCGGTTGATCGCCACCGTGTTGCTCAGAACGGGATAGCCTGACAGATCGAAGTTAATTGGGGGAGGGGTGTTTCTGTGCTGGGATCTACTCGAAAATAGTTATAATTTACCTGTTCCTAGCTCTTGGGGAAATGTCCGTAATTACGCCATCGTAACTGGAGTGGGAAACTCAGAAATAAAACCAAGATTCAGGACTTTGGGTAGTAATAGAAGAAAGAACGCTGAGGCCAAGGTTGTTTGTAATTTACATACTAAATTATGTCTGATACGTTATCAGTTCTAAAATTGGTCATAACTGAATGTAATTTGGGATTATTGTTTCGATTTTGTGCCTCATTTACCCATGTATTGAAACACGGGTAAAAGATCTTATATCTGATCGAATTAAGTTCGAATATTTCTGTGGTATGTTTCACGTGACCGTGAATCTCACTATTTTTTATAGAATCTCCAGATTTTTTTTCATGGGTCTCCAGATTTACCTTTATCAGGGGTTGGCAGGTCTGCATTCTGGATGTAGTAATGAACCATTTTTCTATTGTTGACAAGAAGCAACAGGGAGGCTGAACTTAACCTGAATAAGACCTAACTTTCACCTTTTTAAAGTTCCACTGAAGATGAACATGGGTCCTCATTATTCCATGTCTGAGCTAAGTTGGAATTTCTATTATTATAACAGCTTTATAAAAGAAGTAAAAAGGTCCAATGGAGTCCAGAAATACTCTTGACTAAGAAGTTGAAGTACTGTTAAGTACATTGCAGTTAAAACTCTTTAAATTAAAACGTAATTGCTCTGTCAGCTTGAGAAGAAATTTATTCTAACCTTTTCCATAACAAAGTTCTCTTAAATTACAAAAAAAAATATACTTTATCTTACCATTAGATAAAAGTGTATTTGTTTTGAGGTGACCCAAAGGGATAACTGTCAGAACAAGCTTTTAAATTCTTTGTATATCCACAAAAGCACCCCCTAAAAGCAGTTAAGCCTTTGAAGAAAGAAGAGATGGAATTAGAGCAAGAATTGCTAAGGGCAATGCAGTACTGGAAGAGCTCCAAGTAATTCTAAGTTTAGGGAAATGAGCTGTTATTTTAAATTATTTATTTATCTTTGTCCTTAATGTTTTTATAATGTTCAGTTGACAAAAGTCTGTATCTTGGAATAGAAGCAATTATGTGTAACTCTTATTGTAGCTTAAGTTTTTTAGGATTTTTCCTCCAGAAAATATTGACAGAAATTAAAATCTTTATTTCCTGTGCAAGGTTCTGCTGCCTCATTTGTTCTACACCAAGTGTGCTACTGGTTAACTGTGCAGAAGGGCATCTCATAACATTGTGAAAGAAGACTGGCATCACCTTTCTCATAACAAAATCGTAAGGCCCTGTATATTGGCAATTCCTACTCAAGCATTTTTCACTGAAAACTGCACTATTCTGCCTTGGAGATTCTTCAGTCCAGTGAATTATGAATTTGGGGAAGAATATTTTTTTTTAATGAAATACTGGACAAAGTGTGAAGTCATTGAAATTGTTTTCGATTTATGGAATTGTTTATGGAAGGAAGAAGGAGTCATCTTTTATGTATCTTTTTTCCTTTTTCCTGTCACTTTGCTTTCCTTTGTCTTAAATTTTATATTTTCTTTAGCTTGTATTAGTTTAATTATCTTTGTATTTGTAAGCTTTAATTATATTATTTTTTTAAAAAAGAGGCAGATCTCTGTTCTGAGCTGTCTTCTGCCTTTTCGGTGTATTTTCCCAAAGTATCAGGTGATCAAGGTCACACCAGGCATTTGTAAATGTATGGTGGTAGGCATTTGTATGGCATTTGTATGGTGCAAATGTATGGTGGTCACGCCAGGCATTTGCAAATGTATGGTGTCAAGGATTTGAATCTCATTGCTGCAGTACCCTTCTGAAATAGAATCATAGCAGTTCAGCTAAATGCTGGTAAGAGTTATCTATAGTATTGGGAATCTTGATATTCCCAATATTACAAGGATTATAACTGCCAGCCCTTCGGGGTAGATCGGATTAGGAAACCAATGCCACATGAATATTGGAACTCTGCCTTATCGTTGTAGACAATAATAACCCAATTTTGAAATGATTTTTTTTCTTCCCTCTTACATGACTCACTTTAATATAAGAGGGGAGAAAGATAAATTTGATACCCCTCCTCCCCAACTGTCTATTCAGGTTAACCTGAAGTTCACACAACTCCTTCAGCCACTGGAAACTAAATAATCCACTCCACCCCTCCAGAGACTGGGTAGATCAGTCCCACCACCAGTTCCTGGAAGACAACCAACTGCAATCACACTGACAGAAGAATCAGAAGTCACTCTTGCTCCACAAATGAGAGCAAATATACGTGTGCCAGGATAATGTTGCAGGATCTCATCTAGGTCAGTCACTAGGACCAGAAGTTTAGTCTTCCAAGCTTTTGGATTCATTTTGGAGCCCATCCTCAGAAAACTTCTCTCAACCTCTCTGCTTTTCTCTTCTCTCTACAATTCTGGTAAAGAGAAGTTAAATCCTGGTGACCAACCCAAACTGGATCATTCTTGCTCCCACTGTTTTTTGCCCTTGGACATTCTGTTTCTCTGTTTAGGTAAGGAAATGTTCTTCAAACAGTGTTCCAATAGATTATGAATTGTCTATTAGGGATAAGAGGTAGATCATAGATAACATCTCCATGTCTGCCATGATTATTAGAATACCTCCTCATCTCTGCTGAAAGCTGAAATCAGTGAAATCAATTATCAATCCATTAATGGCTAATTTGGCTGTGGTCCTTTTAGGATAGTCTATGCAGTTCAGGGAGAGCCAGTCTGGTGCAGTGGTTAAAATACCTAGCTAGAAACTGGGAGGCCGTGAATTCTTCTTCCACTTTAGGCACAAAGCCAGTGCCCTTCTCTCAACCTAGGAAACGGGCAAAGGCAAACCACTTCTGCAAAATCTTGGCAAGAAAACCGCAGGGACTTTTCCAGGCAGTCATCAAAAGTCAACATGGACTTGAAGGCACAGTAAATTAAATAAATGCCGTTCTTGGATCCAGAGTAAGATTTAGAAAAAGAGAGCTCCATTTATTCATATTTTTAACGAGGAAGACCCCAACTGCTATAACCTTTTTCTTTTTCAGGAGAATGGAACAAGGATTTATGAGAACTGCCATTCATAAATGTCAGTGCAATGCTGCAGAAATTGCTGAAGGACGCCTCAGAAGCAAAGCAAAACAGTGCAGCTGCTTTATGTCTCTTTTAAAAATGAAGAAAGGGAACCTGCTTTGTTTGTATCTGTTTTGATGGTATTTGAACAAATCAGCTTCCAATTAAATCACTCCATCTGAACTTTTTCCACCCTTGCTTTCTTTCAGGATTAAATGCCTCTGAATGTCAGCAATTGGAAAACAACTGGGTGCATTCTGAAAAGTCCAGTTGGGTTTTTATACTCAACTTCTTGTCTTATACCAATACAGTCTCATGTAGCATGTTAGTAACATGGCATGTCAGTGTCAGTGTTTCAAGTAATATATCCATAACAAACAGAACTCCAAGGCAAATAGGTTCCTTAAAGATCAGTTTTATTGGATATATAATATTGGCACTGATTGGTGAAAATCGACTCAAAAGATTCCCGTTGTTTCACCTAATTAAAAGTAAAAGTCCCCCGCTGTTTCCCAACCCATCAGTCACATGGCCCAAACAAGGTGCTGTCCAGTTGCTTGGAAACTTCATTCCTCCTCTCTTCAGCTGCCTGTGGGAGTGTCCTTGGTTCCCAGGGGAAACTATTTTGCTTTGGCTACAAAACCCCAAATATCTCTATTCCCCTCTCCCTGTGCCTCATCACCAGTGTGGCAGTGCTGAAGCCTCCTAGATGGCCTCAGTCAGGCCAGCTTCAGACCTGACAGTCAGAGGAGCATAATATGGCCTGAGTGTATTTCTTTCTCATAAAATTCTTCCTGACTAGGTCAAAATGGCCCCAATATTTATATTATTAATCTGTTTTTTTTAATAAAATCAAAGGAAGGTGTTTTAGAATATTTCCCAGCTATCATTTGTACTGTGGGTTAAAAGATTAACATTTATCTTCTGAATCTGGTTTTTGCTTTTGAAACAGTGGCACATTTAAAGAGCTATCATATGGCATATTTAATTTAGTCCCAATGAAAGAACTTTGATAATGTGAGAAACCTATTGAGAACCACAATTAAGTTATGAAACAGCTATTATTTTTTTAAAAAAAAACATTGTTTTGAGGATAGTAAAGAAAGTTAAACTAAGGGAAGGTGTATTCTACGGTATTTGCCTTTAACACTCCAGCAAGATACTGCAAGATATTCTTCCTGTCTTCCATTTCCTAATCCTAAAAGACATATGGAGCATACTAGAGACTGTTCTATTCTTGCATTCCATTAGTGTACTAAAGTTTCTTAGAAAACACAGGAATGTACCATTCGTCTGCTTGATGAGGGTTTTCTGGAAGCAAAAGGGCAATTTTACAGATCATTTCACCCATCCCATTTGATGATATGGTTGGTCTGATTCAGCTTAAATATTAACTTTCATGGGTATGTTGCAGATGAGAGGTGATTAGAGATGTCCAGAACAAATAGGTGAACATATTTTGTTATTTAAATTTGCCATTGGTTTTCTGTATAATTTTGGAACAGATACATTTTGCTGATTTGACTGTTGTACAAAATAAATAATGGGGTTTTTGATACAGCTTTTCAATTAATGGCATCAGTTCCAGCAAATATTCATGTACAAATGGTAGATTTGGTTCAGAGTTATTTTTAGCATTATAACCATCTAGCCATTTAGTTGGTAGGTCTGGTTTATTTGACCCATTCTGAGTTTTATGTGGAAAGACATACATTTCATAATACTTCCTATTATGGTATATACAAGTCTCTAAGAAAAACAATTCTGAAATACAATTGCTGCATAAAGCTTTAAAGATAAACAATGTGAATACACAGGGAATAATTGTTTCAAGTGTTCTACATGCAAGGTTGAAGGCTTGCCTATAATTATGAGAATTTACTGGAGTCCCTTGTATGTAATCATAATTTCTTCTTTTCTCCTTTTCCTTCAGAAATGCTGAATTTGATACCCTGCAGAAAAGATATATGGATTTCTAGCAGCTAAAGAACTAATACAGGTAAATTATATTATATATTATAGCTGTATAGTATACACAATAACTACTAGTACTGCAAAATGTTTTGGAATGGCAAGAACTTACAGGCAAACTCTGCACCTGCAGTATACAGGAGGTGTACTATGTATCTTCTGCATTTCTTGATAGATCTGTTGGTGAGCAATTCAAAGGACACATGATTTGAGAAGTGCTATAGGAGAAGCTGTGAGGGCTATGAAGTAAAGCAAAGTGAAGCAACATGACCATTTAACTTACTGTAGGTGAGGAGGCTGTTTTGCAGTGCTTTACTCGTTGCACTTACGTGTTTTACATTGCATAATCCTCTGCTGTTAAAAAAAATCTATACTCAACCTATGGATTTGACAGCAGTATATCATGATTATGACACAATGTGTGCCTGGTCCTGGCTGATTGGATTGAACTTTTCCATTATCTATTTTCTGTTTGATTCCAATGTCCATTTTGTGGTATCTAAGTGTAGAATCTATGTTCATGTTTTTGAAGCTGTCCTTTTTCATCTTTCAAATTCATACACACTCAGTTGCTAGATGAAAATAGCAATTTACTCAAGGCTAGGTAGATAATAGCAGACAAGGAAAGAGATGTAAGTCAAAACATTCTCTGGGAAAGAAAGTTTGCTTGTGTAGTATCACTTTCAGTAGGGACACCACAGAAGAGAAGTCAAATCTATTCCAAAATTCAGAGATCCAAGTCAGCCAGTCCAAAGGTCAAGGTTTCAGGAATCACAAGCAGAATCATAGAAACAACTAGCCAGAGCAGATCAGATAGTTGTTTCTAACAGAGGAACATGAGTCAAGCTTGCTTCTTAAATCAGGCTGCAGCCAGCTAACTTTAATTAGATTATTCTCTTGCTTGGCAAGGACCCTCATTGAGTGTCTTCATTCTACTTTCGACTCTAATCTAAGGGCATGGGGTCCAGTTCTCATCATCTGATCACTTCAGTTTTTCTGATGGTACCTGTGTTTGAGCTGCCTCAGGTAATTCCTAACTTGGTGCCCCCTAAGGTTGATTTTCCACAGGATCAGGTGGAGCAACTTCTTCAGAATCAGAGTCTGAGTCCTGGGCCATGACAGAAGTGGAGTTAGGCACTTAACAACAAATTTGCAACACAAATCTCTTCTTAACTTAGCTCTTGAATTAACATATTTATCTATTCCAAATCTTCCTTTAATTTCAAGTCCCTTTATGTTTTCACTTTTCACATTCCAGCTACACACTATCCTTTTCTTGAGGCTGCATTGACACCTCTAGTCATTTATTTAATTCATTTTGTGCATCTAAACAGAAGTGTGTATTCTTGTTTAATTTTTATATCCACTAATTCTGCTCTTTTTATTGATTTATTGCTGAACAGTGTATTCTTTTTAATCGTAGTCATCAGAATTGAAGTGACCCAGTCTATCTAAGGTTTCTTATTTCTAAAACATCCAGTTTAATTAATTCACGCTATGATTCTTGATTCTTAACAATGTATCTTTTCTTTTATGTATACTGAGAGTATTTACACCAATCACACTTGGCCAATAAAGAATTCTATTCTATTCTATTCTATTCTATTCTATTTTATTCTATTCTATTTAACAGTTAAGTTCTGATTTTTCCCTTGTTCATGCTTCTCACTTTCCACATTCCAATTGCATGTTTTCTCATAAATTAAATTCTTCTTTTTGATTTTTGTTCCACCAATGATGAGACTTCCTTGCAAATTTGGTGACCATTTCCAGATCTACTTGTGAAGATTCTACACTTCCTCAGTAATGAGGAATACTCTCTGAGCTGGACTGCTTTCATCATCTGGAAGAAAATTTTAGTTTCTAGGTATTTTGAAGTAAGAACCATAATAGATAAAACAAGAGCTGAATCAATATCATTTTCTCTGTATTAAGATAACAAACTGACTTGAGGCTTCATTGTCAAATTCATTGTGATTTTTCTCAATTTATTTAAAATATTTCTGTCAAAAGCCCTGACTGAGCATTACAATCAAATATCTACAAATTTATTTATATTTCCACCCATGCAGTCTACAGGAGTTGCTATTTATGCAGTGTAATCTCAGTTGACTTCTGTCCTTACTTTAATTTCTATTGTCTTTAACCTCCTCAGAGAAATTGATAATTGGTAATTACCATTTGAAAACTACTTGCAAGTAATTAATGAAAGCTAAATTTTGAACTGCTATCTCCTAGCAAGATCCAAACTATCTGCAGTCCACGGATGTTTGATTCATATGAACCAATTTTCATGGAAATGAACTCAACAGCATTACTGTATTATACGTTTTTTGTTAGAATATTTTTTTAAAATAAATAGTGGGATACCATGAAGTTGTGCTTAGTTTTACAACATATCAAAAATATTTATCAGTTCCCAGAGGAGCTCTGTATGTGGCATTGATTGACTTCAGAACAGCTTTTGATTTTGTTTCTAGAAAACAACTGAAGAACAAATTGGAGATTGCTGCTGGCACTTATTAAAACATTGCATGATAACATCTATGTTCAAATCAGATTGACAGCCAAGGTCAGCTCTCTGCTGTGGTGCCTACTTCCAAGGGCATTTAACAAGACTGCATTTTAGCCCTTTGCTATTCAGTGTTTTTATATCAATGATATGGGAGAAAAATGCAGAAATCTGGAAAATCACCTGCCATTTAGCTATTACCTCAACTTTGCTTCTTGGATTGAGAAGAGCATTAAGATCAATTGCTTCCCACTGCATGTATAAGTATCTGTTTATTAACTATAAGAAAACAAAAAAAAATAGTATTTTTAAAGAGCCTTCCAAGATTTAAATATAAATAGCAAAATAATTACTGAACCATTACTGAAAAGATATTTTTTTCCTGAAGGGCCAAAATTTGATCATTAAAAGTGGTAAAAAGTAAGGTTGTCAATATCTTAAAGTAAAAAAGAATGGTAGTCAACATCTTAGACTTTTTATATATCAGAAATAGATTTAAAATGTTTGAGGCCAAAGTAAATAGCATGGCTTTCAAATATCTGCTTAGAAGGTCATAGACCTGTTAGATGATGTTTATTTTATTTTATTTATTTATTTTATTTTGTCAAGCAATTATAAGATAACAGGTATAAGTATAAATATAGTTATGAATACATGAAATGGATACATATAAAAAAAACCAACAGGACAGGGATGGTAGGCACATTGGTGCGCTTAGCCATGCCCCCTACAGACCTCTTAGGAAAGGGGTGAGGTCAATAATAGACAGTCTAAGGTTTAATTTAGACAGTTTAATTAGACATGTTTAATTTAGACAGTTTAATTAGACATGTTTTATTTCCGCAATATTTCCCAAACCCAGTCGTTCAGGCATCAATGGCATCAGTGAACACTTGAGTGTACATGGTATATGTTAACCCTTGGCTTAATAATACATGCCTTTTGACTGCTTTGACTCTCCAAGATAAATTCCAGCCTTCCTGGTAGAAATCACTTATTTGCATTTAAAGGTATTGTAGACTTTCATGTAATGTGACAAACTCAGTGGGTTTTGAACAGGATAGACTATTCTTTAAGCAATTCTCCAAAGTGATTTCAGTTAAGCACATCTTCCTTTAATTGAGAGCAGTAAAAATTGTTGTACTTGCCCATTATTTGTTTGATATTACATTCCAGAATACAAGAACAGCTTTTACATTGGCCTGTAATCGCCTTCCATCTGCTCTTTAAAAGGGCAGACATAGCATCTCTGTTTCCACACGGTGAGTGGAAAATCAGAATTATACTGCACTGCATCCTTTATTAATAAAATCAAAACAAAATTTATCATGGTCATAGATCAGCATATCAATATTTAAAAAAATAAATACAGTATAATAATACATATTATATATCATTTTATATCCAGTTTTCATTGTTATAATATAAAGAAGATATTGAGATTTTTGAAAGAATGCAGAGAACAACAAAGATGATTATGGGTCTGGGAGCTAAAACACATGAAGTAGAGTTGTGCATGGGTATTTCTAGTCTAGCGAAAAGAAAGATTACGGGTGACATGATAGTGGTGTTCCAATATTTGAGGGGCTCCCACAAAGAAGAGGAGACCACATCATTTTCCAAATCACCAGAAGGCAGGACAAGAAGCAATCAATACTCATGGTGCAAAATTTCTTGATTTCCTAGAAAAGATTAATGAAAGTTTAGCTACAGAATTTTCAAAATATTTTACAGTACTAAGGATAAATTGTACAAATTATACTTTATAATGCTATTTTAACTGTATTGCTATTGATATTTTTGTCTGTTAAATCTGTCCACCAAATTAATCTGGTGATGAAGAAGTTTATCTAGTTCAGGATTCAACATGCAGCCCGTTACCTGCAATGTGATCCTCTAAGACCGGGCTGCCAAGCTCCAGGCCCACAGGCCAGTTGCATCACATGCTGGCCACACCCACACCAGAGGTGGCATTCAGCAGGTTTTGACCAGTTCTGGAGAACCGGTAGTGGAAATTTTGAGTAGTTCGGAAAACTGGCAAATACCACCTCTGACTGGAAATTTTGCAGTATCATTCCCCTGCCAGGCCCACCAAACCATGTTCACAGAACTGTAGTTAAAAAATTTGAATCCCACCACTGACCCTCACCCAGTTTAGCGAATGGGAAAAAAATCTTGATACATCACGTAATGTCACCATGACGACGTGAGTTTGACACCCCTGCTCCAAGACCTCCCAGCAATTTTCTTGAGCCTAGAACAGTACTCTATGGGATCTACAGGTGCTTCTCAGCAAGGCCAGGGCTCCAAGATCTGTAGATATGAAGGCTGGCCCATTGGAAACTCTCTAGAAAAAGAACTGGCTTCAAGATTTGGTCTATCCTAGCCAATCTCCCAACAACAGCAGGATTTGGACAGATGGGCTAAGCTTTTCCCAATGAGCACCTTCCAGAACCCTTGCTGCTCTCACAATGTGAGGCAGGCTCTGTTTCTGAGGCAGTGCTGGACTTATCAAGCCAGAGACAGTAGGGAGTCTGGCCAGGAAAACTAGGCCAAGAGGCTGTGGCTGTCGCTATCTAAAAGAAGGAAGGAGGAAACAGCTCAGGAGCAGCCACTGTGCAATGCTGTTCTTTTACCAAGCAAAGAATCGGAACATCAGTGAGTGAACAACCAACCATAAGTCTCTCTGTTAGGCAAAGGGAAAAAAGGAAGGAGTCTATGAAAGGAAAGAGAATGGAAAGTAGATGAGCAAAACATTAAGGAATTGAAAGATCTTTCTGCTTAGAAAACAGAAGAAAACAGAAACAGGTTTCCAATATTAAATCATCCTAAATATTATATGAAAAAATTCTGCATATTAATTCAGTTACAAAGTATTAATGTTTTGCTTCATGAAAAATAGTGCCAACTCAGTAGCCAAAATAAATGTCTATTTTGCAGCTTTGTTTCGTAAATAGCTGCTTCACAGTAGTTTTTTTAAAATATTCAATTTATGTAATAAATTTGTTTAATAGCTGTTGTGAAACATTTCCATTTCTTTTTTGTTGATCAGCTTCTGCACCAGTATATGAAAAGGCTTCAGTATCTCTGCCTTCTGGCTAATAATCTTGGCTTCCTGCTGCACTTGTGTCTTTGAGAGCCCTAGTGGAAATACATGTGACTATCCTGTGCTTCTAGGAATCCAAGTTTGGCTGTTAACACCATAGAAATATATGTTGCAACTGAATCATTGTAGATACAGCAACAATAGTTTCTTATGGAGTTAAAAACAGTAAATCGGTGGTTTCCAGCATGAAGCCTGTAGGGCTTTGCAAAGCTTCAAAGAAGTGCTTTGCTTCAATGATACTTCAAACAACGAACTCCTTAGATGCTGCTTCTAAGAAGCCTCTGAAGAGCAGAGTGACTGGCTGAGTTGCTTCACTTCATGTTGCATATTTAGTACCCAGAAGAGGCATTTGTTCATAGATAGAGCACTGGAAAGAAAATCTTCATGTGCAAAGCATACCCCAAAACTTTCCTTCTGTCTATTACAGGCATGTCAGAGAAGGAACAATGCAGAGTGCCGTGTTGAATTCATTGCCTTTTGCCTTAATGATTGTTTGGGATTCATTTAGTTTACTACTATGTGTGCTTATTGGGGTCAAGCACTGAATTAAGGACAATCCAGGGATTTCTCCATATTATGTCAAAAGAATTGTACACTTAGACTCACCATTTTTCCATCTGAAGACTCAGAAATTCAATCTGGAATATTCTGCAAGCAAAGCAGAAGTTCTAGTAATGAGCTAAAGCACTCTCCTGTATTTTAGAGAAATGGTGGGTGGGCATTTTGTAGAGTAGTAATAGAATCTATGCTGAGTTTCTTTTGCAGTAAGGATGGAGATGTTCACAGTTAATGTGGGACAAGACTTTATGGGAAAATAGTATTTTATAACCATCTTGTGAAATATAAGGAAGGAGGAGGCAAATCTTCACCTGGGGGAAATGTGTTTCAAAACTGGGGAGATTAGTACTAAGAAGGCTTGCCACCTGTCCACACTCTATGTACTTTCCCCAAGGAGGAACCAAGCAGACCCTCTTGAGATGTTTCACTTGGATGAGCAGATTTAATTTTGGCAAGACGGTTCCTGATTGATCCCATTGTGATAACTTTTATAAGTGATAATCATCAAACCCCACATAGCTGGACAAAACCTGAGAAGCAAAAACAAGCCCAGAGATCAAAATAAGTTACATCTAATGCTAGCCTGGTTTGCAACATGTAATAAAAAATTCCTGTGTTCTCTCACTGTGTGTGGTGGTGAAGTTCTTGGGAGCCCTTTCTGGAAGCATCCTCTTAATAAATTCCAGTTAGGTCTTTTCTGCTCCATATAATCTTCCATGCTAGAAAAGACTGAAATGGCTTCTGATCCCATTGTCACTGAGCATGATTGGCTGCAGTTGTGGGCTGCAACTGGTTTAACAACTGGTTCAGTGAGTATGCATGTGCAGCATTTAAAAAAAACCGCCATTTTAAGCTTAAAAAATTATGTTAGCGCTGGTGAGTAAAACAGCTGAGGCGTGACAATCCGCTGTGCTACACGAATCAGCTGAGCTAAAAACCAGGGAAATATAGGACAGGAAAGGGCATGGGTGGGTGGACAGGACCAACTGCTCACTGGAACTACTGGTTTACTAGACCTGATCCAAACTGGTGGCAGCCCACCACTGATTGGCTGGTATTTTCACAGGCAATAATATTCCCTTTCTTGTTCTCTTGTTGCTGGCTACCAAATTCTCCCTTCTTTGCATGTGTCTTCTACTTTCCACTTCCAGCACCACTTCCTGATTCTTACGAATGTTTTACAAACCACTTAGGCCAAAGGAAAAAGTTGCAGTAAAATTTCTATTAGCTAATACATGTTGTCTTTAAATATGTACGCAGACTTCTTTTAGCATCTGCCTTCTTTCATGATCATTTTCAGTTTATGATGGTGATGAAAATGTAACTTTGAAACCAACCCTCACATTTACAATTTTTTCAGGTCTGTAAAAAAAAGAAAAGGTCTATCCCACTTTCATTTTCCTAGAAGTAAATACAGGTAGTCCTCAACTTACAACTATTCATTTTATGACCATTCAAAATTACAACAGCACTGAAAAAAGTTATTTATGACTGGTTTACACAATTACAGCATCCGTAAAGTCACATGAATAAAATTTGAGCACCTGGCAACTGGCATGTATTTATGATGGTTGCATTTGTGTCCTGGCTCATATGATTACCATTTATAGCCTTCCCAGCTAGTTTCCGACAAGCAAAGTCTATGATGGAAGTCAAATTTGCTTAATGACCTCATGATTCATTTAACAATTGCTGTGATTCATTTTACCCCTGTGACAAAAAAGGTCATAAAATGAGGCACAACCCACTTAACAACTGCCTTGCTTAACAATAGAAATGTTGGGTTCTGTTGATGCCGTAAGTCGATGACTACCTGGAATAAATCATCAGAATTCTGGAGAAGAATGATAGGACTGGAATAATTCCCACTTTTGCTGGTGCCCCAAATTTTTCATGTATAATGATAATCTGATTATTTATATGCATTGGCATAAAGAAGAACAGAAGAAATCCCATATTTAAAATGAACAGTTCAGTTAAAAACATGATAAGCTCTTTTCTTTTACATTGTTTTTTTAGGATAGACATCCTAATGCCCAATCAGAGCTGCACCAAAATTTTGATTTCTGAACTGTTTCCTGAAACAATAATCATTTCTAACAGGGAAAGTTTTTTTTTTTTAATGAAATGTGAACTTGGTTCTCCAGATGGTATGCATTTCCATTATTGCCTGTACTAAATAGGAAGTACTTGGTTAAAAACATTGAAAAACAGAAAAAAAGCCTTTTTTACAAAACAAAACTAATGTTTTGTTAAATGCCCCCCCCCCCCGAACTCAGTTGCTAAAAGGAGACACTACTACGGTATATATTCAGCTACTATAGAATAGCTCCATTAAAAAAAAGGAAACTAGGAATCAGGGAATTATGGCTCATCAAAGAGGCAACTGTCTTTCCTGATGTCCCAAGGATGTGCTCATGCTTATATCGCTGGCAATATTACAGGCTTCTGGCATATTTGAATATACCAGGCATGTTAACATGGTTGGGTGAATTGCAGAAGCCATCTGTTTCTCTAGGAATTTGGCAGAATCGGCATCTATGTCATTTTCTAGTTAGGAGGAGATTCTCCCTTAGTTTTGTTGTTTGGGGGATTGGCTCAATTTGTATGAATTCTGAGAGATTTCTATCCATGCTTGCAACAAGAAATTTTAAATGCTAAAATCTAAAGCCTTTGGGGCCAGTAAAGAAATAGAGATAGAGAATTGTGACTTCAGGATCACCATATAATTTGATGTATTCTGAGCCTGGAAACAATGTAGCAAGGAAAAATCATATTCAGTGTTCTCACTTTAGAACAAAACACCCATATTCCAATAATTTTGCATCACGGTTAGGACAACATGAATCTGTCCTAACCAAAAAGAAATTCTTGTTTTGAGTGGCTATTTTGATTTTTCTCGATGAAGCAATTCATTTAATTGTATTCTAATTCATATTTAGCTTTATTTTTTAAACAGACAATCCTCCAACTTTGGTCAATAAAAGAACTGGAAAAGGTTCCATCCATGCTGCCTGCTTTGGCTAGGTTTTGTGGGGTGAGAATTAGGACTGATGGGAGTATAATGCAGTGATTGTAGGACTGTAACTTTGTCGCTTGTATCCTTATGATTTATATTGACTCTTTCCTAGTATGATTTGATTGCTTATTGTACCCTATGACTATCATCAAGTGTTATACATTATGATTCTTGATTTTTAATGAATTTATCTTTTCTTTATGTATACTGAGAGTATTTACACCAAGACAAATTCCTTGTGTGTCCAATCACACTTGGCCAATAAAGCATTCTGTTCTATTCTGTTCTGTTCTATTCTATTCTATTCTATTCTATTCTATTCTATTCTATTCTATTCTATTCCAGGTTGAGAAGAATAATTTTGTATTCTGCTGATATGTCTACGGAGATTCTCAGTCATCCAGGTCATGGTTAATCCAAAGGTGCTTTTTCAAGAGGCAACTGGACTTTCTGGGACACTTTCGGGACATTCTGCTGATTTGGAAAATGTCCCAGGGTTTTGTGTGTGTGTGTGTGTTAGTTATGGGGAGGTTAGAGAAGAACCTTTGCACTTGTTTTGTGTATTTTTCTTTGGCAGAGTAACAGTTGGAAATTCAAAGGATATGTTCTTGAAGGATAGTTGAAGGCTTGCCAAGATGCTTGGTCTGACTTTGGAGAGCAGTGACAGGGAAGCCAAATTGATGATGGTGGTGATGATGATAATGATAATGATGAGAATTTGTTAGAACGTGTATGCCACCCAAAATTCAGCAATTAAATTGCAACAAAATCAATTTAAAAATGATAAAAGTTGGCAAATGTTGATAAAGTGAGGCTCTCCCCCTCATTCTCAGAGGTTGATGAGGAACCAAGTTTTCTCAGTCTTCCAAACATGCATATTAGTGTGTCATTTAATGGGATGAAAATTCATTTTTACAATCTTTTCACATATTCTAAAAATATGTGTTTTTATACTGAGAATTAAAATCTTCTGTTATTTCTGGAATTGTACAATGTTTAGCTTGATATGGTAAATCCACATCTGATCATATACCCCAGAAATACCATTAATTTTATCTTCTCAAAATTACACCTTGTGCTACAAACATGAAATATTTTTTCTGCATGAATCTTATCTAGCTATGCAAAAAAGAATCCATGCAATCATAAACTAACATCAGAAAGCAATTATCTAAGTTAAAAAAAAGTTTAAGCAAGTTTCATCAAGTCTTGTTTTGATTCATTCTTCTACATTAGCTGTCAACTTACTTCTTGATCTCTGATATAACCCTTATGTTTCTCATGTGTATACACCATGCTTTCTGCCTTTGTGACAAGTTTCACACATCTCTCTATTGATTGGACATGACAGGGCCACTGTGCTCATTGCATTGGTTCTTCAATGAACTTCTTTATTTCCACTGTAGTCAGTTTGCATGTCAAAGTTGGCTCATATACACCTTCAGACCAGTCAATCAGCTTCAGCAGAGTGGAAGCTGATTGACCTCTACCCAGACTTGACCCTCTACCTCTGGTTTGACCTCTACCCAGTGCATGGCACCACTTTTACAGCCAGAATCAACATTTGTAGAATCTCTTCCTTCAAGTTTTTGTCAATGCCGTTCTTCTTCATGAAATACACCAAATTATTTGCAATCACTTGAGTGAAACAATGAAGATATCTTATACCCGGATCACTGCACACAGAATAACGTTCTTCTTTGATGGTACTGGGGAATTGCTAATCTATATTGTTATGTTGGGGAATTGCTGGTCTGAAGAGTTGCAACATTTATGTAGTTATTTACCAAGCACATCTAAATTAAATTAAAGTAACCAAAATATCTTTACAGTCCCCAAGGCATGTCACAACTTTTGAGCATCGCTCTTGTTGGAAATTGAAAGTTGAAAAATTTGACATGTTCTAATGCATATATATTAAGCCTAGATCTCTATCAAGTCTATAGCCAACTAAACTAAATATTTTGCTTGCTCGCTTCTTTGTTGTTGACACTCATCTCTTACTATGTTGAATTGAATTCAGTTGAAGATTAGTGTTACTTCTAGTCAAACTAGGCCAGGTTTGAAATGCAAAACCTGTGCAGGCTACAGGCCACTGTCCAGAGAAAGCAGAAGATTTGTTGTTGCTTGTGGACTATCTTGAAATGAAATCAGCTGGAATCAATATGGCTTCTGACCTCCAGAAACCAGGCTTTTACTCTGTTTCCATTATCTCTGTTCCTTTTGGGAATTTTATAAGTGCTTCTAGTTTTTAAAAACTCCCTCTGGGCCCAGGGGTCTCAAATTCTGTGGTGCTGTGCCACCTAAAATGAATGAACTTAACTGTATTTTTTGCTCTATAACACGCTCCAGACCATAAGATGCACCTAGCTTTTGGAAAGGAAAACAAGGAAAAAAAATCTGCCTCTGCCTCCCAGCATCCATTGGTATTCATCTGGCTAGCATCCTTGCAGCAAATAGCAAACAGCCTGGTCAGTTTCATCACATTATTGCAGTCTGATTTAACACGAGCAGCTGATTGGTGGTTGGATCAGCCACCCAGCATATTGCCATTCAGCTGTTCCAGGCAGTGGGGATCGCTGCCGCCATCACCACCAATCAGCCTCCACGCATCCCATTTATAGCCTCTGTGCATCCCATTTTTGGCTTCTGCGCGTCCCATTTTCAGTCCATTCAGGTGGTGGTGATTGGTGGTGGCAATCCCCGCTCCCTGGAATGGGCTGAAAATGGAACTCATGGAGGTCAAAAGCAGGGTATGTGGAGGCCAGAATTGGGATGTGCAAAGGTAAAAAATGGTTGAAAGGTGGGGGCCGGTGGGTAGAAGGGGCTTCGGCAACATTCACTCTATAAGATGCACAGACATTTCAACCCACTTTTTTGGGGGGGGGAAAGTGTGTCTTATAGTACGGAAAATACGGTACATATACCCCACCCCCACCTCGCCAGTAAAGTTATCACTCTTTGGACAGTAAAAGAAAAGTCTTGACAGATTTCTGGTGAGTACAAATGCATTTAATCAGAGCTCCATGACAAGGCTGGGAGCACATCCTTATACCTGATGACCTGACAAGAATGGTTCTGCCATCTAGGAGTGGAAGGATTAGATGTGGAATAATAGCAGTATTCCAAGATCTAACAAAGTGTCACAAAGAAGAGATCAACCTATTCTCCAAAGCACCTGGAGGTAGAACAAGAAGCAATGGATGGAAACTAATCAAGGAGACCTAGTACTATGGAGAAATTTCCTGACTGTTAGAACAATTAATCAGTGGAACGACTTGCATCCAGAAGTTGTGAATGCTCTAACACTGGAAGTTTTTAAGAAGAGATTGCACAACCATTTGTCTGGAATGGTATAGGCTTTACTGCCAGACCAGAGGGTTGGACTAGAAGATCATCAAGGTCCTTTGTAACTGTTATTCTGTTATCTTTTGCATCCAGATGCCCAGCTGTATTTTCTGGATTTGCAAGAGATGCCATACCCATTGTTTCCAGCATTTGCCACCCATTTCTGAAATGGTCATTCCCTTATACTCAACTTATGCCTACAGAGTAAGGAAACCCCAAGAATGTGTAGGGCGCAGACCCAGTCTTCAGAGCCACAACCCCTCCATTAGTGAAATACATCAATATTTTAATAATTCTCTGGCTACACAGTCTACAAATGCAGCCTTACTGTTTTTCAACATTCTTTTAGCATTTAATGTAGCATCTTTTCATCATTTTTCTTGGATGCTAACATTTATAACCTTTGACTCTATTCCACTCTGATATATCTTTATTATTCCCTTTATATATAGATATATATAGATACTATAAAGTAGTATCTAAAATACTACTTTTCCTTCCTTCAATTTCACTTCCATCCATTTTATTATTTTAAATAAGAAATAATTTCATTCTTTCATCTTCTCTCACATACCAGATATTTTTTTTTCTATTTCATTACCTAATTCATACTTTCTCCCACTTACTCCTCCTACTTCCCAAGTCATAATCTTCCATATTCTCTGGACAGTGCCAGACAGATTTAGTCAATAAAGGTTTTTAGTGAGGTATGAAAAGTATAGGTAGAGTTACTGGTCTAAGTTGTACCCATACTATTTGCAGTATTCCCTGCCAATATTATGGACAGTCCCAAAGAGTTTTGTCACATGTTGTCTAGTATGTCACAAGTGTAACCAAAGCCTGGTTTTACTCCAAGCATGCTTTTCCAATCTAAAAATTGTATAGTTTGCTCACATCCCTCAAACTAGGAGGCAAGGTATATGAAGTACACCAATATGTTCTCAGAATATAGTACATATACACAAACACACAAAAACAGTTTTTAAAGAGAGTATTTCCAAGAACTTTTTTAAAAAGTGAATAAAAATACCATTAGATATATTGATAAAGACCAGAAAATGTACCATATATGATTGGGAAAGAGGGGGGGGGGGAATTGCTTACTTCTTTGATTTCCTACCATTTGCTATTATTTCTTCCTTTCTTGCTCATGCAGATAAGAATAGCTGAAATTCTGATAAATGGAGAGAGGGGGAAAAATAATTATAGAATTTTGTAATTTTTGGTGAAGCTAGCTGTTTTGTGGTAAAATAAAGACACAGCTAATATAATACTTAGTTCGAATCAACATTGCAAGTTTTAATAGTAGATAGTAATGAGTATTTCACTATTTAACATTGGATTCTTTGTTATTTGTTTTTTCTTATTGGATTTTTGTAATGCGGCTTATAACTCAGTTCTTTGGATAGCTTACAAACAAATACAACAGTATAGTATGAAGCAATATAAAACCAGGGACAAAAAATATGCAGAGCATGGCTTCCACAATATATATTTTTCCAGTGCCCTTTACCAGCAGTGGCCATAGCAAGGGTTTTTTTCCTGAATGAAATGATACAAAGTGTCTGTTTGCATGCATTTCTGCACATGCAATTTGTCTTCATGGACTAGAATACATTCATATGTGTTGCTTGTATGCCTGTGAAGATCTAATCAGGGAATGTGCATTAGTGTTACCTCCTTTTGTGTCTATGTGTTTGTGCAGGGATTTAATTAGGGTGAGTGCATATGTGTTTACCAGGTCTGTGTATGAGAGAGAGAATGTCTAAGCAGGGTTGATGTCTATGTGTGTTTTGTGTTTCTTCTCTCCCCTAATCTTGCATCCATGGATGGGATGCAAATATTTTTACTACCAGTTCTGTGGGCATGGATAGGTGGGAATGACTGAGTGGGCGTGGCTTCTTCTTTTATTTGTGCAGCACCACCCCATGCGCTCCAGGCTTCCTGGGTCTCAGGGAAGCCTCCTGGGAGGCCATTTTTGCTCCCAGGAGGCTTCCCTGAGGCCCAGAAAGGCAAAAAAGAGAGCACGGGGGGCGGGGGCGGAGCACACACACACCCATGTGCCTCTTTTTGCCTCCTGGGCCTCAAGGAAGCCACCGGGGTGAAGCAATAAGACAGCGAGGGGAATCCCAGCACAGCTGATCTTCGGAACAGCTGATTGTCGGGAGGAAAAGAAGAAGAAGAAATACCGGTTTGGCCGAACAGTAGCAATTTTTCATACCCGAACCAGGCCAAATCAGTAGAATCCCAACACTGCTTGCCTCTGTGTGTTTTGTATGGGTACACTGTGAAGCAGAAATGTGGGTAACATGTTATAGATTACATGACAGGAGGGAAGAGGAGGAACAATGGAGTGATTGGCAACAGGCTGAATCACTGTCCAGCTGTCTCTCCCATAGAGATGCTTGAGGAAAATATTTTCTCTAAATTATTTTCTTAATCTGTCTCCGACCAAAATCCATAACAGATTTGGGCTCATTCTCTTCTGTTTTTGGAGCAGATTATCCTGCTGATGAATAGAGAGAGTCCTCACATTTTTAACTCAATTCCTTTCTAACATTCCACTGAGCTGTCAAAAAATCTAAAAATTAGAGCACAGTTGGAATCAAAAGTTAAACAAAAACTAAAACAGCTGTTCATTCAATAAGAGGGCATCACACACTGCAAAAACTAACTGTAAACAGATTCAGAAGCCAATGCTGTCTTTTCAACTGCTCTGACTATACTTTTACAGAATATTACCTATAAATCTGTGGTTCATTTACTCAGGCTGGAAGCAGTGGTGATGGCGTCTTTTGGCAAATCCCCTAAAAAGGTTTGGATGCTTTGATGAAAAAGATAGCAGAACCAGTCAATGGCCAGAATATGCTTTTGATATTTTTCAGAAATGACCCACTGCTTAGTAAACTAATCTATCTTTATCCAAAAGAATAAATAGATTCAGTCACTGGAAATTGGGGAAAATACAAATTTAATACAGTATAATTATTTTATTAGATAGAAACAAATGTTACATTAGAAAGGGAATATCCAACATCATTTCAATTCCTCAAGATACTCCATGATGTGCCAGTTGCCTTCCTGATAAAAATGTTCAAGTGGGTCACAAAATTGTTGATCTAGAATTCATTTGAAGGTTTAATCCTGTTACCAATGAATTAGAGACAAATTTACCAATGCAACGAGATTTGTATTCAATATTGCTTGTTGATGAACAATTATTAATATAGACAGTTCTTATTTAGCAACCACAATTTGGATTGCCATGCCAGTCTTTAAGCAAAACCATTACAAAATGAAACCTCACAATTATACTGTAGTTTTCCTTTCCTTTACAAACCTGCAAAGGTCATAAATGTGAAGATTGGTTTTGCAAGTAATTTTTCATCACCATTGTTAGTTATGAATGATCATTAAATGAGCCTTCTCTGCTTTGGTTCCTGCCCTGTGGAATATATTACCTCCTGGAGTGAGATTGGCTCCCATTCTTAGGACATTTTGTAAGAGCCTTAAGACCTGGCTTCTTCTAGATGTCTTGAGGACCTAATGGGGCAACCTCATACTGGACATGGTTGACTATTAAAACTTAATCTCACCTCCTGTCTGTCTCTCCCCCCTGTCCCCCCCCCATTTGTCCAGGGTCCTCTTTGCCATCTGATATTAATGATATTACACTGCTCAAAAAAATAAAGGGAACACAAAAATAAGACATCCTAGATCTGAATGAATAAAATATTTTTATTAAATACTTTGTTCATTACATAGTTGAATGTGCTGACAACAATATCACACAAAAATTATCAATGGAAATCAAATTTAGCAACCCATGGAGGTCCGGATTTGGAGTTACACTCAAAATTAAAGTGGAAAAAAACACCACAGGCTGATCCAACTTTGATGTAATGTCCTTAAAACAAGTCAAAATGAGGCTCAGTAGTGTATATGGCCTCCACGTGCCTGTATGACCTCCCTACAATGTCTGGGCATGCTCCTGATGAGGTGGTGGATGGTCTCCTGAGGGATCTCTTCCCACACCTGGACTAAAGCATCCCCCAACTCCTGGACAATCTGTGGTACAACGTGGCGTTGGTGTTAGTGGATGGAGCGAGACATGATGTCCAGATGTGCTCAATTGGATTCAGGTCTGGGGAACGGGCCAGTCCATAGCATCAATGCCTTCGTCTTGCAGGAACTGCTGACACACTCCAGCCACATGAGGTCTAGCATTGTGCATTAGGAGGAACCCAGGGCCAACCGCACCAGCAAGGGGTCTGAGGATCTCATTTCGGTACCTAATGGCAGTCAGGCTACCTTTGGTGAGCACATGGAGGGCTGTGTGGCCCCCTAAAGAAATGCCACCCCACATCATTACTGACCCACTGCCAAACCGGTCATGCTGGAGGATGTTGCGGGCAGAAGAACTTTCTCCATGGCGTCTCCAGACCCTATCACGTTTGTCACATGTGCTCAGTGTGAACCTGCTTTCATCTGTGAAGAGCACAGGGCGCCAGTGGTGAATTTGCCAATCTTGGTGTTCTCTGGAAAATGCCAAACATCCTGCACAGTGTTGGGCTGTAAGCACAACCCTCACCTATGGATGTCAGGCCCTCATACCACCCTCATGGAGTCTGTTTCTGACCGTTTGAGCAGCCACATGCACATTCATGGCCCGCTGGAGGTCATTTTGCAGGACTCTGGCAGTGCTCCTCCTGTCCCTTCTTGCACAAAGGCGGAGGTAGCGGTCCTGATGTTGGGTTGTTGCACTCCTATGGCCTCCTCCATGTTTCCTGATGTACTGGCCTGTCTCCTGGTAGCGCCTCCATGCTCTGGACACTATGCTGACAGACACAGCAAACCTTCTTGCCACAGCTCGCATTGATGTGCCATCCTGGATGAGCTGCACTACCTGAGCCACTTGTGTGGGTTGTAGACTCCGTCTCATGCTACCACGAGAGTGAAAGCACTGCCAGCATTCAAAAGTGACCAAAGCATCAGCCAGAAAGCATAGGAACCGAGAAGTGGTCTGTGGTCCCCACCTGCAGAATCACTCCTTTATTGGGGATGTCTTGCTAACTGCCTCTGCTTTCCACCTGTTGTCTATTCCATTTGCACAACAACATGTGAAATTGATTGTCAATCAGTGTTGCTACCTAAGTGGACAGTTTGATTTTCACAGAAGTGTGGAGTTACATTGTGTTGTTTCAGTGTTCCCTTTATATTTTTTTGAGCAGTGTATTTGCTAATGATTTATTTGCTGTGTTTCTTTCAGTGATGATTTTAATGTTTTTTAATGGGCTCATGCTTTTATCTTGTAATCTGCCCAGAGTCATTGGATATGAGATGGGCAGCAAACAGATAACTTGGAGGAGTATTAGTTTCTAAGGTGGGAATAATCCCTGCCAAATTTTGGAGTAGTTAAGTTAATTCTTAAACATAGAGTAGCTGATTTTGATATTGAGCCCAAATACAAGGTATCAGCTTAGAGCATCTTTCCATAACTAATATTGCTAATAGACCAAGTCGGCTAGCCAATACTGATAATAAAGTATGCTAATTTAATCATTCAAGACAAGGGACTAGATAAAATGAGGTGGAGCTTTGAGTGGAATGATCAAAATAATGTGAGTTAACTGTAGCTAAGATAATACAAACAAACAATACCTAAGCATATTTTTACCATGGACCAAAAGAGCCACCTTTACTTTTCATGTCTAAAAAAAGAGAAAAAGAATTTCAATCAACACATTTAGTTGAGTTTAGAAAGTCTCACAGAAGAAACTATTTGTCACAGAAAATGAAAGTGATTCAGTAATATCTGCATCTTCTCTGATGCACATTTGTAGCGCTGGTTTTGTCATGTTCCAGGGAACATCTATAAAGAAGGTGATGAATGCATCTGAAGTTCCTTGGAGATATTTTAAAATATTTTTTTTCGAAACAAATCCTACCATAGCAGTTCAAGACAAAAAAAATGAGACAAACCGCACTCTCTGCCATGTATGTCCTGGGGGAAATGAGGTTACTTGCATCTCTGGTGATCCAATTTCCTTTTCTATAAGGACATACCATTGCTAACCTCAGTGAAAGAAATTAGCAATTACATCCATAAATCACTGAGTAACTGGCCATGATGCTGCTGCTGCATGAGAATACCTATATGCAAATCAAGTATGCAATCATTGGAGGTTTTTATGCCCTAATCCCAAGACTAAAAAGAAATGAAAGTGTTACAATTACTTTCCTGTTACTTAATTTTTCTATATTCTACTAAAAATTTTCTATTAGAAAAGATATTTTCAAAAAATGGATTTCACCTTCTAATCCAGTATTTCTCAACCTTGGCAGCTTGAAGACATATGAACATCAACATTTCCAGCATGCTGGCTGAAGAATTCTGGGAGCTGAAGTTTATACATTCTGAAACTGTGAAGGTTGAGAAACACTGCTCTGACTTTAGGAAATAATACTGTGTCTGTCCTACTTTATTTTGATGACCCCTCCATTCTCACCTGTAGACGCAAACCAATCTTCAGTGGACCCTCTAGGTTCTAGTAATATATTGACATGATGAAAAATTAGAAATTAAATGAAAGTGTTTTAATTTGTTAAAGCAGTGTGTCAACTCCCACAAAAACTGGAAAATTTCAAATTGAACAGATTAAACTATTTAAATACTTAGGAAAGTATTTCTGCTTTGAAGCAACAAGCTTGAAAAAAGTTATAGCAGATACCCAGAGGGCTTTGGAGCTTTAGAGCGATTTTCTGGTTAGAATAACTTTGTTCTTGCAGCAATCAAAGTATTTTGAGTTAAGGTCCTAAATCTCTTTCTGTATGAAGCAGTTTTAGAATTAAAAAAAATATGTAGAAACAACTCAGTCAACTTTTATTAAATCAATGCTTCATGTTTCTTGATCAATGGTAAGCATACTTCTACAGTTAAAATTAGGCTATGTTTTTGTGGATATTTAAATGAGCATTTGAAATATTCACTAAAGCAAATTTTTCAGAAGGGAATCTATATTTGTCCATAAGTTGATCTCCTAGACCTAGAGATTCTCAGCACAATTACTGCTAACATTTTGACTGAGGAAAGTCATGGTAGGCACTTTGATTTTGATCTTCACCAGTGACACATTCAAAGTTATTATTATGGAGGCCTAATTATTTTTCAGCTAATCTCTCCCTTTCTCCCATAATAAATCTTAATGTTTTATTCTACAGTGGGTTGGAAGGGAGTCTAACAATATCCCATAGCTGAAATACCTCTGGTGATATTTGGATGAAGCCACTAAGACAATTCTGCAGGTTTTCTTTTTATTGCACCACGTACCATATTTGGTAATGCAAGTTAATATTTCCCATTCTTGTCAAAGACAGACTGACCTATAATTGGAATGCTATTGTGATTTTTTAATGAAAATTACTAAATTCTGATCAATTTAATAGCTTTTGGAAGATGTTGGATTTGAATTATTCTTAGACTGAATAATCTAGTTAGATTTTCAGCCAATGTTTGACACAAAATACTATCATCTTAATATGTTATTTTGTTTTATTGTATAGAATATAATTGCTTTCTTTTTGGTCGTTAGCTGTAAATCAAATAAATATGCCTGGATAGGGGTGCAGAAAGGAGAGAGGAATATGCAGGCAATTTCTGTGGATGCCAGGCTCCTCACTTCTAATTATGTTTTATCAGTTTGGGAGGAAAGCTGGTAATATTAGAAGGGAGAGATATCTGTACATTTTCATTTTTTACTGAGATCCTGAAAGTGTGTCCCATGGACTCCCATTTCCAAGGACACAATAGATTTGTGTGTGTGTGTGTGTGTGTGTGTGTGTGTGTGAAGCAGTTGTCACAAATTTACAATGGGAAACTTGCTATTTACTCTGATATTCCTTGTAGAATTTACAGAATGCAGCCTTCTTGGGGGCAGCCCTAACTGATTTAGTATTGTTTAGATGTCCTTTATAAATGCTGTACATTTATTAGCCATAATTTATCATTTTGAAGGTCATACTTAACCTTAACAATGTGAGAAGCCCTGTAATAATAGGCCTCCTTATATTCAGTAGTAATATTGCAATCTGTTAATGCCTAGGCCCTGAGGAATATGTCCAGATGGTTGGAAAATCACCAGTTTTATCTGAATAAGCTCACTGGACATCCCGGTAGGAATACTATGCTTCAAGCCAACTAATAGAAAAGGATCTCTCTCTTTTAGCTTTTGAAATGATTGAGTTTTTTCCCCTAGAATTCTTAATTTTTAGTCTTGGGCTGTCTGATCAAGTCTGAGATACATTTATGTGTATACATACATATGCATTTAATTTACATTAATTAGCTATCTCACACTTGTAATCTGAAAGGGTCACCTATTTGTTTCCAAGCCTCTCGTGAATAAGAATGCTGTGCCAGAAGGCAAAGTTATATAAAAGCACTCTTCCAGAATAATGCCACTTTTGGAGAGCAAGTCTCCATAAGCAAGAATTATCTCAGTAGAAATTCTGAAGAATAAAAGCAATCGTGCCCTCAGCCCCTACTTTATGTATTTTATTTAATGTATTTATTTGTATCCCACCTTTATTATTTTTGCAAACAACTGAAAGCAGCTAACATGTCCAATATATCTTGCTCTTCCTATATTCTCCACAAAAAGAATCCTCTGAGATGAGTTGGGCTGAGAGAGAATGACAGGCCCAAGGTCACCCAGTGGCTTTCATAGCTAAGACAAGATTTGAATTCACAGTCTCCTGTATTCTAACCTGGTGCCTTACCCACTAGACCAAATTGGCACTGTTCACTTCTGTCTAACATCTATATGAAGCCACTGGGTGAGGTCATCTGTAGTTATGGGATAAAGTAACATCAGTATGCTGATGATACCCAATTATACATCTCTTCTCCTGGTGAAGTAAGCAATACTATTGACATTCTGCATTAGTTTCTGTTTGCTCTGTTCAATTCAAGATTCTGTTTATGATCTCTAAAGCTGTACATGGCATTGGCAGGGTTATTGAGGAAACTTCCTTTCCCAAATCATATCTACATGCCCTATCAACTCCAGCAGAAAGGACATGTTATGGGTCTTAACCATGAATGAATGTCATCATTAGGGACCCAGGAAGAGAACCATTTCTACTATGGCATCTATCCTCTGGAACACCATTCCGATTTTCAATTCAATCTTTATTACAGTCAAGGACCAACACAGAACATCTTCCCTTTCGGGTCGGAATAGCCCTGATCTTATTGGTCATTGGAAGGATGTAAACAGAATGCTTTGCTGTTTGACTTGGGAATCTGATATAGTGGCGGTGTGGAGTCTGCAAAATGACTGTATTGTTAGTGAGATTGATTATATACACTCCTACAAGATTATTATTTTATTCTTATGATTTTGGTTATTGTAATTTTTAATATTCCAATCCATCCAGGGTCATGTATGTGAGATGAATGGTTATATAAATAGAATAAATAAATGTACAAGTAAATAAATAAAGCCTATGAGTAAGAGCAGAATGTTGCCGGGGTGGAGGTAGGGGGTAGAGAGAAACAGGACAATGTCTCTCTTGTAGGCTGCGATATTGGACACAGCCAACCATTCCTTTTTTGATGGGGTGAGAAAATGATGAAGAATTTTATCCTGAGATACTTGCTGACTGGTTTTTTTTGTTAATTTGCTGTTCATTGGAAACTACATATTGGCTTGATTTTGTCCTGTTTCTTGAATTGATCTTTCTCCCCTGAGCTGTTCAAAGCATCCAGTAGTGGGAGGTGCTTCAGTCTCCTCGTGGATCAGCTGGGCTTAATTACAAGGATGCTCCTCCTCCTCCACGGTACTCCTCCCTAGCGTCCCCAGTTTTTGCTCAGCCTTTGCAGGATTTTTCTGTTGGTTGGCCGGAATAGCAAAAAAGACTCTCCAAAACTCTCCAAGACTCTAAGGTTTGATTCTCTTTCTCTAATTACCCTCTTGAGATTCCTTACAAACTCCGTCACTCTTATCTAAAAGAATCACCATTGACGGAGCTTCCAATACCTCGTTAGCACTTTCAGCGCTCCGAGGGGATAAAGAGGCTTTTGCCTCGAAGGTTTTTGCCTTAACATTGTATTTGCTTAAACAGACCTCCATATCCATCACTCCATTCAGCTGGTTATCGTGAATTTAAAGAAGCGCCAGACTGAATGAGGGTGACTCATGGTCGATCAATTCTACAGCCTGAAGCATTTTCCCACGGAACACCACAGGGGGTAGAAGCACTTGCGCTGATACCTTTCCCCGCTTGTCTTTTTCTTGTGTGAGACACTGGGATAGCTGCTGGAAGTTTGCGCGCCAAAACATCGGTTGCCATTTTGCCAAATGCTCAAGCCAGGCAACGTATATTTACTGTGATAGAGCTTAATTTTACTTTCCCACTGGATTTATCTCAATAAGACCAAAAGGTTTCAGCCCTGCTATTGCAATCAGAGAGTTTCAGTTGGCTGATTATTACAATGTATTTCCAGCAGTTTTCACAGCGAGCACCAAGGCCTAAGTTCGCCTGTGCACAGCAGCTGTAGCAGGCCTATTGTTAAGGTACAAAGCCCTTGGCCTGATTAGGTGTTCTCCAAAATGTCTCTCCTTGTATTTGGTCTAATTTGGCTCCCAATAATATCAAATAATACTCCTGATATTATTAACAAAAATATACATGATAATTTAATATATGTGTATGTGTGTGTGTATGTATATATATATATATATGTGCTGTTTAGCTTCCTTCGGGTATTATCCCACGTCATTGTAGTTCTGT
>BLBF01000004.1:4890038-4985360 GCA_015471245.1 Laticauda colubrina | reverse complement strand
AAGCCAAGCTGCACTGAAAGCCTCCAACACAGGAACATCATCAAGCTGATGCATGTGCAGCTACTGCCACATCCTTTTTTACTAGATCTTCCTTAAGATGGTTTTGCCATCTGAGGCACACCATCCCCCGCAACGATATACGAGTGCATAAGGACATTGCCAAGCTCATAGCTGTGGCTGAATTTTCGTGGATGCAACATTTAATGCTGTTAAATTTTCCTCCAGAGTCATTGCCTCTCAGGTATCTGCACGCAGACTACTTTGGCTCAGACACTGGCAAGCTGACACTAAACACAAGTAGAAGCTTACCTTTGCACCCATCTCAGGCGACAAGCTATTTGGCACTGCCCTCGATCCACTCCTAATAGAATCTAGGAACAAGAAAAAAAATTTTGCCATCTCTTTTTCGGAAGTTGCACAATAGGAACCCGCAGTCCTTTCGGAGGCACTCCTTTCACCCCTTCTACCAGAGTTCTTACTCCAACAGATCCCAAAGGTCCCAGGGATATAGGCAAGGGCAATCACCCAAAAGGTCTGACTTTGGAGACAGGTCTAGGAGGGGAGGTCAAAGCAAGAGACCTTTCCGGGGGACTGGAAACAGGTTTTTCCGGCATCCCAAGTAAGGAATCCCAGGAGATTCCTATTGGTGAATCGACAATTCTTTGCCAATCAATGGGAGTCCTCTACCATCAACTTGTGGGTTAGGGACACAGATTTGGTTTGGCTCTGGAATTCCAATGTACTCCCCCAAACTTCTTTATGAAATCTCCCGTCTGGAGACCCGACCAAAAGATCTCTATGCAAGCAGCTATACGACACCTACTGGAGATCCGAGCCATTCAACTGGTGGCTCCGGATCAGCAAGGACAGGGGTTCTATTCACACCTTTTTGTAGTTCCAAAGAGTTTGGGGGGATAGAGGGCAATTTTAGATCTAAAACACCTCAACCGCTCTCTGGTGTACCAGAAATATAAGATGACCATGTTACAATCTATCCTACTGGGCATCAGGAAGGATGATGTTTTAACATCTATAGACCTAACAGAGGCATACTTGCACATTCTGATTCGGCCTTCCCACAGTAAATTTCTTAGATTTTGCTATAATAATATGCACTTTGAGTATGTGACTCTTCCTTTCGGGCTAGCATCAGCTCCCAGGGCATTCACTAAGGTCTTGGCAGCTCTGGCCAGACATCTCCGAGGTAGATCCATCCAGTTACAGTGTTACCTTGATGACATTCTAATTCTATCATCATCAGTTAGTCAGTCTGAACTAGACACCTGTTTTACAATACAGACTTTTCAACATCATGGGTTCTCTATAAATTGGGCCAAAAGTCACTTAACCCCATCAACTCACCTAATTCACCTAGGGGCCATCATAGATACCATTGAAAGGAGAGTCTTCCTTTCTCCCGACAGGCAGGAGAGCATTAGATTCCTATAGGGTTCAGGAGATCAGGACCCTTAAATGGGTACCCATGATCCAGTTATCTAAACTATTAGGGAAACTGATTTCCGATATTTCTATTGTTCCCTGGGCCAGCTTGCATTCCAGAACCCTACAATGGTACCTGCTGCACTTCCAAAGGTCAGGAAGAGACACTTCCAACTCATGAGCATGAGTACCACCGAAGGTCCTCAGATCCCTTTGCTGGTGGACCGCACCTGTCATCAACAAAAGTTGCCTATTCAAGGAACCCAACAGAGCAATCATCACAACAGACGCCAGCCTGTTTGGATGGGGAGCGCGCTACCAACACCACATGGCACAGGGGTGTTGGTCTGTTCTAGAATCATGCAGTATAATTATATTGGAACTCAGAGCTGTCTTTCTGGCTCTTTGCAGCTTCCTTCCACTAATTCAGTCCAAACACGTCCTGGTTCTAACAGACAATGTTACAACGAAGGCTCATATAAACAAACGGGGGTTACCCATTCGGGTCAGCTGATGAGGGAGGCAGAGAAGTTGTGCCTTTAGGCGGAGAGGAACTGACTCTCCATCAGGGCAGAGCACATCTCCAGTTTGTCAAACGTGTAGGCAGACTGGCTGAGCAGGGACACGATCGATCAGTCAGAGTGGAAACTGCATCCGTCACTATTTCAAGAAGCGGCCCTGAAATTCAGACAACCAGTGATCTACTTATTCACCTCAGCTCTCAACACACAACTCCCAAGATTCATATCGAGGTACCCAACCCAGGGAGCAGAGAATATCAATGCCCTTCGATGCCGTTGGCTACCAGGTCTACTGTATGCATCCCCCCCCCCACTGATCCCCAAGGTGATCCAAAAGCTTCTGGAGGAAAAAGTGGAAATGTTACTAGTAGCGCCATACTGGCCCAGGCAGCCGTGGTTTGCACACCTCCAAGATTTGTCATTAGTGGAACCAGACAGAGCCGCTCTATCTCAGGGTCCAGTCCTACACCTGGATCCTCAATGGCTCCACCTTGCCATATGGAGATTGAGTGGTGACGTCTAAAAGGTGAGAACATTTCCAACAGAGTCATTTCCACCATTCTGGCTCCCAGGCGCCCATCGACTAATCGTATTTAAAATGCCACCTGGAAAATATTTTGTAAATGGTATACTAAGTTCAATACTGATCCCACTTCTCCATCAGTCACACTAATATTAGAATTCTTGCAAGAGGGTCTAGACAGAGGTCTTTCACCCAACACCTTGCGAAGGCAGGTGGCAGCCTTAGCTTCGATCATTTCTTGGGGTAATCTGCATTCCATTTCATGTCACCCTAGCATTCATAGTTCCATTCGGGAAGCCAAAAATCTACAGCCCCCGGTGATTCAGCGCTACCCAACTTGGGGTCTTTTCTGCTCTCATGAAGGGACCCTTTGGGCCTCTGAGGGCGTCTTCACTTTCTAACATATAAGGTGATGTTTTTGATAGCTATCACATCAGCAATTTCTGAACTAGCAATTTCTGAATAGTTATTACATTCTGAATTTCTGAACTAGCCGCATTGTCAGTAAGAAAGGACCTCTGTATATTTCACCAGGACAGGGTAGTTCTCTGTTCAGATCCAACATTTGTGCCAAAGGTCAATTCTGCGTTCCACAGGGCTCAAGAGTTGATTCTCCCAAATTTTTGCCTGAAACCAACTCATAGACTTGAATACCAATGGCATTGACTTGACGTGAGACTCACCCTATGTATTTACTTAGATTGTACAGCTGCTTTCAGGAAAATGGAAACTCTTTTAGTTTCCTTTCAACCTAACACCCAAGGGCACAAAGTTTCTCCTTCTATAATTGGCAGATGGTTGAGGGCCACGATTGCCAAAACGTATGAGGCCCAATCACTTTCAGTACCTAGAGGCATAATGACGCATTCCACAAGGAGTGCAGCAACATCAGCAGCATGGGCCACACAAGCGCCAACAGAAGAAATTTGCAGGGCAGCAACTTGAGCTTCTCCATCATCAGACACTATAAAATTGATATCTTTGCCTCTGTGGAGACACCATTTGGTAGGAGAGTGTTTCAAAGAGTCCACAGAGACCAAGAGGAACCATTGATCCAGATGGCATCCCTTCCGTAGGACAGACCAAGCTTTGGTATGCCCCACTACTGGATGCTCTGAACAGCTCAGGGGAGAAAGGGTGTTGGTACTTACCTGATACGCCCGTTCTCCGTGAGCTGTGAAGAGCATCCAGCCACACCCAATTCTGTTTGGTGGGGTTTCTATTCTGGCCAACTCTTAGATAGGGTGAAGAACAGAAATGTGTCCACACTTCAACTTCGCCAAAACTGAGGACGCTAGGGAGGAATACCATGGAGGAGGAGGAGCATCCTTGTAATTAAGCTCAGCCTATCCAAGAGGAGACTGAAGCATCTCCCACTATTGAATGCTCTTCACAGCTCACCGAAAATGGGCGTATCAGTACCAACACCCTTTCTAACACATTTTTTACTCCTGGAATCCTTATCAAAGGAGGATACCTGTTCCTGTCTTTTGATCTGTGGTAAACAAATGCTACCTTTATTAATCCCAGATGTTTCCCTCATCTCCTGCATTGTTAGGCAGTCACAACACTATGGCCATGGATTTATATCCCAATTCCTTTAAAAAAAATAATTTTAAGATTTTATCAGTCAGTTCCACTCTCCTCAGGATTTCTTTACTGTTTGTAATATTTCAAACTACAAAGTGTCTCTTCTTTATATTCCAGTAGGAAAAAAAACTTTTAAGATACAAATGAAGTAAAGCTATCCGAGTAACCCTCTCCAGCGATATTTCTATTGCTTTCATAGATATAAAAAATGTATGTCAGAAAAGCCAGCCACTAAATGTTAAAAAATACGTGGAGCATCTACTTTACAGAACTTAATCTTACAGAGATAAAATATTTTAGATTATATATCATAATCCTTGTTTGAAAGAGAGATAAAAGAATATTGAAATTTGGATGAGCCTGAATTCTTGCTTCTAAAATGAATGTGACAACCAAAGATAATTTTAATATTCCTTTTTAAATGAATTCATTTTTAGAAAAAGTAATACAAATAAAAGAAATGGATAGGCAGAAGGCTAGAATAGCAGCCAAACTCATGTATCAACCTATTAATTCAGTGACTATAACATTACATATTGTTATTACAAAGTAGCTATGATGAGTTCATTAAAATAATAGGTAAAATTATGGAGCAACTTAACTTTAAGCATATATATTATAAATATTATTTGGTTTTCCAGCAAAAAGGATTCAGAAACCATTAAAGCATCTCTGAACTGGTAGCCAATTTAAAATTTGGCAATCATAAAAATCAGGTCTGCCCTGAGGGCTCCTGCCATACTTTAATGATAAAACTTGAAAATAGATATGATCTAAAAATATTAAAAATGGAAAAGGAAACTCTAATAGAAAATAAGAAATATTTTAGACGTGGTTTTGTTGGATAATATAGTGAATAATTAGGCAAATTAGATTCCTTCTCTTTGGTACCTGAAGATCTATCATATACTGTATATTTAAACTTAATAACCAAATATTCTTTAATGGACTGGACTACATTGGCAACCACATGTGATCTGTGGAAACAAATTTTTAATTTGACAACATGTTGACTAATATGCATGTGAGAGAATTCCTAATCAGAATACTCCCAAAAAATTATTAAAGGGAATTTCCATTTAGGAAGCTTAGAAATGGATTTGACATACAATCTCGCAAATGCATTATGTAAGACTATTAAGAGGAGATATTGAAGAAATTGCTTTTTAAACAACAAACTTGCAATAATTACAAGTTCATAGATAAGAAATGGAAGTCTGACTTTGTGCAAATCTGCTGCAGATTTTTCAGGTGCCCTCTAATAATGTTTAGGATAACGCTAAAAGATTATTTAAGTTAATGTATTATTGATTTAACAATTATACAACTGACTTATTGATTTAGTCCAGTGGTTTATTACTGTAACTGTTACCGTTGTTTAAAATATCTTATTTATCCCTTCAACTCAGAAACAATCTAAATATTGTTTAGATAATAATGCAAAATTCTCTGAATAAAGATGAAAATAAAAATAATCTATTAAACAACATATATAAGAGAGAAGTATAGTTCAATTACAGGGAAATCCATCATAAAAGCCTAATGTTGATCTAGTGCAGGAGTGTCAAATTCGATTTCATTGAGGGCCACATCAGGGTCATGTTTGACCTTGGGGGGCTGGGGTGGGCGTGGTCAACATGATGTCACTCATATTGGGTGTGCCTGTAGTGGCCTGACTGCTTTGCCAGCAAAAATGGGCTCCAGAGTTCTGTTTTCAGCTGCAGTGGCCTCCTGCAACCCTCTGCCAATGAAAATGGAGCTCGGGAGGGCCACATGCAAATGGAAGAGAAGGAGGGAGGGAGGGAGGGAGGGAGGAAGGAAGGAATAATTTTGGGGAATTAATGGCTAAAATCAAGATACCTGAAAACCAAATTGATTTAAGAAGGCCTTTAAGAAAACATACTGTGTACAGAGTTATATTTTGCTTGTCCAGTTATTATTAAACATATATTTGTAAGCCAGTTTGAATATTAATGAGATAGCAAAATGAGGAAGAAACTGATTGATTAAATAACATCTGGAGTTTCTCTATGTAATATTTAATAGCTGTCAATTATGGCTGAGAATTAAGCATCTGGCACTTCATTGAGCAAAACATCATTTGATTGGCTTTGCAGACATTAATGACTTTTAACAAAAAAAAATCCCAGGTAATTTTGAAAAGAGAAAGAAGGTAGGGGGAAACAGTTCAGGTAATTATTTTATAGCTAGAACTGAAAGTATATTAGAGTTCTGACAGAGCATGTAATTATTTTTAAGGTGTTTATATGAAGAATTAATAACTGGGCATATTTAAGACTTATAAATATCCTAAAGAGACTATTCAAATTAATGAATGCTTTATGATAGAGACTTGGCAGTTAATTTTCAAAAGATTTATAATACAATACTATACATGTTTAGTTAAATTCAGTGCACCATACTCCAGGCCATCTGGGAAAGGGGTATAGCATGAAATGTACACATGTAGCTAACATGTATTTTCTGATGTCACTCTCAAGATTCCAAAGGCTATAAATGGAAGGACCACTTTAGTTATGAATTGGGGATTGCTTGAACTTTGAACCCTGAAAGAAAAAAGAAGGAATTGTTCCTATAATTTATGACTTCAGGGTGAACATAATATAATGGTAGCCCTCCAGGTATTATCAGTAGCTTGGCTCCATAGTGTTGCTTATGGCTCAGGTTTGAAGTTCTGATGGTGCCAGCCCACCCTCACAAACACGTGATATCATTCTGGCCACTTGGCATCCAGCAACCATTTGCAGCATCCCACAGTCACGTGCCCACAATTTTCAACTTTTTTTACTTCCAGATTCCATAAAAAAAAAAAAAGCCCTTTGCAGACAATCAATTCACTTAACCACTGCAACATTTGCCTGACAACCACTGTAAAAAAAGTTTTTAAGTTTGGGCAAAGTCATGTGGTAACCCACTTAATGACCAGCATGACTTACAATGATAGCTGTGGACTAATTACCATCATTAGTCAAGAACTACCTGGACTAGAATATAAGCTGAGAATAGATTTCATTGGCATTGCATAACATTCTCAATACGTGTTCCTCTCCTACTAACGCCTTTGGAATCCCCTTCTGTCAATTGTTCTGTTTTTTATGGCTTTGGCTTTGCTTTTGTTTTCTTTGCTGCCATTTAACAGTTTTAAGCAATTGCAGACTCTGCCCAGTTCAGTTCATATAAGAGAAATGTTGCTGTCAAAACAGAGCGTGGAAGGTATCTAGAAAAATGACAGATTTTACGTGAATCACAATTGGATATGTTTCACTTATGAAAGTATCTTTGATCATGGCAAAGCTATGTTAGCATAGGGGAGTTTTAGATTTCTTTTCTCCTCAATTTATCTTGTTGCAGAGCCCTTTGCCAGCTTATGTAATGCCAGCAATGAATACATGTCAACATATGCATGTTCTGTTAGCAGGTAGTTGATTCAACAATTGGGAATAACTATTACTACTAACAAAAACTAAAATTCATAAATATGTATATATTTCTAAATATTCATTAATGTTAGTTGGCTAAAAGTTTCTAAGATCAGGTCTATTTTTATTTGCTTAAAAAAATAAAAAAATCATTGTGTACTTTTGTAATCAAGAAAAAAATTCCACAATGACATTAGAATTCAAAATGTTGAACACTAATGTGATTTTGTTGACAAAGATAAGAATATTAAATAAGGAAGCCTTTCCAATGGTGATGAATGGCCAGGAGAGTTGGGCATTTGATAGATGCCTTGAAATTATTGATTGGAAGTTGGTTACTAAGAGTATCATGGACTTCAAGAAGAACGAATCAATCTGTCCTTGACTTAAGAAGAATGACTAATTCCCCTGGGCCCTGAGGCAGAAATCAGTAAATAGAATGTTTTGAGCAAGTGATGCAAATTGATGGTTGTCGTTTTTTTCTAAAAATGCATGGTTTAAAAAGTGGGGAGAAGATGAAGCAGAAGAAGATGATTACAGATAGGGCAAAAAGATTATTGTAATCTCCTGGGAAATATTAGTAGTTATTGTTAAAGACAAGTTAGGTGACAGTCAGTCATTAAGGAGCTGAACCTAATTTGATGATACCTAAACACAGAATAATAACATCTTTTCTCTTTCTGTATATAATTTATCATCCTTATATTTGTAACAAGAAAATGCATATTCTGGAGTTTAAACTGGCATTATATAGTCTGGACAAGAAACATGTCTTCAGAGTAAACGTTTAGTATAAATTTGTATTTTTAAAAAGCAAAGAAAAAGAAAGCTGAGATATTCAAGAAGGTAACTTCTTGAAGCAATGTCATTTCTGAAGTTTTGCAGAATCCCAAATTTATCTCTCTAGTATCATAACATTTCTCCAGGCCTCCGGTTTATTAATGCATGATTTATTTATTTATTTATACATTTATTTTATATCCCACCTTTCTTTCTAATCAAGCATTCAAGGCAGCTAATAAAAATGAAAGTACGAGAAATAGCAAGAAAAATATTTATTAAATGACAATTAGCAGTTAAAAGCCTTGCAGAAGAGATGTGTCTTGGCTGCTCTTCTAAAGGAGATGGAGGGGGAGCTAATGGAGAGCAATGTACAGGGGATCAGAGCAGGGGGTGGGGAGAACCCTCTTCTTTTTTGTCAGATGAAATATATACATTATGTTTTGATTTTATTTTTAGAAGTATTATCAAGAAAATTATGCATGGGTGATGATGACCTTAAGCAAAGTAGTGTAGTTTTTGATGATTTAAATTTTATAATTAAAAGTGGAAACTGCAGCAGATACCTCCTGATTGGTTTTCTTTTCTTTTTGCTGTAGGATAATGGCGGCTAACCTTTTTGGGCTCCTGTGCCGAAAATTGTGCTTGTACACTCGCATGCCAACACCCAGAAGGCAATGTGTATGGGCCCCCCATGCCCCCGATGCATGCACAAGTGATTCCCCTCACACCGCCCCCTTACCTGCACTGCACGTGTGTGCACCTCCCAGCTAATTTTCATCCTGTTTGAGGTCTTTTTCGGCTTCCCAGAGACTCATGGGAAGCCTCTGCAGCCTTTGGAAGCCAAAAAATGGGCCCATTTCATCATGTGCCCGCATAAATGGCTCTGCGTGCCACCTGTGGTACACGTGCCACAGGTTCGCCATCACAGCTATGGGAGATACTCCATATTCTTTTTGGTGACTCTTGTGCTGTTCTAAACAGTTTCACACATGCTTGGTTTTTAAGAGTTTTTTAGTTCTTATGAATTTGATACTGCAATTTCATCTCTTGTTTTGCCCATTTTGGTTTTGTGTCTGTTTCTACACAGGCACTTAATTTGCAGAGGCATAAGAATACAGGCAGTAAAGTTAGTGGTGAGAGCCATGGTGGTGCAGTGGTTAGAATGCAGTAATGCAGGCTAATTCTGCTGATTGCCAGCAGTTCGATTCTCACCAGCTTAAGGTTGACTGAGACTTCCATCCTTCCAAGGTCAGTAAAATGAGGACCCTGATTGTTAGGAGCAATATGCTGACTCTGTAAACCATTTAAAGAGGGCTTTGAAGCACTATGAAGTATATAATATACTCATTATACTATATACTAGTATATAATTAAGTGTGATTGCTATTGCTTGTATAATCATCTGTCCCTAGTAATAACAGAAGTGTAGAATACTACAGGACAAGAACATTATTGGAATTTGCTCATCATCCTCTATTCATGCCTCTGTTGTCTTAATGCTTGCTAATTTAACACCAATGTTTTTTCTATTTCTGATTATAAAAAGGTAACTTAACATAAGTGATTCTTGAGATATTAAGTCTCAACTAGGGCTTTACCAAACTTTTAGGGAGTGACACTGAAAACCTTTGCTTCATCCCAGCTGCTCTATTATTCTAGCCATCTTTAACCTTCCATTAATATTATTTTAGTTCATTTGATTGTTGTCAGCTGTCCAGAGTCATTGGAAGTCAAGGGCATACAAGTTTAATATATTACAGTTGATTGCATAGTCAGCCAGATATTTAGACTGGGCTTAGCATGTTTAACCACGTATCAAGTCTTTCCTAAGTCCTTCCAACCTATCAAGTCCTTTCCCTGAGATAGGTGGGTGTTGTTGTTTAACAATAACAAAGGAATAATTGCAGGATGTATAGTAAGCTGTTTCAAGTAAAGCTGTTTATTTGCAATTGATTGATGGTGATTTTGTCAGTGCAAGTAATACTCCAAATGTTTTGGGATTGCATTCAAGATGTTTAGTATTATTGGTAGTATCTTTGCTTTCTTTTGCCACAGTTGTTCTATTTCTATTGTCAGGTCTTTCCAAATGCTGCCACATTCACTACCCAGACTTTTTTGTTTTTCTTATTAACAAATGTTAAGTGAGGAGTGCCATGTGGCAGGTGCTTGTTTGTCCCAAAACACCTTAACTCTTTCATTTTATTTTACTTTGTCTATTTTACCAGTTCTTGTTCGAATGCAAATGGTATTTCTCAAAGTTATTGCAACACATCATTGTTACTATTTTGTCTGTGAGATCATCTTATAAGCAGCTAACCAGTTGGTTGATTGTTTCTTCAGCTTCTTTGCAGAAATGGCGCATGCTGTTTGTTGCTTTCTTCTCGATACTGGTTTTGTGTGCATATGTTTTTAAGACTTGGTCTTGTGCAGCCAGAATCAGCCACTCTTGTCTCATTTTTTCAATTTTCATGCTCTTAGCTATTGCTGATTCTTGTCATGCTTTGCCTGATAGTGTGTTAGTGTACTGGCCCTGCAGTGCTTTTCCTTGCCATGTCTCTTCACTTGGTCTTTCCTGTAAGCCAGTTTGGTCTCTCCAGTACTCAGTAAGCTTTCATGGTGTACTAGCCTCAGTGTATTTTCTTCACTGTCCTTCAGATATTTCTCTAGTATGTCTCTCCCAAGGGTCTTCAAACTTGACTAAGACTTGTGGACTTCAACTCCCAGAATTCCTGAGCTAACATGACTGGAGGAGGAATTCTGGGAGTTGAAGTCCACAAGTCTTAAAGCTGTCAAGTTCAAAGACCACTAGCCTATCCAGAGCGTCTACTTCAGTTTGAGTCCAATCCATTATTCTAGCTATATATCTAGCAACTGGAATTGCCCAGATATTAATCACCTTGATATTATTTCTGCCACTGAGTTTCAACTTTAATATTTTCTTCATTCCCATGATGTATTCACTTCTAACTTTCTTCTTGACTTTTGTGTGTTTGATGTTCCTCCTGAAGCAGGAGGAACCAGCTGCAGCCTCCTCCTCCTCAGCCGCAGCACAGATGTTGACCTTGCGGGGAGAGAGAGAGAGAGAGAGAGGGAGAGATCCTCTCAGGCAAGCGCCTTCCCTTGGAAGGCGGCGACGGGAGCGCCTGAAGCCAAGTGTCTCCTCAGGGCTCCGGTTGCAGGGAGGAGCCCTGACTGGCTGCACGTGGCTGTGCCAAGGGAGAAGGGAAAGTAACGGTGGTGGAAGGTCTCCTGAACATCCAAGCTGTCGCCGCCCGCCCATCCAAGGATGGAAAGGGGGAGAATTAAGTCACCCCCGAAAAGACAGCCTAGCCGTTTTTTCAGGGGTCAAAAAAAAAAATAAGGCCCGGCCTTATTATGTGAGAAACACGGTAGCTTCTTATGGCAGAGGAGGAAGGATAGTGATTACCATTTGGAAGGCTCTGCCTGTGTCAGCCCCCTAAACAGATCAGACCAGGAAGCCAATTATACAGGAACAACTTATTGGCTGCAGTAAAAGAATCTTGCAAGTCTGTTTGTGCCCTTTCTCCTCCCCTCTGTTTTAGTTCATTGAATTCGAAAGGTGACTGTCTGAGTCATTTCCAAATCCTATCCTGTTGTTCTGGACTTAAAAAAATGTTTCCAACTCTTTGGCTTAGGTGACAGCTCCTGCTCATCTCTATTAAGGTCATCTTTTCTATTAAGACCACTTTCTACAGCCAGTTAACAAACACTCTGATCTATACAAAAATGAATGTGAGGCCTTATTCCTGAGGGTGGCTGTAAATGACAAGCTGAAACCATAACTGATGTACTGTTCTCCTGATGTGCAGTTGCACCCCATCCAAACAGCTGGTTCTGAGTGGTGTTGATTTTCTCAGGTTTATTTTTCTGGGGACTTTATTTATTTATTTTGATTTGTCAGTCACTTACAAGATATAGGTATAAGTATATACATAGTTATAAATACATGAAATGGGTACATAGAAGAAAAATAAAAGAAACAATAGGACAGGGATGGTAGGCACGTTGGTGCGCTTATGCATGCCCCCTACAGACCTCTTAGGAAAGGGGTGAGGTCAATAGTAGATAGTCTAAGGTTAAAGTTTTTGGGGAAGAAACCACAGAGTCAGGTAGAGTATTCCAGACATTGACCACTCTGTTGATGAAGTTGTATTTCCTGCAATCAATTTTGGTGCGGTTAACCTTGAGTTTGTATTTATTGTGTGCTCTTGCTGAAGTATTCATTGACAGGTTAAGTCGTTGCAATGTATGATTTATATACCATACTGAGATCAGACCAAAGACAGCATAATTCAAGGTTTTCTAGGTCTTACAATTTCAAGTCTGGTGGCATAAGGTATTCTACAACAAGTAGAGGAGTGGAGAACTCTTCTTGTGAAATATTTCTGGACTTTCTCAACTGTGCTAATATCAGATACGTAATGTGGGTTCCAGACTGATGAGCTGTATTCGAGTATTGGTCTAGTAAATGTTTTGTATGCTCTAATTAGTAGTGTGATATTACCAGAGAAAAAGCTACGTAGGATTAGGTTAACAACTCTTGATGCCTTTTTGGCTATGTAGTTACAGTGGGCTCTAGCACTTAGATCATTAGAGATGAGTATTCCAAGGTCCTTGACAGAGCTTAGATCATCAACAAGGTCTTGACTATTCAGCTTGTATTTTATTTTCTGATTTTTTTTGCCAATATGTCTTCAATATGACTTCAATCTGCCTTCTTTGGTTGAAGGAATCAGAGGCAAGTCAACATAGGTTTGTCCTAGTCATCACAGACCCAATGTGTTATAGATAATGTTTATGGTCATGATTTTTGAGTTAAGATCTGAAGGTGGGACATATTAACATCACTCCATAATCCTGATGTATCAGTATTTTGTCTCCATGGAGATAACCAGAGCCACTGACCTTTGCAAGGAGAATAGTTCTATTCAGTCTGTCCCAGGGAGCTTAAAGATCAATTCACTACTTATAGGTTATTCAGGGGTTGCTTTGAGTTAGAGGAGGGAGACTTTAAGCTCTTCAGCATTACACTATAGCGTTCCCGATAGTTCAGCTCTCTTCCATCTCCTAATTAATATCCCCAGTATATGAAGCCAGTAGGAGAGGTTATCTATTACATTGTGGCGTTTAATCAACATGCTGGTGATACCTAATTATGAATCTCCATTCCACTCTGAACAGGAGATCTTGTAAAGTTTCCATTTCAGTGCCTGGAGTTTGTTAGAATCAGGAAAAACAAACTTAAACTTCATTCCAGCAAGACTGTCTGTGGATTTAGAAGCCAGGAGATTCCAGTAAAATGCCATTGTTTGGGCCTGTATGGACTTTCTGTGCAGAGGTAGTCCACAATATGGTATCCACGTAGCTGCTTCTACAAGCAACTTGGAGGCATGTGATCAGGAGGATCTTAGCACAGCTACATAATTTGCACTAAATTGTAGCCATTCCTGGAGTTGGAGGCTTTGTTGATTTTTACTCTTGTCTTTGTCATTTCATAGTTGGACACTTGCAACTTATTTTATTTGTCAACAAAGAAATGGAACAGAAATGGGCTCACTACTACTCAGGGAGCTATACTGGTTGAAAGTTCATATAGTCCTCAAGTTACAACTGGAATGGCATCTGTCTGTCCCAGTCATAAATAGTAACAGTCATAAAATGAGCTGGTCACATAATTGACCCAATTTTTAATTAACATTTTTGGAGAGGTTGTTAAGTGACCATAGTGGTTGTAAAATGAATGCCATAGTCATTAAGTGAATGCCACAGATATTAAGCAAACCTATTGTTTTCTGTAGCACAGTTTTGCCAAAACCCAAAAGTCAGTGCCCATTTTTGGTAAAACCTTGTAAAATTGTTCAGATGACCACGGGATGAAGTAAAATCTAAGACTTGTTCCATGTACAAGTTGACATCAAAAAGCCCGAGGATGAGCATTCCTTGTACAGTCTCTTTCTTTGGAACACCAGATCCACTGAGATCAAGGTGTGCGCTTTTAAAGGAATATCCAAGGGGATATTTAAAAACTTTCTCTTCCAAATGGTTTATGAGGATGCCAAAGAGGGTGACTCCTGAAGATGCAGCAACATATATTTTTGAGGTATTACAAGGGTTTTCTAAGGACAATCGTATTTGGAGATGTTCTGCCTTCAGTTTAGTTATTTTGAACCTACTATTTAGCCTTAATTGTTAACCCAGTTTTGAACTGTAGGATGTATGTTGTTCAGAGTCATTTCTTATTGGAGGGACATATAAGCTCATGAAGAGAAAAGAAAATGGGAACATATTCAATCACTAATGTTCCCCTGAGCGATCACATCTCTTTAAGTATAAAACCCTCTTTTGCTTCTTCTCCATAAAGAAATGAGAGAAATATTGCCCTGCTCTGCATTTTCTATACATGCTGTGTGCATTTCTCTGGCCATTTTCAAAAGTACCTGATCCATTTGTACAAAGACAAAAATCCCTGGATGTCAAGAGATCATTCTTCCTGCATATAAATTCTCACTGAAAGCTGTAATTTTGGCACAGCCAGGCACCTTTCCAACAGTTCCAACCATGGTTGCAGGTTGTAGAGTAACAGTCTCTATGTGTGTATGGAGTTGGGAGAACAGGTAATGGCTCACACAGTGAAGTAAGAATTCAGTGCATCTGCATTTATAAGCAGGCAAACCCAAACCAGGTAGATTTTTTTAAAGGGTCTAGAAATTTACAAGAGTGATTAAGAGATTCATTGTTAAGGTTGTCCAGTAAATCCACTTCAAGTTCAGTACATGAACTACACAGTGATCTGTGTTCAAGTCCCATGGAGTTCCTGTGTTACAAGTAACAAAACAGAAGTTTCACAGTTTGAACAGTGGTGCCGCAAATTCAGAAGAAAATTACCTTAAGTGTCTAAGAAGATTGATGGCATAGGTTCCCCAGGTCACACTGCTAATAAAGAAGCAATGCTATGGGAAAGGGCCCATAATAAGAGAAGAACCTCATATCATAATACTTTTCAGACTTTTTGGTTGCCTGTTTGATCTTAATCTAAGTTGGAGAAAGAAGGAATCTTGTTCCAGTGGAGCAATTTAGATAGATAACCTTTATTATCATTTTTACTGTGGGCATATTGACACACATTAAAAATGAAATTCTGTTGCCTGCTCTCAAAACGTACACATATGTAACACATGTATATACTTGCTATACACACAGAGAGAGATACAGATATAGGTGTGTGTGTGTGTGTGTGTGTGTGTGTGTGTAGCAGGAATACTTCCAAACCAGGCTGTAGTGCAATATGACAGGATGCTCTTGATCCTCCCTCTATAGAAAGTGGTAAGGATAGGGGAAGAAAGATGTACTTTTCTCATGTGACACAGAAAATGTAGGCCCTGCTGTGCCCGCTTCACCAGTGTCTCACTGTTGAGCAACCAAGCCAGCCTACTCATTAACTACATACCCAGAAACATGATGCTGCTGACCACCCCCACAGGTGAATCATTAATACTGAGAGGTGTGTGGCTCTGCCTGTCTGAAATCGACAATGATCTCTTTAATTTTTCACCAAACCCTGTACCTCCTCACAATAAGGAGGGAGTGATCCCGTTCAAGGTATGAGATTCATTCCCTTTAATCCTTGAGTTACAAATGGTATAGACAGGCTCCATAACATTCGTAACTCCAGGGCTACCTGTAATTTCCATGTCATTGGCCTCTTTTCTGACTTTCATTCCTCACACCATGGAAAGCATTTGTTTTATTCTGAAGTAATAACATCCAAAGGATGCCTGTAGTAGGAAATTCTGTTGAACTTCAGGATGTGTTCACAATGACAATCTCTTCTAAATACAAAAGATACTATCCTGTCTCTGTAACAAAAATTGGCATTCTAAAAAGGAGACAAAGAAATCCTGTGTACTTCCAGAAGTTATAACTAAACAATTCTTGCTTCCCCACATATTTTTGGCATGAAATAAAAAGTCATGTTTGAGTATCTAGTACATGAACTATTGAGAACACAGGAGTTGCCAACATTATTAGCTTAGAGTTAATTATCTTTTTGGCCTCTATAAAGAGGTATGGAAAGTACAATTTGGGTGAGGATGATGTTTGCAATATAGGATGATGAGTGCACAAACAGTGACACTCATGTAATATAAGCAATATAATTGAAACCATGGTGTTGGTGAAAATACAATATTTTGATAAATTGTTAGCGAAGAATGAATGAGTAAGATACAGCTTGCCTTAATGAACTGGATTCATGAATCATGGTGTTTTGATTGACCAACTCAAAGAACTGGGTGTTGTTACTTTTACCTACAGGATGCTACCAGAACTTCACATTCTTTTACAAGTTGTTTAATGTGGGGCTGTCGTGCACAGATTCAGATAAAGTGTTATCAGTATATTGGTTGTACCTACTATCATTAGTCTATTCTGTTTGTATCAAGAGAGGCTGCACAATTGCTGATCTAGCATTTTCTGCCTACAGTGATGCTTTGGATGATGGCCAGTACATTAAAGCTGAATAGGGAAAAGAGAGATTGACTGAAATAAGATAGTTCTGGGACTTAAATAAAGTACATGTTCTTGATGTGTTTTCTCTTTCTGTGTCTGCCTTTCTTTGGTGAACTGCCACAATGAAAATATTTCACTTGGCAAATAGGTGGCTTCAAGAGCATCAACATTTGTCAGATATAATCCATTCTGTCTAGCTACAGTTTCTTACATTAATAATTTTATAACTATATTACTGTCAGCATTTGCAACCAGTCACAATGTCATGCATACGGTAACATCATCATGTAGATAATGCAGTTATACATGTGCACCTCAATGTCCAACAGAAGTGTTTAGTTCCTGAAATTTGCAGGGTGATGTTAACATTCATGTTTCATCATCTGCATCCTTACTTCCCATGCAGATGTCCATCACTGTCTTGCACTGTAAAAGTATATGTATATGATTGTAAGTCTATTAAAATAGTATATTTTAACTATCTTTAAAAAAAAAAATACACCCAGAAGCTGCAGCTCACATGAAAGACTGCCAGGGATTTAAGTCAGATCCTGTTTCACTAAGCCTTAAATCATTATCCTGTAAGCTATCAGTTCTAGTTGCTTACTAGTTCAGGAAGTTGTTACCTATACATAAAGTATTTCTACTGTCATCCAGTCGATTACTATTCCCACCCATTAAATCAAGACTTCTCCTTACTTGGCACGCTGAAAGATAGATGGAGCTAGTTGTCATCGGTGAATTGATAGATGTTTCAATGTATCTACTACAGAAAGGACTTCAGCATATTAAGAAACACTGAAAAATGTTTGGATTGCCACCCTGTTTCCTTGAATTAATATGCTTATTAAACAAAATGAAGCAAATAAATTACATTTTAGCTGCCATGTTGAATAATAGTGCTTGAATCTCCATGTTTTCAAGGATACAGAGGAGATAGAAAACCATGCATTGAATTGTTATATTTTATGTAAGATCTGACTTCCAGGAGGATATTATTTTGATTCTTCATTATCTCAATTATGATTCATTTTGCTTCATATCTCTGTTTGTTATTTCCTCTTAAGGGATGAGACAGCTGAAGAAAAGGGATAGCCGATAGTTCTTATATCCTAGAACAGTGTTTTTCAACATTAACAACTTCAAGATGTGTGGACTTCAAGTCCCAAAATTCCCACATGGTGACTGGAGAACTCTGGAAGTTGAAATCCATGCATTTTAAAGTTGCCAAGGTTAAGAAACATTACCCTATATGTAATGATGTGGCAGAATAATTTTGAGAATTTCACTTTGAATTTTCACCAAAAAGAAATCTGAGAGAACTAGGCTACCTCTTCATTTTTGGAGAATTGCCAAGAAATACCTTCTGGTTTGGGCATATATATCTCTTCAAATAATTGTTTTTAATAACCAGGCACATGAATATAAGTTTTCCATGAGATTTCCTCTCTCCTGAGGGGAAACAAAAGGGGAAAAGAGAAAAAATCAAGAGCAGTCAATTTATGGCCACAGTACAGTCTGTAAATATTGTTGACAAGATTAGATTAGATTAGATTAGATTAGATTAATCACATTATAAATAGCAAATGATTCTTGTGCTGCAACACTTCTCCAGCATAAAAGAAGTGGGAGAAATGACTAAGGAAGTAGCAACTTACTTATTTGGACAGCCATTTGGACCCAAAGCAGGGTCTCCTGCTTGAGCAATGGGTTGGACTAGAAGACTGCCTTCCAACCCTGTCATATTATCACAGTTACTTACAAGACAATCGCTTTCTAGTTGTTTCTTACACATTTTGGTTAGAGCGGCATGTTGTGAGTATTGTTAGCTTAGGAAGGTTACCTGATGGGATCTCAAAACAGGCTTCTCGAATGTGGCACACACACAAACACACACACACACACACAAACATTCCTCCATCCTAAAGCCCATGTCACACTGCCCAACGGATGCAAAAAGGACACAACGGACGAGCAAAATGTTCCATCCGTTGTTCTCCGCTCTCAAAAGGGGCAAAAATTTGCATAACCGGAGCGGATAACACGGACGTGGGGAGGACGCAGGGCGGATGCAAAGCGGATGCGGAACAGAAGCCCAGCGGATGGGAGCGGATGGCACATCCGCTAGGCTTCCGGGGGGCCTCAGCAAAGCGGACGCGGAACGGATACAGCAGATGCACAGCGAACGCGGAACGGATGAAACGGATGCACAGCGGATGCACAACGGATACAGAGAGGAAGCCTAATGGATGCCTGGCATTAATTGCGCATGCAGGGAGGATGCATTGCGTCAGCCCCGCAGATATAACGGAAGCAGCTCGGAAGCAGGTCGCCATTCAGAGGAAAGACCTGCTGCCAGATGGATTGGCTGCCTTGCCTGCCCTGCCTGCATGTCTGCCTGCAAGCCTTGGTGCCAGCCTTGGTGCCAGCCTTGCTGCCAGCCTTGCTGCCAACCTGCCTGCAAGCCTTGCTGCCAGCCGGTCTGCCTGCCAGCCTTGCTGCCTGCCTTCCTGCCAGCCTTGGTTCATGTCTGCCTGCCAGCCTTGGTGCCTGCCTGCCTGCCAGCCTTGGTGCATGCCTTGGTGCATGCCTTGGTGCCAGCCTTCCTGCCAGCCTTGGTGCCTGCCTGCCTGCCAGCCTGCCTGCCTGCCAGCCTTGCTGTCTGCCTGCCTGCAAGCCTTGGTGCCTGCCTGCCTGCCAGCCTTCCTGCCAGCCTTGGTGCCTACCTCCCTGCCAGCCTTGGTGCCTGCCTGCCTGCATGCCAGCCAGCCTGCCAGCCTTCCTACCAGCCTTCCTGCCAGCCTTGCTGTCTGCCTGCCTGCCAGCCTTGGTACCTGCTTGCCTGCCAGCCTTCCTGCCACCCTTGGTGCCAGCCTCCCTGCCAGCCTTGCTGCCAGCCTTGGTTCCTGCCAGCCTTCCTGCCAGCCAGCAACCCCATAACCATGCAGAAGCACAGCAAGCCTCAGCCATCTGCTGCCAGCCCTTGCAAGAGGGACAGGGCTACCATCCCGCCCCCTGGCCCTCACTCTGGTTCTGCTTGGGCTTCTGCAGCACGGGCTTGCTCTTCTGGGGCTGGGGCTTCTGCTGCTTCTGCTTCTGGGGGAGCTGATGAAAAGCACTCCAGCACCAGCTACCTCCACAGCACCTGGACCCTTCACCCATGAGACTGAGCGACCAAGAGGAGTGCCAGAGACTCATTTTTGTTTTATAGCTTGTTGTTAATAAAGTCGATTTATGATTCACACACTTGCTTCATTTCTTTTTTTAAATAAAGTCTTGGTGGAAAATTTTAGAAATGGTTTAAGCCTTTGCATGCTTGTGGGATGGGTAAGGATAGCTTTGGAATGGGTTAGGATACCTGTGGGATGGGTAATAGCTGTGGGATGGGTTAGGATAGCAGTGGGATAGATAAACCTCCAGTGCAAGCATAGTGGGACTGTATGGTCCACCCTCCCAGGTGCCACACCTATGGCCCTTTATTATCAATAATAATGTAATAATTATCCACACATGTCAACATAAACACAACTCTTTATTAAACGCCCTGTTCATTGTAGGCCAACCCAACATACATGGCCCAATCTCATCCGTGTGATGAGACAGGCTGAAGGAAGCATCCATTAAGCATTTACCATCCTGTCTTGCCACTCCACTGCTCCAGCTGGGGAGTTGCACCAGTGTTTCAGGAGGTTGCGCTGCTTCTTCGCCTCACGTGAGGCTCTGTTGGGGCCTTGCACATCCTCAGTGTCTATCAGGTTTCGCCCTTGCCTCCATTCCCCAGGCTCCATGTCCCCATTGCCTTGTTGGAGGTCCACGAGCCTGTTCTGCAAGACTGGGTAGCGGGTGCGCATGAGATTGTGCAGGATGCAGCAAGCTTCCACGATCCTCCTCACGGTCTCTGGGCTATGCTGCATGTTGGTGAGAAGTACCTGGAACCTGTTGGCCAGGATGCCAAAGGCACCTGTCTTCTCCACCACCCGTCTTGCCCTGAACAGCCTGTAGTTGAAGATCCTCTCTTCACGGGTGGGGTATTTGGAGGTGTAGGGCTTCATGAGGTAGGTTCTGAGGGAGAAGGCGTCATCCCCCACGATGAAGTAGGGCACATCTTGCTTGTCGTTGGGCAGCGGGTCTGGATCTGGGAAGCCCACGATGAGGTTTCGTTCCAGCCCCTCCTTGAGGTCACTGGCGTTGTATAGCTGGGCATCTGAAGATGACCCATTGCCTGAAGCATCAATGTACATGAACTTGTAGTCTGCATCGACCATGGCGAAGAGGATGATGCTGAAGAAGCCCTTGTAGTTGTGATAAGTGGACCCCGACTTGGCTGGAGCTGTGCAGGCCACATGTTTGCCATCTGTAGCTCCAACGGTGTGGGGGAAGTTCCACTTCTGATACCACTGCTCTGCAACTTTCTTCCATCCTTCTTCAGTGGAGGGGTACTGGAGGAGCTCCTCCTTGTATTCTTCGATGATGGCCTGCACCACTTCTCTGACCACAATGCTGATGGTGTTGGATGGCACCCTCCAGCCGTACTGCATGCTCCTGTAGGTGGTCCTGGAGGCCAGGTGGTGCAGAGTGAGTGCCACCTTGAGCCCAGGTTCCAGGCTGGGACGGAAGTTGGTGTTTGTCTTGGTCAACCTGGGTTTCAGCCACTGCACAACTTCGTCAAACATGGCTGGAGGCATCCTCATGAAGTTCTGGAACGCCCGAGTGTCTTCGCTCCTGAGCTCCACCATCAGCTTGTTGTACAGTCCGTCCTCTGCTCTTCTGGCGAACCATCTTTGGACCCAGACTTTTTTTGAGTGCCTCCTTTTCTTCCCATAGTAGAATTCACAGAGCCTGTAGATGGTTTCGCACTGTTGCAGAAGGATGGTGGCTGCCGAAAGGACTTTGTCACAATCCACGGTGGACATGACTGGATGCTGTGGAAGAGGAAGAGTCAGATGAAGGCTGCAGAGGTCTGCACAACTTGGCTGCTGTTCTGAAAGTGAGATGCAGGCGAGTTGCTCCCCCTTTTTATAGGCAGTATAGGTGTCTCTTTGCATCCTCTAGGCATCCTGCAGACATCCTTAATATCCGAGATAGGTCCCCTCTGCGAACGTTTTTTCTGTTTTAAACGCTTTGTTTCCGTGCTTCATCCGTTCTGCATCCGTTCTGCAAGACTGGGTTCCGCTTCCTCCCTGCGTCCGGGCGGATGCGAGTTGCGCGGATGCGTAGCGGATGCCTAGCGGATATAGCGGGTGCGTAACGGATGCGTAACGGATGCGTAGCGGATGCAGAATGAACGAACTGGATACATTTTCCACGCTAAAGTTTTGGGCAGCCCAAAACTTTTGGAGTGGATGAAACGTCCATAAACGGATGGTGGACGGATAGAGAGGAAGCAAAACGGAGGCAGTGAGTACATCGCGTTAACCAACGGATGGCAAGGTTTTTTGTCCGTTTTACATCCTCTTTGCATCCGTTGGTTCAGTGTGACATGGGTTTAAATGAGGTGATCCCAACATCTATTGGCCCCCATTTTGCAGGGCCATATACCTTTTGGTTCTGAATACCAGATTTTGTGCTTGAGGCTGGGACCCTTGGTGCAAGATGCTAGCCAATATCTGGCTGTGCTGAGAGCCTTGTATGAGTCTCTGTGACCTATGTTTTTTATTTTGTTTTATTTTTAGCAATTGTATGCCTTTTTGTTTATTTTTCTTTATGGTGGCTAACCCAGGGTTGTGTTTGTGAAATGGGTGACCATATAAATCAAATAAATAAACAACAACAAAATAAAACTCTGGCAAATTAAGTCTCTAGTGGCAAAGAAAGATGGCAGTGAAGAATCAATGTCATTGCAACTACTTCTTTTCCCTTCTTTTTCTTGGTATCTTTCATTCTTTTCTCTGCAACAGAATTGCAGACAACTGCTTCATTTAAAATTAGCTGTGCATTATTGGCTGAAAATGGTGAATGGGGTGCAACCACTGTGATGTTTATTTGAACATTCTTTGTGAAGAAATTGGGAAGGGAGATGACAATGAAGAATGTCTGCTTGTGTCAGCTGAGAGTTTTAAGAATTGCCCATTGCTAAATGTTGCATTTCCCGCAGAATTCTTTGAATGCTAGTATTCTATGCTTTTTATATGATAAAAGATGTGTGTGTACATCTTTCTCTTTCTCTCTCTCTCTCTCTCTCTCACACACACACACACATTTTAACATCTTATATTAAAGATAATACAGTCTATGAATAAGGAGCAAAAATGCAAACAGAAGGTAGCCCCCAAATCTGGAAAAAAACATTTTTCCTCTTTTTTCAAAGAAAACAAAAATGGAAAGAGCCATAATCTTCACCCAAGTTGATGACCTTAAGCCCCTGTCACACTGCACCAACGGATGGAAAGAGGATGTAAAATGGAGGAAAACACTTGTCATCCGTTGATTAACGCGATGTATCCGTTCTGTACTCTCTGCCTCCGTTTTGCATCCTCTCTATCCGTCCAGCATCCGTTTTTTGACGTTTCATCCGCTCAGAAAGTTTTGAACTGCTCAAAACTTTTGAGCGGAAAATGTATCCAATGCATCCGTTCTGCATCCGCTAGGCATCCGTTACGCATCCGCTATGTCCGCTAGGCATCCGCTTCGCATCTGCGCAACTCCATCCGCTCCAGCGGTAAACAGACGCAGGGAGGAAGTGGAATGGACGCAGAATGGATGCAGAACGGATGCCTAGCGGATGCAGCATGGAAACAAAGCATTTAAAACGGAAAAAACTTTCGCAGAGGGGACTTATCTCGGATATTAAGGATGTCTAGAGGATGCCTAGAGGATGCAAAGGGACACCTAGTCGAAAACCTATACTGCCTATAAAAAGGGGGAGCAACTCATCTGGATCTCACTTTCAGACCAGCAGCCCAGCTGTGCAGACCTCTGCAGCCTTCATTTGACTCTTCCTCTTCCACAGCATCCAGTTATGTCCACCGTGGATCGTAACAAAGTCCTTTGGGCAGCCACCATCGTTCTGGAACAGTGCGAAGCCATCTACAGGCTCTGTGAACTCTACTACGGGAAGAAAAAGAGGCGGCCAAGAAGTGTCTGGGTCCGAAGATGGAGAGGGAGAAGAGCAGAGTATGGACTGTACAACAAGCTGATGGTGGAGCTCAGGAACGAAGATACTCGTGCATTCCAGAACTTCATGAGGATGCCGCCAGTCATGTTTGATGAAGTTGTGCAGCGGCTGACACCCAGGTTGACCAAGGCAAACACCAACTTCCAGCCCAGCCTGGAACCTGGGCTCAAGGTGGCACTCACTCTCCGCCACCAGGCCTCAGGGACCACCTACAGGAGCATGCAGTACGGCTGGAGGGTGCCACACAACACCATCAGCATTGTGGTCAGAGAAGTGGTGCAGGCCATCATCGAAGAATACATGGAGGAGCTCCTCCAGTGCCCCACCACTGAAGAAGGATGGAAGAAAGTTGCAGAGCTGTGGTATCAGAGGTGGAACTTCCCCCACACCGTTGGAGCCATAGATGGCAAGCACGTGGCCTGCACAGCTCCAGCCAAGTCAGGGTCCACTTATTTCAACTACAAGGACTTCTTCAGCATCATCCTCTTCACCATGGTCGATGCAGACTACAAGTTCATGTACATCGATGCTTCAGGCAACGGGTCAGCTTCAGATGCCCAGGTATACAACACCAGTGACCTCAAGGAGGGGCTGGAACGAAACCTCATCGTGGACTTCCCAGATCCAGACCCCCTGCCCAACAACATGCAAGATGTGCCCTACTTCATCGTGGGGGATGACGCCTTCTCCCTCAGAACCTACCTCATGAAGACCTACACTTCCAGACTCCTCACCCGTGAAGAGAGGATCTTCAACTACAGGCTGTTCAGGGCAAGGCGGGTGGTGGAGAATGCCTTTGGCATCCTGGCCAATAGGTTCCAGGTACTTCTCACCACCATGCAGCATTGCCCAGAGACCGTGAGGAGGATCGTGGAAGCTTGCTGCATCCTGCACAATCTCATGCGCACCCGCTACCCAGTCTTGCAGAACAGGCTCGTGGACCTCCAACAAGGCAATGGGGACATGGAGCCTGGGAAATGGAGGCAAGGGCAAAACCTGATAGACACTCAGTTTGTGCAAGGCCCCAACAGAGCCTCAAGTGAAGGGAAGAAGCAGTGCAACCTCCTGAAACACTGGTGCAACTCCCCAGCTGGAGCGGTGGAGTGGCAAGACAGGATGATAGATGCTTAATGGATGCTTCCTTCAGCCTGTCTCATCACACTGATGAGATTGTGCCATGTATGTTGGGTGGGCCTACAATTAACAGGGTATTTAATAAAGAGTTGTGTTTGTGTTGACATGTGTGGATGATTATTACATTATTATTGATAATAAAGGGTCATAGGTGTGGCACCTGGGAGGGTGAACCATACAGTCCCACAATGCTTGCACTGGAGGTTTATCTATCCCACAGCTATTACCCATTCCAAAGGTATCCCTGCCCATCCCACTGCTATCTTAACCCATCCCATAGCGATTACCCATCCCACAGGTATCCCTGCCCACCCCACTGCTATCTTAACCCATCCCACAAGCATGCAAAGGCTTTAAACCAATTCTATAAATTTCCACCAAGACTTTATTAAAAAAAAGAAATGAAGCAAGTGTGTGAATCAAAGATAAACTTTATTGAACAACAAGCTGAAAAAGAAAAATGACCCAAGTCAAGTGTCCAAATAATGTCCACAGGTAGCCAGCCACCCAGTCTCTGGCAGTCTTCATGGTCACTCGGAGGTGAGCCCAGTCTCAGGGGTGAAGGGTCCAGGTGCTGTGGAGGTGGCTGGTGCTGGAGTGCTTGTCTGAAGCGCCATTGGGGTGCCTGGCCCCGAGAGGACAACAGGTGACGGTGTGTTGAGAAACCTCTCGGACAGCTGGCTCAGACCCGTGATGTTGAGAGCTCCTTCCTCCATGCCATGGGGTGTCAGCCCCAGTACCGACGACAGATGTACTGAGGCCGGGCTTGGCTGTGGGGTGGAGGAAGGAGCAGTGTAGTGTCTGGTCTTGTCTGCAACTGGGTGAGGACTGGCGTAGGTGGCATCAGTGCCGTGGGTGGCATCGTTGGCATGGGTGGCATCAGTGTCATGGGTGGCATCGTTGGCGTGGGTGGCATCAGTGTCATGGGTGGCATTGGTGGCGTCGGTGGCATCAGTGTTGTGGGTGGCATCGGTGGCATCAGTGGAACCGGTGGCAACGGTGTCGTCCGATGACTCTGTGCCTGGACTGGGAAGGACTGCTGCCTGTGCTGCTGGACCTCCTGGTAGCCGTAGCCCTGGTAGGTGAGGGGCTGTGGAAAGCCTTGGAATGGGAGGGACATCACCTGAGGTGGAGGAGCAGACCTGGACTGGGTGGGAGCAGGTTCCTCTGGATCTGGAGGGTTGTGAAGCAGCTTGGTGATCTGGTCCTTCACCACCTGGTACTGGGGTTCCGCCATGTCCTTTAGGGTCTGGTTGACATAAGTGAGGAAGGGCTTGCGGTTGGAGGGTGAGGTGTCGGTGTGGACCAGCTGAGAGAGCAGGTCTGCTGCTCCGGATGGTGTCCCTGATCTCCGGCAGGACAGTGTGGCTCTGCCCCTCCTGCTGTCTGGCTCTCTGCCTTTATGTGGAGGTGGGGCTGGAGGTGGATGCGGGTAGGGCTGTGGTGGACGCGCCATCTCCTTTCTCCCACCGCACCACGGAGTCCTCCACGTGCTCCACCACGGTTAAAACACCTGTCCACGGGTTCTCCACAATGGCACGCTCCACAGAAACCTGCCTGGAGACAGGAGCTGACTCTCGGCCGGAAGAGGACTGGCTCTCAGCAGGTTGCCGGAGAGAGAGGGTAGTGAGAGGGGCTGCTGGTGCTCCTCGGTGGCGGATCTCACCCTCCAGGAAGCTGCACCTGGCCATGACGTAGGTCTCTCTGTCCGTCAGCTTAACCGTGGCCTGGCCAGATTTCTTCCGGTGCAGCTTCCCATACCAGGTGTGCATGTGCTTCCACCAGCCGAGGAGCACCTCCGAAGTGTAGCCCAAACTCTCCGCCTTCTCTCTCCAAGCAGCATGCTTCTGCTTTGTGTTCCTGTAGAGACGGTGTCCCTTCCGCCACAGATAGTCATTCTCTCTCAGCCACTCCAGCACCTCATCCTCGTCTTCCTCCTCAATGGAGTATTGCCTCCTCTCCCGTCCCCGCATACGCCTCTTCTTCCCTTTGGCAGGACCAGATGGGCCCTCATCAGAGGGGCTCCCAGGTAGTAGGGGCTGGTCTTCCACACCACCACCAGCAGCAGCACCAGCAGGATCATCATCATCATCATCATCATCATCACCAGCAAGATCATAATCATCATCATCATCAGCAGCAGCAGCAGCACCAGCAGGATCATCATCAGCAGCAGCAGCAGCACCAGCACCACCAGGATCAGCAGCAGCAGAGTAAGCACCAGCAGCACCAACAGGACCAGGATCAGCAGCAGCAGAGTAAGCACCAGCAGCACCAGCAGGACCAAGAGCACGAGCAGGACGAGCAAGACCAGGAGCACGAGCAGGACGAGCAAGTCCAGGAGCACGAGCAGGACCAACAGGACCAGCAGGATGAGGAGCAGTTTCAGCAGAGTACGCAGCAGCAGAAGCACCACCGCCAGGAGCAGCTTCAGCAGAGTACGCAGCAGCAGAAGCACCACCGCCAGGAGCAGCTTCAGCAGAGTAAGCATGAGCAGAAGCACCACCGCCAGTAGCAGCTTCAGCAGAGTAAGCATGAGCAGAAGCACCACCGCCAGGAGCAGCACCAGCAGAATAAGCACCAGCAGAAGCACCAGCACCAGGAGCAGCGCCAGCAGAAGCTCCAGCACCAGAAGAGCGAGCCCGAGCAGCAGAAGCCCCAGCAGAAACAGAGTCAGGGACAGGGGGCGGGAGGATGACCCTGTCCCTCTTGCCAGGGATGGCGGCAGGTTTCTGAGGCTTTCGCTTCTTCCCCACGGTTGTGGGTTTGCTGGCTGGCAGGGAGGCTGGCAGGCAGCAAGGCTGGCAGGAAGCCTGGCAGGCAGCCAGGCACGAAGGCAGGCAGGCACCAAGGCTGGCAGGCAGACTGGCTGGCAGGGAGGCTGGGAGGCAGGCTTGGAGGCAGGCTGGCAGGAAGGCTGGCAGCAAGGCTTGCAGGCAGGCATGCAGGCAGGGCAGGCAAGGACTCGATGTATCCAGCAGCAGGTCTTTCCTCCGAATGGTGACCTGCTACCGAGCTGCTTCCCTTTATATCCGCGGGGCTTACGCAATGCATCCCTCCCGCATGTGCAATTAACATTCGGCGTCCATTAGGCTTCCGCTGTGCATCCGCTAGGCTTCCGCTCTGCATCCGCTTCATCCTCTGTACATCCGCTTCATCCGTTCCGCGTGCGCTTTGCTGAGGCCCCCGGAAGCCTAGCGGATGTGCCATCCGCTCTCATCCGCTTCCATCCGCTGGGCTTCCGTTCCGCATCCGCTTTCCATCCGCTCTGCGTCCTCCCCGTGTCCGTTCCTTTCCGTGTTATCCGCTCTGGTTATGCAAATTTTTGCCCCTTTTGAGAGCGGATAACAACGGATGGAACATTTTTCTCGGCCGTTGTGTCCTTTTTACAGACGTTTTGCATCCGTTGGGCAGTGTGACAGGGCCTTTAGTCTCAAATTTATCATTAAACTTCCAATATTTCTTTGGATTCATAATTTGACTGATATCTATCCTTGCTAGTCTTCAACTACTGTATGTTCAGTTTAAAATAATTTTGGAGTCTTGTGTTGATACTTGTTCTGTTCAGCTAAAGATCTGCATTAAATATTTGTTCCCAAATCATGTAGAGTGAATTATATTTTCCGTTAAATTTATTTTGAGTTAAGAGATTTATTCACTAGAGAAAAAAGTTGCAAGTGAATGCAAATAAGGTGTTTTTGTTTGAAAGCTGTGATGTATTACTCTAGGATATTAAAGTATGAAGGTTTTGATTTATAACATTGAATAGTCAAGGTGAACAAATAACAAATTACAGCATTAGCCCTGCTGTAGATTTTCCTTCACCAGATGTCGCACAACTTGAGACTGAAACAAAGGGTCTCCTTTCTTCTCTTTTATCATGCCCCAGTTGATAGTTTTAAAATTAAAGTGGTGTTGAAAATGCATGTCCTTCTGTGAAGTGTGACTCTCAGGGACTTCAATGGGAATGGGGGGGGGGGGAACCTTTAATAAAACTGGGTCAGACTAGTGGAGGTGTGCCGCAGATCACATTCATCATTTTGCACCAGTATCACTTTAAGATGAGGAAGGAGCACATTGCCATTGTGAGATCCGCAGCTAAGGAGTGGATAAAAATTAAATAAATGAAGGGAGAAATCTATGCAGGAAGTGAAAAACAACCCAATATTTTAATCCTTATGGAAAGTTGTATTATTAAATCTTCCATATTTCCTCTTTTCTTTACCAGGAATGTACATATTCTGCTATGACTGAGTTCGAATTCTACACAATTGTTGTATTTATATAACATACTTGACTAAGCAAACTGTTTTGTAGCTTGATACCATCACCTGTTTCACACAGTGTAGATAAACAGGGCCATCTTCCAATAATATGCCGAACCACGAGTACCAAGCTCTGTGGAGCCTAATTCGGGCTATTGCATAATGAATATAATTTATCAGTTTATAGAAAAAGGATGAAAATGTAGAAGAATGTCAGTAAACTCATGAAGACTATCTCTCAGCAAACATAGGATTTTTTTTCCTCTGTGATATTGAGAGAGAGTTTCCACTTGGATAGAAAATCAAGAATCAGTAGCTATCCTTCTCCAGCCTCTAAGTCTGCTTCTTCCTGAAATCAGTAAATCACAAGAAAATGGGAATGCAGAAGAAAGCACAGTGAGGATTAGCAAGGAAAATACTATGAGAGGTTATGGCTCCCTTGGACCACCAGCCCTGTGCGTCCTTCAAATTACCATATAAGTTATGCCAATTACTTGAAGAAAAAGATATTTATTAGGTGCAAGGGGAAAGGAAGGATAGTTATTGGGTAAGGTAAATATATATATTTTTCTGTTACAGGGAGAGAATGGAAATTATTTGGGGGGGAAATTAAAATATATGTGCTATTTTTTACTGATTTCTGTTCAGTTTACCACCTGAAGAATATAAAATGTATTATGTATATCTGGGTTTACTCATAAATGTATCACATTTAGTATACTTATTATACATAAAAGTATACATTAATCTGGCAATAAGTATCAACTATATAGGAATGATTTTATTAATTTAAAAAGCAGAAAAACAATCCACATGATAATAATCAGTTATATACTTTCTCCTTACAACTATATACGGTATGTACCTTTTTTAGAAAAGAAAACCTGGGGAAAGGTACGTTTGGCTTTTGACATAGCCTATTTGGTTGCATTTTATGAGCCAATCTTGACAGCTTCTGCTTATTTGTGTGTCTGTGTCTGTGTGTGTCTGTCATTTGGGCCAGCAGGGTACTGCAGGAGGCCATCCCAGCAGAAAGTGGGGTGTGTGGAGTTGCCCGCCACCCTCCGTGTCCCATTTTGGCCATCAAGGTGCTGGCCAAAATGTGTGTGTGTGTATGTGTGTGTGTGTGTCCCCAGGCATGCACCATTTTGGTCGATAGGGAGCTGCAGGAGGCAGCCCCCCCCATGCCTGGTTTTGGCTGACAGGGTACTGCAGGAGGGCGTCCATCCTGTCTCCTCCCCTTCCTGCCAGCCGGCCCACGGAGGACAACTACAATGCTGATCCAGCCTGCCAAGAAATCCATTTTAAAACACCCCTGGTCTCGATGTTGACTTCCATGTAGTAGGAATATTGTATAATTCAAAAGAATATGAACAAGTCTGGTCTTACAATTGAGTAATTTCTTCCAAAAGTAACAATTGTAGGGCAGTGTACAAACATGTTTTAAAAGAAGCATTAATCCAACAGGATAATTTACTCAAGCCTTTTTTGTGATGGAGTGCAGAAGAACTGAAATACAGAAACTTGTCATTCATTCATACATAGACTTAATTCCACTAGAATGCCATGAACCACCACAACCTTATAATCTTTTAAAATTAAATATTCTTCCCACTATTACTTTTGAAACAGAGTGCCTTATTAATGTGAATAATTGGAACTTCTCTATTTTATGTGTCCCTGTCTAATTGGAGCACTTTTGCTTCTATAACATTTTGCTTCTATAGTAGAAGAGATGCATGAGAAGCATGCATCTCATTATCAATTTGGAACAGCATGTTGACACTTAAAATAGTTTTAAAAATTGTAATTCAAAGTGCAAAGTAAAAGCTACATTATTGCTTGAGCTTGTGACAGTCTTGACCTTTGTATTTTGTGTCTAATCAAATGGAGTAATTTACAACTAGTAAAATGGGGAGCTTATAGACTAACTTGCAGATCATAATTACACTAAAGTTCATAGTCATCCTAACATTTCCAGTGTACAGATTGGAAATTTTATGAATGTCCATGTCTTTGTGAAAATAATTAGAGCCTCTAGACATTAACCTTGCACTATATTTCAGTCTGCAACATATAATTTATTTAGATGAGCAAAAGGCTTGTTGAATAATGGATGTTTTACAGACTTCCAGTGTGGATACTGTCTGTAAATTTAAAGAAAAAATATTTTTATTCCTAATCATTTTAAACAATAAAGTAAATGTTTCATCAGTTTCTGCTAAGAGAGCATTAAAGCCAAGTTGTTTATTCCCTATAAAAATGAAAAGTTTCTGAGAAACTAATTATCAACTCATCTGTTTTTTTAAATAAAGTCTTTACTCATAGATAAGACATATTAAATTCAGCATCTTCAAGGATTAATAGAACTTTCAACAATTCCCAGCTAGCAAATAATAAAGAGAAAAAGACTGTGATACATACTGTGATGTCTCCAACATAACAACATTTTTCTGTATTTTTAATTATTTACTTTGATTTCTGATAAATATTTCCTGCTAGATGAAAACACTGCACTGCTTAGAAATGTGTGATTTTGTTTTTGTTTTGCTTTCAGAAGTTTCTATTTAAAAACAATCTCTAATTAATAATATATTATGAATTGAATAATATATGCATTATTCTTCTATTCATAACTCTAAACCTATTAAAAAAATTAAGTGTTGGAAGTCCAAATCATTATTTACTAAATTTAAAGATGTGGAAGTTGCAGTCTTTACCAATCCAATTACTATAAGAAAGCACAGAGGAATTTCTAAATCAAACAGGTGAACAATAAATGGCTATTACTACTGCAGGAAGTTATTAAGTGAAAGTGTAAACATGAACTAAGCATTCTCTTTCAAAGGAGTCTCTAAATCCTGTGTTCTTTTATTTTATAGTGTAGGATTCTAGTTAAGCACTATGAGAAGATTATTTGTTTTTGACATCAAATAAAAAGAAAGCCAAAGAAAAGTCCTGAATAAATCAATTATAGAACATTGAACAAAAGAAGCAAAACAGAAACTGAATTTACAAAAATAATAAATAAACTTTTTAAACTTTTCATTACTTTTCAAGTAATGAATAAGATGCAACACTGTCAGGTACATCTTTTTTCATGACAAGAACTCTTTATTTTTTTTTATTTACAACAAGGGAAATGATCCAACTCATTTACCATCCTAGAAACCTCTATTAAATGGAAATGATAACCTATATATACTAATACTTAAAGAAAATTAAATAGATGTTTCATCTAATTTAGAATATTCTGCTGAAAGTGGATTTGTTCCAAAAAGGTACATGAAATGGAATATCCTGTACCCTTTCAATGCAATGTTTATCAAAAAACCAAAACAAAGTGGCTGTGATTTTTCTTGACTGAGAGAAAGCCTGTGATAATTTGGAATGGTCTTTATATTCATAAGTCTGAAGAAGATGAACCATGGTTCAGCATACAAACATGGATATAGAGAGTTTGTAAGGAACATGAAGCTAAAGTAATATTAAATGGACTTTTATCACACAAATAATGTTCATTTGACTCTTGGTGACTGTCTGGAAAAGTCCCTAAAGTTTCCTAGACAAGATTTCAGAAGTGGTTTGCCATTGCTTATTTCCCAGAGTAGAGAGAGTGACTATATCACATAAGAATAAGATTCAAATCATTACATTAAAACAATGTCTAAACTATAAAGTTCCATATTGTATTTAAATCAATTAAGCTTCTGCAAATTTACTGAATTAAAAAATGATTTAGGAATAATTTTTGGAAAAATAGAATGGCTAACATTTTAAGATGGAGAACATTAAAATTGTTCTCATTCGGAAGAGTATCAGCAGTAAAAATGAATCTCTTACCAATGCTCAGTTTTCAATTTCAGATTTTCCAAATAAGAATTGAAGACCAGTATTAAATGAGTGACAGAGACAAATAACTAACTAAATGTAAACAAATAGAAAAATGAAAATTAGGCTCAGTACAGTGTTTTACAATACCTGAAAAAATAAGGTGGACTGGTAATGCCAAATTTATGATCAACTCAACTGTCTAACTTGTGTCACAGAATAGATGATATTACATTAAGGCCATGTCACACTGCCCAACGGATGCAAAAAGGACACAATGGACGAGCAAAAAGTTCCATCTGTTGTTATCTGCTCTCAAAAGGGGCAAAAATTTGCATAAGCAGAGCGGATAACACGGAAAGGAACGGACGTGGGGAGGACGCAGAGCGGATGTATAGAGGATGCAGAGCGGATGTATAGAGGATGCGTACAGGATGCGTACAGGATGCATACAGGATGCGTACAGGATGCAGAGCGGATGCGTAGAGGATGCAGAGCGGATGAGCTGCATCCGCTTTCATCCTTTCTCCATCCGTGCTACTAAAGCTGCGCGTCCGTTCTGCTTCCTCCCTGCGTCCGTTTACCGCTGGAACGGATTTGAGTTGTACGGATGCACAGTGGATGCCTAGCGGATATAGCAGATACGTAATGGATGCAGAACAGATGTCCCCCGTATGCCTAGAGGATGCAGAACAGATGCATTGGATACATTTTCTTCTCAAACGTTTTGGGCAGCTCAAAACTTTCTGAGCGGATGAAACGTCAATAAACAGATGCTGGACGGATAGAGAGGAAGCAAAACGGAGGCAGTGAGTACATCGCGTTAACCAACGGATGGCAAGCTTTTTTGTCCGTTTTACATCCTCTTTGCATCCGTTGGTGCAGTGTGACATGGGCTTTACTTCTTCTAGATGGTTTGCATAAATACCTTTCACTTGATACAAATAAAAATGCACAGCATATAAGAAATCACTCAGCCATAAGCAGTGAATTAAATACTTGCATGAACACTATCATCACCCCTTGCCTCAACATTAAATATTTATTTTCATGAAGGGATATCCACAAAAGAGAGCCAAGTAGAAACCAGTAAGACCTAATTCTTAAATAAAACAAAGATGAAATAGTTTGAATTTTTTATTCACAATGGTCTGAATGATCTACAAGTTTCAGTAACTTCAAATATGCAGTATACTTCAAAAGGAATGACACAAAAATGGGGGGGGGGGTGTTATACTTGGAGACTTTATGTTATAAGGTTGAAAAGACTGATAACATAGAACTCAGAACATTTGTTGAGGCATATTTATAAGTTGCTATTTGCTATTCAAAAACAGAACTAAGTTGAAGAGTTCAGAATTTAAATAAGACAATAGATATATAACAATGGGAATATCACTTAGGGAAAATTGCTACAAAATGTTTTACTGCTGGTATATTGCCTCTGTATTGAATAACAAAACAGATAACTCACTTTCTAAAACCTGTTACAGATATAATCATAGGTCAGATCATTTTTCACATTTGGTGAAAATACCATACAGCTCAACAATTTTGTAAGTCACTTTATGATACAATGAAACAAATATTAAAGGATGAATTCATTTTTTTGCCATCTATTTTTGTTACACTTTATTAAGCCTACTATCCCCACTAAGAACACTTGTTACTTGTGTATATGATCATGACTGCCAGAACGTTTCATGCTTTTTATTGAAAATTACTTATAGTTTCCTTTCAGAATGGCAAACCATCTTATCTGAAGAATGATAATTCAACTTGGAAACCATTTACAGATTATAATTCTACATATAACAGAATAAAAGAGTTGGAAGGGAGCTTGGAGGTCTTCTAATCCAACCCCTTGCTCAGGCAGGAAACACTATACCATTTCACAGGGATGGGATTCAAATTTTATTTTTAATAAATTTTATTGGTTTTAAAAAACAAACATAAACAAAAAAAACATAAAAACATCAAACTATCTTCCATAGGTATACAGTGTGCCGGTTGGTTTACAAATTATTTTGTGCATCCATTTCATAGTCTTCAATTACAGTTACATTACATAGAAGTTCATATTATCAATCAAGAATTAAGTACTTTTTAGTATCATTATCAATCAATCATTTGACTATAATTTTATTCATTCGTATTTTACGAAGTAACCATAATTTACTTAATTTATTTTATAACAGTTCATATTATCATCCCAAATCTATGCTAAAATCATTTTGTAGGTATAAAAAGAAGTATATCTTTATATATTTGTTATTTTCTAAAAATACATATTATATTACTGTATTTTATTATCTAACCCTTGATAAAAAAGATCCCAAATTTCATAAAATTGTTTATCCTCTTGTTCTCTAATTTCAAATGTTAATCTACTCATTTCAGCATATTCCAATATTTTCTTAATAATTTCCTCCTGCGATGGTATTTTCTCATTTTTCCAGTTTTTAGCAAATACAATCCTAGCCGCTGTTAATACATTTACAATCAAGTATTTCAAATCTTTGCTGTGTGTTTCAGGTAAAATTCCCAATAAAAATATCTCTGGTTTCAAATCTATATGTTTTTTTGTCATTTATTCCAACCACGTGTGGATTTTAGTCCAGTATTTTTTAGCATCCGCACAAGTCCACCACATATGGTAATATGAGCCAGATGACATTTCCAACATTTTTCAGATTTATTCTAAAACATTCTTGCTATTCTTGTCAGGGGAAAATGCCATGTGTAAAACATCTTGTACAAATTTTCTTTATAAGCCATTGACATTGTTATTTTATAATTTTGAAACCACAATTTTTGCCATTTCTCTAAATCAATCCCTTATCCAAAATTCTTCCCCCAAGCAATCATAGTTTCTTAAACTTGTTCTTCTTCTAGTTTAATTTCTAGTAAATATCCATACAATTTTTTTAATCACCTTTTCATCAGTACCTGTCAAAATCTTATCTCAGTCAATTTATCATAGAAACCTTCTATTTCAGAATCTTCATCATACCTTGAGTGTATTTGCGCATATGAAAACCAATTCATCTTTATACCTTGTTCCTCTAGTTTTTGAATAGATTTAAGTATTTTCATTCAATATTTCACCATATCTAACTGTTTGTTCCTTTTTATATATTATAGGGTAAGAAAATGCTTCAACAGTCGATAACCAGACTGGAATTTTCAAATAACATTGTCTTTTAATCTTCTCCCAATTTAACCACAGAGACTCCTGTATATAATATCTTCTAAAATATCCCTGTGTTTTAGTTCCTTTATATCATAAAAAAGCATGCCACCCCAACAACAAATCATGTCCTTCTAATGTCAACAATCTAGAATTTCTTAGTATTATCCATTCCCTGACCCACATCAAATTTGTAGCTTGGTAGTACAACTCCCAATTAGGCAAGCCAAATCCTCCTCTAATTCTAGCATCTTGCAACAGTTTTAACTTTATTCTTGCTTTCTTACCTTGCCACATATATTTCGACACAATTTTATTTAATTCTTCAAAATAGTCTTTTCCAGGCCTAACTGGAATTGTTTGGAACAAATATAAAATTCTGGGTAGTATATTCATCTTGATTGTTGAGATTCTCCCTATTAGTGACAATTGTAAATAGAATTCAAATTTTTAACAACCGGTTCTGTGGGCGTGGCTTAGGCAGTGGGCGTGGTTGGTGGTCATGTGACTGGATGGACATGGCTTGGTGGTCATGTTATAGACTGGGTGTGTCCAACTCAGTATCATCCACATCAAGGCATGCATCTCCTCACCTGGCCTCTCCTGACTGTGGGTATGCTGCAACAGTCGTAAGTGTGAAAAATGGTCATAAGTCACTTTTTTCAGTGCCATTGTATCTTTGAATGGGCACTCCACACAAGCAAAGTACCAGCAAAGGAGGGGAAAAAATCTCCAGAGACATTCCTGAGACAGGAAGTCTAGTCCTGCCAAGAATGTAATAAGGGTTAACAGAGAGGTGTTTCTGTAAGCAACACCAGAATGTTTCCTTCCTGCCTTCCTTACAGGATTAGGCCAATAATTTATTCTAACAACTGGTTCTCCAAACTGCTTAGAATGTTAACAACCGGTTCTTGCAAATAGTTGCCAACTGGTAGAATCCCACCCCTGCCATTTCAGACAAATGGTTGTTCAGCCTCTTCTTTAAAAACTTCCAGTATTGGAGCATCTGTGACTTCTGGAGGCATTGATTAATTGTTAATTAATTGATTAATTAATTAATTAATTACTCAAATAATTAATCAATTAATTAATTGATTAATTGTTCTAACTATCAGAAAATTTATCCTTAGTTTGGTTGCTTCTTTCCTTGATTAATTTTCATCCATTGTTTCTTGTCCTGCCTTCAGGTGCTTTGGAGAATAGGCTGACTCCCTCTTCTTTTTGGCAACCTCTTAGATTTTTGAACACTGCTATCATATCACCCTTAGTCCTTCTTTTCATTAAACTAGACATACCCAATTCTACAGGGGTGGGATTCAACTGGTGTTACTACCTTTTCAGTGACTACTTAGTATATATGTTGTTACTTCTGTTTGCTTTTCTTCTGCTTTTTCATTAATGATATGCCCTGACAATACACTGTATTCAAAATGTATATGAATTTTTGTATACTAGTAAAATGAATAAATAAAATAATATATTGCAAATCAATTTTTGCGGTACTATCAATCTTGATTTGGAACAATGAAACTTAACTAAATTGTTTCTTAGTTACTACAGAGCTTGACTGCCTCATGGGTTTCCTGGACAGCATTGAAGCTGATCAATGAATCAGTAGAAAACCAGGTGGCAGACAGCTTGATAGGCAGAAAGAAACGCACTAGGGCTCATAATCATGCAATAGACACAGTTGAACTTTTATTGCTTTCATTTGTTTGTTTCTAGTATTGCATAGGATAAATGGTTGTATAGCATTAATAGAATTATAGAATCTTAGAGTTCAAAGGAGACATTTAGACCATCAGGTCTAAGCCTTTCCTCAGGGCAGCAATCCCAATTAACACATGTGGAGGCAATCTAGCTTCTCGGACACATCCAAGACAGGGGTTCACTGGTTGAATTGATCTAAGAGTTAGGATGTTTTTTGGAACTATTTTTCTATAATTTAAATGAAATACTTCCTGTTACTCAATAGAAAAGAGCAGATATTGACAGTCATCTATGTGGTATATTTTCTGATATTTAAATAATCCATCCCATGTCCCCCTCTACAGCTTCTCTTCTAAAATCTGAACATATCCAGTTCCTTCTATTTTCATAGCATTCAATATTTAAATCTCCAAACACCTACGCAAGGGTCCTCTTTGTAGACTTCAGTTCTGCATTCATTATCATCATTCCAGACATTCTTCTACCTAAATTAAACCAGAGGTACTTGAACACACTTGTATGTGTATCATAAGCTTCCTAATAGACAGGAAGCAGCAGGTGAAGCTAGGCAGAATCACATCTGATACCTGTACAATTAGCACAGCCCTCCCCCCAAAGTGCTTTCTCTACTTCTTCCTACATACCAATGACTGCATCTCAAATAATCCATCTGTTAAAATTTGCAGGTGACACAACAGTGATTGGTCTCATTTGAGATAATGATGAATCCGCATACAAATAGGAGGTTGTACGACTTGCCTCATGATGTAACCGGAACAATCTGGAACTGAACACACTCAAAACCGTAGAAATGGTGGTAGACTTCAGGAGAAACCCTCCCATACTACCACTTCTTACAATACTAGACAACACGGTATCAACAGTAGAGTCCTTCAAATTTTTAGGTGCTATTATATCACATGACCTAAAATGGACACCTAACATCAAAAATGTCATCAAAAAAGCACAACAAAGAATGTTCTTTCTGTGCCAACTCAGAAAGCTCAAACTGCCCAAGGAGCTGCTGATACAGTTTCTACAGAGGAATTATTGAGTCTATCATCTGCACCTCTATAACTGTCTGGTTTGGTTCTGCAACCCAACAGGATAGACACAGACTTCAGAGGATAATTAGGACTTCAGAAAAAACAATTACTACAAACCTGCCTTCAGACAAGGACCTGTATACTGCATGAGTCAAAAAGAGGGCTGTGAAAATATTTACAGACCCCTCACATCCCGGTCATAAACTGTTTCAATTCTTTCCCTCAAGACAACACTACAGAGCACTGCACACCAGAACAGCTAGACACAATAACAGTTTTTTCCCGAATGCCATTACTCTTCTAAACAAATAATTCCTTCAGCACTGTCCAACTATTTACAAAGTTTACACTATGATTACTATTAATCTTCTCATCACTCCTTATCACCCATCCCCTCCCACTTGTGACTGTATGACTGTAACTTTGTCACTTGTATCCTTATGATTTATATTGATTGTTTCCTAGTTTGATTTGATTGCTTATTGTACCCTATGCTGATCATTAAGTGTTGTACCTTATGATTCTTTTACTCTTGATGAATGTATCTTTTCTTTTATGTATACTGAGAGCATTTGCACCAAGGCAAATTCCTTGTGTGTCCAATCACACTTGGCCAATAAAAGAATTCTAATTCTAATTACTTCATGAATTACTGCCTTGTCATGGTGAAGGGGCTTGCATAGCTCAATGAAGCTATGAGCTATGCCATGCAGGGCCACCCAAGATGGATAGGTCATAGCAGAGAGTTCTGACTAAATGAGATCCACTGGAGAAGGAAATGGCAACCCACTCCATTATCTTTGTCATGAAAAACCAATGGACAGTATCAAAAGGCAAAAAGATATGACACTGGAAGATGAGCCCCTCAGGTGCGAAGGTGCCCAATATGCTACTGGGGAAGAGCAGAGGGCTAATATTAGTAGCTCTTGAAAGAGTGAAGTGACTGGGCCAAAGCTGAAAGGAAGCTCAGCTGTGGATGTATCTGGTGGTGAAAGGAAAGTCTGATGCTGTAAAGATCTATACTCCATAAGAACCTGGAATGTAAGGTCCATGAATCAAGGCAAGCTGGACGTGGTCAAACAAGAGATGACAAGACTGAACATCGACATCTTAGGAATCACTGAACTAAAATGGACAGGAATGGGTGAATTTAATTCAGATGACCATCAGATATACTATTGCAGGCAAAAATCTCTCAGAAGAAATGAAGTAGCCTTTAGTGCCTGAAGAACTATGCCTGAAGAACTATGGACAGAGGTTCGCAACATTGTACAAGAGGTAGCAACTAAAACCATACCAAAGAAAAATAAATGCAAGAAAGCAAATTGTCTGAGGAAGCTTTATAAATAGCTGAGGAAAGAAGGGAAGCAAAAAGCAAGGTAGAAAGAGAAAGATACACTGAATGCAGAATTCCAGAGAATAGCTAGAAAAGATAAGAATGTCAGTCAATAAAAGGCTACTTTTATTGTAGCCAGTAGCCAGTCAATAAAAGAGTCGGAAAAGCAGTACTGGGATACAATCCCCAAAATGACAGAATGATCTCAGTCCAAAACCGAAGCCAAACCATCCACTATCACAGTAGTCCAAGTCTTTGCCCCATGGTGCTGAAGAGGATGAAATTGACCAGTTCTGTGAAGAACTGTGCACCTTATAAAATTAGCACCAAAAAAATGATATCCTTATCAACATGGGGGATTGGAATGCTAAAGTAGGAAGCCAAAAGATAACCGGAATAACAGACAAGTTTGGCCTTGGAGTACAAAATGAAGCAGGGCACAGGCTGGTAGAATTTTGTCAAGAGAATACAATGGTCATAGCAAACACTCTTTTCCAACAACCTAAGAGGCAGCTCTATACATGGACATCACCAGATGCTCAACACAGAAATCAGATTGACTATGTGCTCTGCAGTCAAAGATGGAGAAGCTCTATACAGTCAGTAAAAACAAGACCAGGAGCTGACTGTGGCTCAGATCATGAGCTTCTCGTTCCAAAATTTAGGCTTAAGTTGAAGAAAGGAGGGGAAAGCATTAGGCCACTCAGGTATGAATGAAATTATATCCCTGATGAATATACAGTAGAGGTGACAAATAGATTTGAGGAATTAAATTTGATAAACAGAGTGCCTAAAGAACGATGGACGGAGGTTCGCAACATTGTACAAGAGGTAGCAACTAAAACCATACCAAAGAAAAATAAATGCAAGAAAGCAAAATGTCTGAGGAAGCTTTATAAATAGCTGAGGAAAGAAGGGAAGCGAAAGACAAGGTAGAAAGAGAAAGATACACTACACTGAATGCAGAATTCCAGAGAATAGCTAGAAAAGATAAGAATGCCTCCTTAAATGAACAGTGCAAAGAAATAGAAGAAATAATAGAATAGGGAGGACCAGGGATCTCTTCAAGAAAATTGGAGATAGGGACTTCCGGTTTGCAAGGCTTCGGCGGCGGCAGGAATCCACAATCATGCTGGATTTGGGGGCTATAGTTACCCCGTAGAGGTAACTGAAGACAGGGGAGACTCAGCAGGGGTCTGGGGGAATCGCAACCCCCCCTCCTCAGCTGGCTTAACTCCCTTTTCCAAAAGTGGTGGAGCGGCGGTCAGTTATGGTCTCCACAAAGAAGCTTTCATCCGGATAAGAATGTGCAGGAGGAAGCTGAGAAAGTGAAAGTTTTTTGGCTAACTGGGATGACAAGTAATACCTAAATGCCCTGGACTTTAAATATTATTAAAGATACACTTAGAGGAAAGATTTAAAAGTATTATATTTCAATCTGTGATTACAGGAGAAACTTTGTGTTAATGAGAAAAGATGAATAGAAAACTGAAATAGAAGAAGAAAGGAAGGGAAAAAGGGAAGAGAAGTTATAAAGGTTTAAAATAAGATGTAAAGAAACAAGATTTATTCAGAAATAGTGGGTAAAAATATGATTAAAAAAAGAGACTCTGCAAAAGTACATAAGATTATATTGTTGTATTTATACCTGAAATAGTGTTAGAAAACTGGATTTAATAATAGAGTTTAATTTGCTGTGGATTATTGCTGTAATCATATTAGAAACTTATTATTTTCTTATTTTATTTTATAATATAGTAAGTAGCTTTAGAATGTACTAAGCAGAATCAGAATGAAAAGTATATATTATTTTAAGTGTTAAATTTAGGGGACAGATTCAAAGGCGTAATACTTCAATCAGTGATTACAGAAGAAATTTTATGTTAATGAGAGAAGATAATAGAAAATTGAAATAGAACAGACAAAAGAAATATGTATAATGATTTAAATTGAGATGAAATAAATAAAATAGAATTAAGAGAGTGAAAAGAGGGGAGAAGCTATATAGAAAATGTAGAATTGTAAATAAGATATGAAATTGGATAAAAAGTGGGCATGAATTTTGAATCTATGTCTATATAAAAAGATGTAACCGGGGACTAAGCCGCTTTCTAAAAAGAAGTTTCATGTTTTGATGTCTTGTGTTTTGTTTGTGTATGTTTGTTTATTGAAAATTAATAAAAATTTGTAAAAAAAAAAATTGGAGATATGAAGGGAAAATTTCATGCAAAGATGGGCATGATAAAGGAGTAAAACGGCAGGGACCTAACAAAGGCAGAAGAGATTAAGAAGAAGTGGCAAAATTAAACAGAAGAACTGTACAGGAATGAGCTTAACATCCCTGATAACCACGATGGGGTGTTCACTGACCTCGAGCCAGACATCCTAGAATGTGAAGTGAAATGGGCCTCAGGAAATCTGAGCAACAACAAAGCTAGTGGAGGTGACAGTATTCCAGCTGAGTTATTCAAAATCTTAAAAGACAATGCAGTAAAAGTGCTACACTCAATTTGCCAGCAAATTTGGAAAACTCAACAGTTGCCACAAGATTGGAAAAGTCAGTTTACATTCCAATTCCAAAGAAGGGCAATGTCAAAGAATATTCAAACTACCACACCATTGCACTCATTTCACATGCTGGTAAAGTTATGCTCAAAATCCTACAAGCTGGCTCCAGCAGTATGTGGATTGAGAACTACCAGAAGTACAGGCAGGATTTCGAAGAGGCAGAAGAACTAGAAATCAAATTGCCCACATACCCTGGATCATGGAGAAAGCTAGGGAGTTCCAGAAAAACATCTACTTCTGCTTCATTGACTATATTAAAGCCTTTGATTGTGTGGATCACAACAAATTGTGGCAAGTTCTTAAAGAGATGGGCGTTCCAGACCATTTTATTTGTCTTTTGAGAAACCTATATGCGGGTCAAGAAGCAACAGTGAGAACTGAAAATGGAACCACTGATTGATTCAAAATTGGGAAAAGAATTTGGGAAGGCTGTATATTGTTGCCCTGCCTATTTAACTTACATGCAGAGCACATCATAAGAAAGGCAGAGCTAGATGAATCAAAAATTGGAATTAAGACTGCCGGGAGAAATATCACCAACCTCAGATATGCAGATGATACCACTCTAATGGTAAAAAGTGAAGAGGAACTAAAGAGCCTCCTGATGTGGGTGAAGAAGGAGAGTGCAAAAGTTGCATTCAGAAAACTAAGATCATGGCATCCGGCCCTCAAACCTATCAGTCCTAGAGGAAATCAACCCTGACTGCTCTTTAGAAGGCCAGATCCTGAAGATGAAACTCAAATACTTTGGCCACCTAATGAGAAGGAAGGACTCACTGGAGAAGAGCCTAATGATGGGAAAGATTGAGGGCAACAGAAGAAGGGGATGGCAGAGAATGAGGTGGCTGGATGGAGTCACTGAAGCAGCTGGCGTGAGCTTAAATAGACTCCAGAAGATGGTAGAAGACAGGAAGGCCTGGAGGAACATTGTCCATGGGGTCGCAATGGTTTGGATTTGACTTCGCAACTAACAATAACTAAATAGATATGGAGCAACATATGTGAAAGCCTGAAATGCACTGGTCAGAATCATGATAGAAAAAGAACTGTACCTAAAAAAGAAATAAATGGTGGAAGCCTCAAAAATAGTGGTGGTCCTCACTTAGCAATTGCCTCGTTTAGCAAGCATTCACAGTTATGACTATAGTGAAAACCAAAAGAGGCATGTTACATAAAGTCATAGAAAATAATTTGTTGCACTTATGAGTTCCTTTGCTATCTGTTTCTACTATTTCTGTGGCCCCTAATGGGAGTAGATTTATGGTTGTAGTTAGATAGCCAAGGCATGGAAAGCTAAATTCCAACACAGTCAACCCCAGCGGTGATCTCCCAGCACACACCTTCCATCACTGTCATTTCATGCAGCTTTGAAAGATCTGCATCCAACCAACCAAGAATTTTCTCTCTCCCTTTCTCTTTCCGTGTTAGATCTCTAACATCAGTCAAAACTGGAAAGAATCAAGCTGTGGTCAAGAAAGTTTTTACACTGATTCATCTATGTATAAGCTGTTCCCATTTTCTATTATCTCCCAATTGGATTATGCATTACAGTGCTTCATATAGGGGTTGCCCTTGAGGGGAAAAAAGAAATTATTGCTAGTCCAGAATGCAGAGACACTAAGTGGTAGGGGTATTCTTGTGTGTCCCTATTGCTGCATGAGCTGTATTGGTTACCAGATGATCCCTGGCTGCAGTTCAAGGTGTTGGTTATCATTCAGAAAGCCCCTCATGACTGAGGACCTGGGTATTTGAGTGATCACTTGTCTCAGGATGTTTTTTGCCCATCTGTTGAAGTCAGAAGGAGTGGGCTCACTTTAGGTCCCATTGATTGAACAGCAATATCTTGTGGGATCCAAGCAGTGTAGGAGAATCTGCTGTCTGGAATGAGTTCCCCTAGGGGTACATACTGCTGCAACCAAAATGACTTTCTGCAAACTGTTAAAATTTGGATTGTTCTTCCTGGCCTTGAGATAGGATGGTTTTCTAGATGCTATGGTTTTGTGATATGGAGTTGGTCTTCCACATGACCAGTCAGTCGTGTGTGTGTGTTTGAGTATATGTATATACACTGCTCAAAAAAATAAAGGGAACAAAAATAAGATCCTAAATCTGAATGAATGAAATATTCTTATTAAATATGTTGTTCATCACATAGTTGAATGTGCTGACAACAAAATCACACAAAATTTATCAATGGAAATCAAATTTAGCAACCCATGGAGGTCTGGATTTGGAGTTACACTCAAAATTAAAATGGAAAAAAAAAATACAGGCTGATCCAACTTTGATGTAATGTCCTTAAAGCAAGTCAAAATGAGACTCAGTAGTGTGTGTGGCCTCCACATGCCTGTATGACCTCCCTACAATGCCTGGGCATGTCCTGATGAGGTGGCGGATGGTCTCTTGAGGGATCTCCTCCCACATTTGGACTAAAGCATGCCCTAACTCCTGGACAGTCTGTGGTGCAACGTGGTGTTAGTGGATGGAGCGAGACATGATGTGCAGATGTGCTTAATTGGATTCAGGTCTGGGGAACGGGTGGGCCAGTCCATAGCATCAATGCCTTCATCTTGCAGGAACTGCTGACACATTCCAGCCTCATGAGGTGTAGCATTGTCTTGCATAAGGAGGAACCCAGAGCCAACCGCACCAGCATAAGGGGTCTGAGGATCTCATCTCGGTACCTAATGGCAGTCAGGCTACCTCTGGCGAGCACATGGAGGGCTGTGCGGCCCCCTAAAGAAATGCCACCCCACACCATTATTGACACACTGTCAAACCAGTCATGCTGGAGGATGTTGCAGGCAGCAGAATGTTCTCCACAGTGTCTCCAGACCCCATCAAGTTGCTCAGTGTGAACCTGCTTTCATCTGTGAAGAGCACAGGGCACCAGTGGCGAATTTGCCAATCTTGGTGTTCTCTGGCAAATGCCAAACATCCTGCACAGTGTTGGGCTGTAATCACAACCCCCACCTGTGGACTTCGTGCCCTCATACCACCCTCATGGAGTCTGTTTCTGACTTTTTGAGCAGCCACATGCACATTTGTGGCCTGTTGGAGGTCATTTTACAGGGCTCTGGCAGTGCTCCTCCTGTCCCTCCTTGCACAAAGGCGGAGGTAGCGGTCCTGATGCTGGGTTGTTGCCCTCCTATGGCCTCCTCCACATCTCCTGATGTACTGGCCTGTCTCCTGGTAGCGCCTCCACGCTCTGGACACTACGATGACAGACACAATAAACCTTGCCACAGCTCGCATTGATGTGCCATCCTGGATGAGCTGCACTACCTGAGCCACTTGTGTGGGTTGTAGACTCCGTATCATGCTCCCACTAGAGTGAAAGCACCTCCAGCATTCAAAAATAACCAAACCATCAGCCAGAAAGCATAGGAACCGAGAAGGGGTCTGTGGTCACCACCTGCACAACCACTCCTTTATTGGGGATGTTTTGCTAACTGCCTGTGCTTTCCACTTGTTGTCTCTTCCATTTTCAGAACAGCATGTGAAATTGATTGTCAATCAGTGTTGCTACCTAAGTGGACAGTTTGATTTCACAGAAGTGTGATTGACTTGGAGTTACATTGTGTTGTTTCAGTGTTCCCTTTATTTTTTTGAGCAGTGTATTTCTATTCATTGTAAGCCACCCAGATTCATTGAGAAGTTAGATGGTAACTAATAAATAAATAACGATTAAATTTCTCTGAGGCCTGATTAATAGGATTTGCTAGATGAAAAGGACATGGTTACTCCACAAGAATTCTGATCAATACTTTCACTTTCAAATTTGAATTTTAAATACAATCAAAGCTTTTTATTTTATTTGTCCCACCCTAATGGTGTGCTGGGAATTAAAGCTGCTTCCCAGAGGAGCCAACTTTCAGCTGGCTATAGTTTATACAACAGCTGTTAGCCTCTTTATTAATGTGGGAATCCATGCTTAAAAACCACACACCGATTACACTGACTGAAAACTTAAATGTTAAAACTTAAATGGACATGGCTTTGCTAGACAGCAAATGGAAATTAATTAGCTTACATGTTAAACATACTTATTTTTTAAAAATAGGTGGTTGTTTTTATTGTTTTAATCATATTTTAATTATTGTGTTTGCTTTTTTTTTTAACATAAGAATTTTGACTATTTTAGTCTGTTGTAAACTGTCCTGGGCAAAGCTGCTTCTAGAAGAGCAATGTACAGATTTAAACTACAAAATTAAATAATTATCTGTGTGCCAGACATACTGAGAGATACTCACTATTCATATTCAAATCTTGGAATTTCTGTGGTATTATGGATACCACATGTGCCCTTTGATTGGTATAATATATTGTGTGGACAAAAAGAGCAATTTCATGTTATAGTAAACAATATGGCAGATGAATGATGGATATAGGGGAAAGGGCTGTAGCGAACAATAAAATCCTCTATATCAATGTATTCATTTATTTGTCTATTTGTTTGAAATGATTCCTTTGAATGGATGCCTTTTTGAAGCCTGAATATACTACTCATGAAATTCCCATGGGGAATAAGCATTTGTCTTTTCTTCAGAAAAGATCTGTATCCACATTTGTTTCTGTGCTTGTGCCAACACTGAGAATAAATGAAAAGCAGAAATAAGTGTAATGTATTAGGCTGGGAGAACAACAAGAAAACTAAATTTTCTCTGGCCAAACCTGTCAACTAAGCCATTTACTTTTTAACATGTATTTTAACTGTTGCATAATTATTCCATTCAACTACTAGAATAAACAAAACTTTTGTGAATGCAATGTTATACTAAGAATATTCCTGTTTTTGTAATTAAAGGCTATGAGCTAATTGGGAAGTAATTTGTGTATTTGCATGCCATTTCATGTGCTATTCTCTTTTTATTTTTATAAGCCAAGTGTTTAATCAGCCAATCCTATTTAATTTGTTTTATTTGCATTAGGAACTTTAATTCTCTGACACTGCTATTGGAGTTGTGCAAGTATGCATTATTCATCAGCAGTTGGCTCAGGAGAACAGGAGCCTTTTTGTCAATTCTTCACGATCATTTTAAACAATCCTACAGTTGCAAATGAAAGATAAATGTTTTAATGTTTCATTGTAGATTTTGATTAAATGTTTCTAAGTATTATAATGCCAGTGTTTATCCAAAATTTTATTCTTTCTTTAAAAAAACCACTTCCGGTACAGATTTTAATCTAAAGAATGCAGTTTATTGGAAACTAAGATTCAATCCAATCAGAAAAGAGTTGGTCTGAGGCAAAGTTGTCATGAAAGTCTCAACCCAGATTGTCTTACAGGGTTTGTGTAAAGAAAAATGAATAAAGTTCTGAATGCCATCAAATAGTCCTGTGAAGAAACAGCAGGATATAAATAAATGAATTCCCACCTGCAGGAAGATTTTCCTTATAAGAGAATGTATAAAGAGCTATTTTGTAAGCATGGAGCCTCTGTGGTGCAGTGGTTAGAGTGCAGTACTGCAAGCTACTTCTGCTGCAACCAGCTGCCAGTAATTTGGCAGTTCAAATCCCACCAGGCTCAAGGTTGACTCAACCTTCCATCCTTCTGAGGTGGGTAAAATGAAGACCCAGATTGTTGGGGGCAATAGGCTGACTCTGTAAACTGCTTAGAGAGGGCTGTAAAACACTGTCAAGTGGTACATAAATTTAAGTGCGATTGCTATAGATGGGTCTTTCATGTATTTAAACCTCTGCTTTGGATGATTTGCCTGTTTAGTCGGTCCATATAACTGATCTAGTACAGGTGACTTACAACACTTCGTTTAGTGACTGTTGAAAGTTACAGAGGCACTGAAAAAAGAGACATTTTTCACCCTTACGACCATTGCAGCACCGCCATAGTCACATAATCAAAACAGGAGCATTTGGTAGCTGACTCATATTTATGATGATTGCAATGACCCAGGACCATGTGCCCCCCTTTTGCATCCTTCGGATAAGACAAATCCATGGGGAAGCCAGATTCATTTAACAGTCCTGTGTCTAACTTAACAACTGCAGTGATTCACTTAACTCCTGGGGCAAGAAAGTGTGCTGTCCCGCTAATTTGCACGCACACACATCATGGTGGTTTAGTACATTTATTAATATTCCCCAGCAATTCCCTCCACCAAAACCCCCAGAATTGACCCAATTAAGTCCAACCAAAAGCAGACCAATGCTCATCCATAGAGAAATAGCCAGTGAATCCACAGTGCACTTGAAAGTTTCCCAAACAAGACAAATCCACCAGGCAAAATTAAATCCACAACACAAGAAGGTTCTCCAGGTAAGAAAAGTTCACCAGGCACAATCCAAAGTCAAGGTAGGGTGTCAGTCCAAAACAAGACAGGAATCACAACGTCCAGGAAACACGCAGCTAGGAAATGATCACATTGTTCCAGCTTCATCTCCATCTGTCCGCTGTGCAAAATAGCCAGCTTCTGGTGCATCCCATCAAGAGGGACGAGGCTGCCACCTTGCAAGTAATTGGGATGACCTTTGCTGCTCCTGCTTTTCTCTGCCCTACATGTTCTTGGCTCATGTGGAGAAGGCAGTTCCCCCTCCTCATCACTAACCAGTTGCAGTTGCATTCTTTCCCCACCTGAAGCCTCTGGGCTGTTCTGCTGCAGCTGTGCTTCAGCCAAATTGCTCTCAGCTGGCTGCTCTGATCCATTGACCAACTCCCATCCTGATGTGTTTGGGCCTGGTTCATCCCCCTCAGAATTATTATCTGGAGAGGTACCTGGGAACGCTTTTGCGGGAGGTCATCACAGAAAAGTTGTAAAATGGGGCAAAACTCACTTAACAAATGCCTCACTTAACAATATAAATTTTGGGCTCGGTTGTCGTAAGTCGAGGAGTACCTGTATAGAAGCAACATAAATCATTTTCTCTTAACTTTTATATGTATTGATTTTTTATTTTTTATTAAAATAATTAAATAATCACTAATTATGTGCAAATATTTTTTGATCACCCTATAGCAAGCATGAAAACATTTACTGGATACATTTTATATGTCAAAACAGTGGCAGTTTTCAACAGCTCCAAGTATGTCTCCAGGTTATTAGGGCTAAAATAATATTAAATGGTTTCTGAGATGCAAAAAGGTTAACTCAAAATAGAACATTCAGCAAGAAAACCATTCTGGTGGAAAATTACTGCTGAAATTGTTGCCTATCAATAACTAGTATATTATGGATAATTTTTATCTTTGAGGTATCCATTTATATGTTTGTAAAACCCTTTGTAGAAACAGCAGAATTAATATTTCCTTAAAAAAAATTTTATTTATTTGAAAGCAATATAATTTGGATAATAAAGGGCATTTATTTAGTTATTTACCGTATGGCTAATAAAGAGCAAAAGTGCATAATACTTTCAAAGGATAAATAATGGATAAGGTCATACCAATTGATGTATTTACAAATTCCTTCCTTCCTTCCTTCCTTCCTTCCTTCCTTCCTTCCTTCCTTCCTTCTTTCCTTCCTTCCTTCCTTCCTTCCTTCCTTCCTTCCTTCCTTCCTTCCTTCCTTCCTTCCTTCCTGTCATTGACTGATATTTTGACTTTTCCCTTAACAATATACAATATGTTATTCCTGGTTCCATTATAATTTCTTGAGGAATACAGGTAAACTCCCATAATGTAGTCATTCCATCTTCCCAATAGAAATGCAGTAAGAAATATCTACCATCATTCTGAACTGAAAAGCATACAACTAAAGGTGCTGCACCATATTTTCTCAAGCTTTTTAGTGTTAGTTAACCTCAAGTTACCTCTTATCTGGTAAGGATGACAAAAATTATCAAGGTTTTTGTTTACACTGTCAATACTGACTAAAGAGTGCAAATCAAATATATTTTATATTATATATATATATATATAATATTATATCTTTGACCAAACTTTGCAATAGAAAAAGAAAAATAGTTTGATGCAACAATTCTTTATTGAAAAAGGGAAAAAAACAATAGGACAATAAAACCACATATCTAATTAAATTATTGTAATTATAAACATGGAGAAGATATTTGGTCACCAAATATGTAGGGTTAGCTTCACTTTAAAAGTGTATTAGACAAGCTAAACAATTAATAATTGACTAAATAACTAACTAATAATGTACTATGAGTTAACAATACAATATTATGGGTATGATGAGTTTTACCTGACAGTAGGTCATTCTTTCAGGGAGAAAGTCTATGTGGTTACTAAGAGATAAGTCTAACATTATAGCACATCATTGCAATAATTGTTAAGTCTGTCTATAGTTATTACTTTATCTTTTTGGTGGCATTGTTAGTACAAGCTCCTGACTTCCCAGAAAAAGTTCCATTGCTGATTGTAGGATACTGTAGGATGCAGTAGTAGTAGAAATATTTTGCTGTTGTCCCCATCTCTATAGAATAGGCTTGACAAAAAATTATTTGCTTGCATCCATTGTACTCATTTTCAGTCTTCTGATGCTCATGCTATAATGTTCTTATTTCAATGCCTCTAGGTTTCTAGGAGATGAAATAAAATGAAATTCTGTTCATTTAGAGAGGCTACTTAAAAAATTGTCCACTGTCTGAACTACCTCAATCTGACACATCGCTAAGGCTGCAACAAAAACTCATTTTAAAAAAATGGTAGAGCACTTACGAAACATGTGATTCATCAGCCTTTGTACAGTAGCACATCATTCTAATTGACAACGCAATATTGCAGAAGAGAAATTCAATATCAAAATTGTTACCGATATGTGCAGGGGTGGGATTCAAATTTTTTAACAACTGGTTCTATGGGCGTGGCTTAGTTGGTGGGCATGGCTTGGTGGTCATTTTATTGGCTGGGTGTGGCCAACTCAATATCACTCACATCAAGGCACGCATCTCCTCCCCCGGCCTCTCATGACTGTGGGGATGCTGCAACAGCCGTAAGTGTGAAAAATGGTCATAAGTCACTTTTTCAGTGCCATTGTAACTTTGAATGGTCACTCCACACAAATAAAGTACCAGCAAAGGAGGAGAAAAAACTCCAGAGAAGTTTCAGAGACAGGAAGTCTAATCCTGCCAAGAACATAATAAGGGTTAACAGAGAGGCAGATTCTGTAAGCAACACCAGAATGCTTCCTTCCTGACTTCCTTACAGGATTAGGCCAGTAATTTCTTCTAACAACCAGTTCTCTGAATTGCTCAGAATGTTAACAACCAGTTCTAGTGAATAGGTGCGAACTGGTAGAATCCCACCCCTGTATATGTGTCTTGTATTGGTCTGGAAACCCTGATGAGGTGACCTTGGCATGAATTAAAGCCCCGTAAAGGCAACAAGGGAGATCCTCAGAACTAAACATATCGGTGTCCTCGAGTAGCAGGAATGTAGGGCAGCAGAAAAAGAATTCTGTTGACTCAGCCTCTAATCTGCCAAGTGACTTTCTCACATCATATGAAATTACACACATACACATACACGCACGCACTCACACACACGCATAAACACACTTAGTGCCTAATATAAAAATTATATGATAGAGCAGTGGTGGCTAACCTTTTTGGGCTCCTGTGCCAAAAATTTGCATGCATGCTCGTGCACTTGCATGCCAGCACCCAGAAGTCAATGTGTTTGGTCCCCCCCCCATGCCCCTCCGCCCTCTGGGTATGCATGCCAGATACTTGACAATCAGCTGTCAGGCAGTGCGCGCATGCACAGTGAGGCTCTTCCAGCGACCTCTCGCATGCCGGCAGAAGTGTCTCTGCGTGTCACAGATTTGCCATCATGGTGATAGAGTATGCATATAAAATCTTGCTTAACAGTCAAACAGTGCAATCAACTAACTTTTATGGAAACTTCTTAAATACTTGCTAAAATTTGATGAAGTGGCTTATATTCTACATTGTGTAGTATTTATATATTCCTTCACTGTCTCTGTTGCTATAAATTCTACCTCTATAGGTTAAAATTCAGCATTAAAGTCTAATGCCACATAACCAAAAAAGAAACTTGCTGAATAAATCTTACGCTCCTTTGATTCTCAGTACACCCCCATGTAACCCCTGAAAAGATTCCCTGGTAGATTAAGAGATCTACCAGATACGGTCGACTGCATCCTTTAAGTCCGAGTGGGAGAGAGAAAAACAAATGTTGCAATTGAGATTCAGTTTGTCTTATTTGTATTAAAAGCATGATAGAATACTCTCAGTCTTTCCATTCTCAGTTGTTTAGTTGAGATAGACATTGTTGGAGTTTTTTCGGAACCAATATAGATCTACAGGTAGTTCTCAACTTACAATCACAATAAGAATTAGAAAATTCATCATTAAGCAGCGTGGTCATTAAGTGAGGCATCATGTGATTGCACCCAATTTTGGGACCTTTTTGCTGTGGTGGTTAAATGAGCCATATGGTCATTAAGTGAGACATCATATGACTGTGACTTGTAACCTTCCATGCTGGCTTCCCCATTGACTTGCTGACATGCTGGATTCCCCATTGACTTTGCTTGTTGGCAGCTATCTGGGAAGATTGCAAGTGGTGATCGTGTGATTGCGAGGACAATGTGCTGATTGTAAGTCACCTTTTTCAATGCTGTCCTAACTTTGAACAGTCTCTAAATGAATGGTCAAAAGTCGAGGAGTACTTGTCATGGCATTTGAATGAAAGAAGAAGAAAAATGATGTCATTATGAATTTTACTACTGTTATGAACTGTTAAAGAAAGTGGAAGTGTCTAATCAGGGCAAAGGGCGGTTGCCTATTTATCTCCCCTTTCTTTTGCAGAAGAAATAACACAAAGCCAAACAATGTTGCACCTAATTTTTATTTCAGAGGTTCTCTGGTGGTAGGACTGAGAGATGGGGAATCTATATCTGGAAGGCAATCCAATTGTTTGTATATATAAGCCCTTTAATTAGAACCAAAATGGATTTCTATTAAAACAACAGCAAAAACAATTGTTGAGACAAGCTTCCATATTATTTCTATGTAACATTTATCTTCCAATACCATGCATTTCATGAATGGAGTGAATAGGATATTTGGCCAAAATATCTGCATAATTAACTGCTTCTGTTGATTTTTGCTTTATTTTCTTCTAAAGAATTGTGGATTTAAATTGATAAGTAGGTGAGTAATTTTTGTTTTTATTGATTTTATTAGGAAATAGCTTACAGGTTGTCTAGATGTCTTCAAAAAGAGGAAAATCCAAAACTGAGAAGCAGTGTCCATCACGGCACAGCGGTGGTGGCAGCAACAATATCTTCTCTTTCATCTACCGACGAAGAAGATGAAAGGGTAATGTTTTATTTGAAATAAGTGAATAAAAATATTATTGTAGATATAAAAGAATGGCAATTTGGAGGGATATGCTTTAAGTGTGTGCTGATTAATTCAAACCATAATTAATAAATTAGAAAGTAGTAGCTCCCAATTAACGGACAAGCAATCACATACTGAAATGCTATAACAAATTTACAGAAAGCTAATCAAATGTTACGAACGAAGCTTACATACTTGGAAACACAATCAACCAAAAACTTTGCTATGAGCTGCTATTCTACTCAGCCCTCATTCCATGAGAGCATCAGTGGTCCTCATTGAGTATATTCCCCTATGTGAGTATACTGCAAAAACAAATAGGCTCATTTTTTCATCTTAATTCAGTATTATAGACAGAACCTTGGTTCCTGATGAGGTGTCACTTTATTATCAGATCTTCTTCTAGGTAAGAATGTTGCTACTCTAATAGTTATATGAATCACAGAGATAGTGATGAAGTGACCAACCTATATCTATACACTTCATTAAACCTATACACTTCATTAAACAGTCATCCATGAATCCACACAACTGACCCTTCTACCTTGCCTGATCTTAGATGATCTCACTATTCCTCAGATGTATTGTGTTGAACTTAGAAACTGAAAACATTCAGTGGGTGCTGCATCTAGGTCGCTTGGTATGTGTATAAGACAAGCAATTTTTAGACAGTTCTAATGGGCTCTGAAGAAATGTGTTGCCTATGCGAATGGATTCATAGGTGATCATTCAAAGAACTGTAATGACTTTGATAAATAAATAATCCTTCAAAAAGCTAAGAAGCAGTCGGAGCTGGGTTTAGTCAAATACTTTTTCTGACCATAGAAAGATTGTGCAGCATTGTTCCTTCCATTCCTAAAAGGAAGAAATACTCAGTATCATATTAAATGTTCTATTTTCTATTTGCTGCCAGAATGTTGGGAAGGTATTCAAAAGCCTGAAGCCATAAAACATTTTTTCTGGCTTTGATCCAGCTCCATTTCTTCATAAAACTTAGAAGTGTGTTGAAAAAAATGCTAAGCAGAAGTAGTGTTCAATGTTTTTTTTAATTAGATAGCTGGAGCAATCTCTAGGGAGAAGGAACATATTAACAGTTATCTGGATCAGAAAAAGTTGTTAATTTTTTTTAGGAGAGAGGTGGTTCACCCATTTTCTACCGTCCCCCCATCCCCCCTCTACTTTTGAACTATAACAGTAATTACTCTTCTTTAAAACTTTATGAGCAGTTCAAAATTGTAAATGTTGGTGTTTTAAAAGGTTATTTTTTGTGATCATGATCTTTTTTTAAATAATTGTATGCTTTGAACATTGTCTTTTGATATTTTACTTCTGTGTGTATGTATATGTGTATATATTATATGTATTTTTGTATGTGTGTATCTCTTGGAATGAATGTGTTTTTGAAAGTGTGACTTGATACATTAGGGATCTACAAAAAATATAATAATCTAGGGCTTTTTTGTTTTGGTTTTACTAACTTTTACAAGCTTAAGGATAATATGTTTTTTTACAAGAAAGAGTTTTGTATAATAAAGAGGGAAAATGACAATATTAACAGACAATGGTTTGACTCAAACACATACACTATATCGGTGAGCTTTGAATCCTTATACAGAATGCCAAACTTAACTCCAACTGTTGACAGAACTTTTAGAATAAAAGTGTCACATTCTGCTAACCCAAGAGGAAATAACGTTAAGGCTCCCAGCTGGCCATGTTCAAGAAACTAAGAGGTGAGAAAATAAATGAAGTCCAATATAATGTTAGTCTTCCCACCTCAAAAGAGTTTTGATAGGCAGAAGGTTTAGTGAGATGATAAAGGTCATTCTGAGAATCCATCACTCTGCTTAGCTCATCTTTTCAATCACCATGTATGGAACTAAAGTTGTCTGCAATGATATATAATTCCAGGATTATCCCAGAGACAACAGAAGAGCCATTTACTTGCAAAATACTTTGTAAGGCTCTTTTGAAGGTTCCTAATTTAATTGTGCTTCAAAGCAGGCCCTTGTTTTAATTCCAAGACCTGTTCCAATGAGGTGATTCAATAGAAACTTTGCCGAATTGAGAGAAACTTTCACCTCACGAGAAGTAGAGGAAGAAATAATGTTAAGAGAAATGGGACCATTCAGTTACAGTTACTTCTATTTTTATTTCCTCTAACATAAATAGCCTACATGGCCAATCCCAGAGCTGTGGAAGAAACTCTAAGGGTTTTGCACTCCAACAGGTGAATCAAAATGTTGTGACTCTCATAGGCTTCAGACTAATAATTTCAGAAGCTATGGGCAGGTCATAGTCTCAGTTTGCTATTTGTTCTGAAAAGGAAAGATCATATCTGAAAGACATAGAAGTGGAAATCTTGCCATGAGTGGATCAATACTTGATAAGGATTTTACTATTGCAACATATTCTTTTTTATTCAGGTAAAGGCAAGATTAGATAAAGTAATCCCCAGAGCATGATAGATTATAAATAGTTTTGGGTGAAGTTTTTTTTTTTTAATCTGGCTGGCCATCTTGTCAACAGCTTGATGCTTAGGAGGTACCAGAAGACCTTGGTACCCAATTTATAAATAACAGAAGGTGTTTTGGGTACTTGACATGGTAATTCTTCCATTATCCTTTGAAGTGTGCTATATAAAAAAATTGTGCATGATGAAGTGTAAGGGCAAGCTTAAGCAAGTGTCATAGATTTGACCCCGTGAGGCTCAGAGAGTGCTAACCTGATGGAGGCAACCTCAGCTGGGTCGATCAGACAAATGACAGGCTGAGCAAGGTGAGCTGCAGCTGCAGTGAGTTGGCCAGGAGGCTCCAGGGAAGGACCAGAAGCAGTTGTCCCCATAAGTGACAAGGAGAAGATTGAGTCTATACCTCCACCCAATCCAAGAACATGTAGGGCAGAGAGGAGACAGGTGCAATGCCGGTGAGCTAGGATGCACATGAGGAGACAACCTCACCCTCTTGAAGCATCATCTACTTAATCCTGTCCTAAGGAATTGAGTGTTGGTGGAGCAATGTGCCCAGTTTCATGCCATGCATCCTGACCCATTTGACTCATGGATTGTTTCCCTGGACTTCCTGTGTGTCTGTTAGATTTGTTTTGGCTGGGGACTCTTGCCGTGCTGAGCTCCAAATTGAACCTGCACAGTGTAGGTGCTTTCTGAGGACCTGTTTTTTTTTTTTGGGGGGGGAGGTGTTGAATAAATACCTTTAGAATTCTCACTGTGTGTGTGTGTGTGTGTGTGTATGTGTGTGTGTGTGTGCGCGCGCGCACGCACGTGCAAGAGATAGTGGGGAGCAGGGCAGCACAGCAATCATGGTATAGATCCAAGACTGAATCTGATTAAGTGTGATCCAGGCACAGTCATAAGATATCTTCCTTAATTAGAATGGCATAGAAGAGAAGCTGGGACTATTCCTTGATTCCATCCATGAAGAATCACTGAAAGAATCCAATGTTGGAATGTTAGATGATCAGAACAATGACCTGATCTTCATTAGTTCCAGTAGCACTCAAATCCATTAGCTATGAAAAGTTTCATAAATAAAATCTGTTCCATTTGTACTGTTTTTATATCATTTAGTTGTTTATAAAATCTGTCTGAGCCTGTTAAATAGTTTGTCTCCAAGGAATTAGAGAAGCTCTTGGATCTATCTGAACTGTTACTGGTACTTATAAATTGAACCCTTCCCCAAAACTAAAGAGCTTCCAAGACTCTGTGCTGCCAATGATCATCTGCTGTTATTTCTTGCAGACAAGCGATTATTTCGTGCTGCTTTAAAAAGAGGCAGTAGTGAAGCTATTGCTGAAGAGTCCACTTAGATCTACCTGCCAATTTGAAATATTTTTATATGTACAATGTGATGAAGAAAGTGGTGGCCTGCCATTCCCAATTTTTAGGTTAAGGAGTTGCACCTTCAGTTTGACATGTACAAATTCTGTGTGATATGCTGAAGCTCATAAAGCAACATTGGCCAGGATCATGTTTCATTTTACTGTTTTAATTTAAATTATGTTATTATTTCCATATTTCTATAATAGTAAAATTAAAATTACCAGAAGCTTGAGCTGTTATTTTCATCAGTCGTGATATTGAATCTTTTCCTCTTTATCACCCTCCCTCTATCTCTTTTAGCTTATAACTCCCTCTACTGATAAAGAGAAAATAGTGCAGCGTTTGGGTTGTGTATGCGTGGTGTTTTTTTTTAAACAGATGGAAGTGGAACTTGAAGAGAGAGGTTAACAGAATAGTGCTACATTTTTTATGAGGCTTAAAGCACCCATGTTATTATTTAATTTCCTTCAAACATCACAATTCAAAAAACTGAACCATTTTTTCTTAAGCATTCTGAAGAGCTCAAGATCTTTACACCAAACCCCAACATGCTATGCTGTTTTTGCACTCTTGAATTGAATTAATGGATTATCTAAATTATTTTCAACCTGGTTTTACATCTGGATTTACAATGGAGGAAGTCTAGTTGTTCTGATGGATGAGATACAGTATGTTGAGAGTTGAGAGAGGAAGTAGAAATGTGATCTTGTTAAATACTGCTGGATCCCTTTGGTTTACCATTCAGTGTGATATTTCTTTGGAGGTCTTACCATAGTAGAGGTTCAAATTGCCACATTGAAGTAATTCCTTTCATGTCTCTACTAGCAGAAAATTATGCTGGTGTTTTTGGTGCATTACCTTGAGAAATACCCTGGAAAGTGTCTCCCATGTTGTTAGCAAATATGTGAAGTAGTTGGAAGGGTTGTCATGAATGTGATGATGATAATCAGTGGTACTCATCTTTCCTGTGAGTTACTGAGGTTGAATGCCTCTGAATATCTCCTGCATGTGGGAGAATGAATTAATGTTAAAGATGGACAAATGTGGTTTCAGTTTCTGGGTACTGAAGGATATGGAAGACATACCTGTTCATGTGGATTGCACTTCTTAAGGATCAGGTTTGCAAAATGTAATGTTCTCCTAGAAAAAAAAGGAAAAAGAGAGACAAAGAGATCAAATTAGGAAGCCCAGATTATCACTTTGTAACTATCATCTTTGCAATGAACACTGAATATATGGTGAAGATTTTTCAAAGATTTTTAGTGAGATTTTTTCCTAAAAACATAATAAGCTTATTTAGCAAGGCTGATTGTATTGGTTTCCTTTGAAATTTGTATTCCTTATTTTTTCCCCCTATATTTCTTTCTCCAAATAAATCCCATTTTTATATCTAGAAATTTGGCTCGTAGGCTTAATATGAAAATTACTCAGTAACACTCCCCCACTGCCAGAATCCAAAACCAATTTGGGCTGAGGGGAAAGATTGGCCTAAAGTCACCCAACTGGCTCTATTCCTAAAGAAAGACTAGAAATTGGGTCTCCTCTATCCTAGCATTTAACTTCTTTCCCACAGTAGACCCATAAGTTATACCTATGGCAGAATTTATAAATAATGGGAAGTAGTTATACTTTATTTGCTTCGGTTAGATCAATTTATTTTGCTTCGCTGAGCAATGTATCTGGTTTTTGAATCCACAATTTGGAGAATTCAGAGAAACTAAAACAAGTTTAGAGAATGACACAAGGATAATCCAGGGACTAATAATTTCATCCTATGCAAAGAGAATAAAGGGGAAATGTTTGGCCGTGAGAAGATAAGACTGCAGGAGAATATATCACTCTTCAAATGCCTAAAAAAATATCACATAGAAGATATGGGGGGAAGAAAATAACTGTAAGAGCAGTGCAACAGATGGCTTCCTCTTCACTATTCAAGATGAGTCAGAACAACTGTTTGTCCTCAATACTTATAGTTACATTCTTGCACTGAACAGAGAGTTGGATTTGATGGCTGGAATGGTCCCTTCCAGTGCTATGGTTCTGTAAGTTACTCAACAACACCAATTTCTTCACCAACCCATTCAAAGCATGTGATCCATGAAGCTGCATGAAAATAAAAATTCAGGCATACATATCTATTTTAGAAAACCACCATTGTTCTTTTGATGCTACTAAGAGAAACAAATGAGTGAGATTGATGGTCCCTAAATATAAATGAATGAATAAACAAATGAATGAAAAAAACTGAAAACAGGCAATCGTAAACAGGCAATTTCCTATCATTATTCTAGTTTCATGAAAAGAAGCTCTAGGGGTGACATGATAGCAGTGTTCCAATATCTCAGAGACTGCCACAAAGAACTTAGAGTCAACCTATTCTCCAAAGCACCTGAAGGCAGGGCAAGAAGCAATGGATGAAAAATAATCAAGGAGAAAAGCAAAAGAGAAATTTCCTGGCAGTTACAACAATTAATCAAACTTGCCACAGAAGTTGTGGATGCTCCAACATTGGAAGTTTTTAAGAAGAGTTTGGACAACCTTTTTCTGAAATGGTATAGGGTTTCCTGCCTGAGCAGAGAGCTGGACTAGAAGATCTCCAAAGTCCATTCCAACTCTATTATTCTGTTATCCTAACATTTGATACAAGAATGTATTTGCAATTCTCTCCTTATCAAAAAAACTTTCCAGGACTTGCCTAACAGTTGCCAGAAGTCAACAATGATTTGAAGGCAACAACCTCTACCAAAAAGAGGAGAATCACTCTACCTTTGTTCAGTGAAATACCCATGATGGAGATATTTTTTTAGAAAAACCTTTTCACTATGTTTATGAGCTTTTGTGTGGTATATTTTATTGTTTCTTCATCTCTCAACCTTGTCTGGAGATGGAGGACAAAGGAATATTACTTGTATTAACTGAAAGCCACTTCTCTGTCTTTTGTCTAAAATCAAGGGTAACTGAAATAAATGCACATACCTCTGGGAGTTAATTCCACTGAATACATTGAGACTTATTTTTGAGTAAACCAAACAGTTTACTCAGTTTTTGCAATCATGAAGAACCTTATTCAAATCCAGGATTATACTGAAAGAATGAGGCCTAGGCAATTATTCTTGAAAAGGAAATTTAGAAGATAGTAGCAGTTATTTAAATATGATAATTCTCTGTCTTGTCACTCCATTTTATCTTAATGCTTTTTCTAAAGCTTTGAAATTGCTGCCTTCGGATAAATCATATAAAAGAAAACATATAAGGTCTTCTCTAAATGATACTCCTATTGGAATTGCAGGATGAAAGCAGCAAATGAAAAGTACATCTCCTAATGCCAATGCACACACCTGCTCATTACTCATCTAACAAAATATACCAATGTACATTTGATGTATAAGTTTGAATTGTTCTTCTGGGAAGTAGACGAATATTAGTTTATGGAATGCTATTTCTTTTTCCCATTCCATTTTTCTTTCTTAAACTTCTAATTTTGCAGCTCACCATCACCTCCTCTGTTAAGAAAAGCAAGTGCTATTTTCATTGTAATTTATTTGTGTGTGTATTGCAGGGGGTGGTGGTGGCAACCAGTGGGGTACATTTTTGGAATTTCTGTCTAATAACTCAATCCTTGTGGAGTAAACATTAAAAATCATGGCATTTATGCCTGAGAAAACAGGTTTGCATTACAACCTCCACTTACAAGTCTTGAAAAATATATTGGATTAAAGGTAAAGATTTATCACGGACACAGTCACATATATCATACAATCATTCAATAAAAAAAATTGTTGACTTCTTTGTTAACATTAATGAGCAATATGTTGAATATTCAATGTATTTGCTGGTGATGCAAAAGAATTTCTAAATGGGAATGAAAGGAACTGAATTAAATACTTCTGAAAACTTGTTGATTGTATAGATCCAAATATTTAACATGCACACTATATGGAACAAATTTAAGTATGTGAATGCAAGTCTTGGAAAAATACCTATTGCCTGAAGCAAACAACTTGCCAATCTATCACTCAGTTTTCATAAGAGGCTATTGTAAAGTACTTCATTAGCAAGTATGCTAGTGTTAATTAGGCAAATAGGTGGGAATGAGTTTCATTTATAAATGTGTTATTGATTTCTGCCTTGTTTTTTATCAGGTGCTCTCAGGCAAACTCTCTCTGTAACTTAGAGTGGGATGATGAGGGCGGGAGATACAGTGAAACAAAGAAAAAAAAATACTCCTAAGCAGTGGCAAGGGCCTTTTGTATTTGCTTAACCAACCTTGTAATTTGCATTTGGGTTGCCATTTCATGATGCCTTTTCTTTTATATTTAGGAGGTAATGCTGAATCCTTAGCTGTTTTGAAATATGAACTATACACATCTGATTTCTGCTCATTTCCTCAAAGGGTTTCATTTTCCTGTTTAAAAATATTTCTGCAATAAACATATGCTATGCTAATAATGACCTCCAACAAAATATGTCTATGACTTTATGTATAATTATAAGGAGTAAAGTAATTGAATTCTGCTGAAATTACTTCTGAATAAACTGCATAGGAGTGAACAATTGATACAGAAATAATTATTTTTGAATCATTACTTCCAGTGTGATAATGGTTATTCACTGTTACAATAAACATCATGAACATTATAATAAAAAGTCATCATACTTATTTTGATACCACTGTGGATTCTTTTCCTTCAAATGTCACATAAATTCAAATTATATCACATATAATTAAAAAACTGTAGTTCACATAACATGGCATGTTCTAGTGTTATTATTTTGTCTGACTTTATTTATGAATACATCTATTCATGGATTTTTATTCTGCTCTTTATAATATAATGTGTGAAGTCTTCAAATATTATATACTGTGACTTGTTGAATAAACCATGGCTTAATGTAACACATGAATTTAGACATTCCTTTGCTCTATATATCAATATTTCATTTTCTTTTCTGGCACCAATTTTATATGTAGAAGGTGGTTTAGGCACTCAGCCACACAGAGATAATATTCCTAGATACTGCTATGTACCTGCCAATCTCTAGACATTGGAAGTGCAAGAGATCATTCTGCTCAATTCTGGGAATGATGGGAGCCAATCAAAAATTACTAGTGGGCATCAGGATGCTTCCCTGTGGAACGGGGAAATACAGTGCCAAGAGGAAAATGACCACATCTCCTTCCCCATTTCAAGGCCAACCCTCCTGTTTGCATGAGATCCACTCACCCAATGCAGACAGTGAGTAGTGGTGTGGTAGCGAGCACAAGAGATTTGATTGACTCAAGGAGTGGCCTGGAGCTTGGTGAGAGGCCTGGAACTTTCAGACACTTGAAAGGACTGTCATTATTATTTTAAAGTAAGAGATTGTGGAAGGTAAGGGGGAAGATAACAAAGATGTTTAATGTAGACTCTTAGAGAGAAAGAAATGAATGTTGACCAAAATAAAGGTATAATTGTAAATAAAAATAGAATTATAAGAAATAGTTTTATAGCAAAAAAAAAAAAAAAGGAAAGTCAGAAATTAAATGCTTACCTATACTATTTCACTTTTTTCTTTCTTTTTTTCAGTATTTATAATAGAATAGTATAGTGGGGATTTTGGCACTAAATTCAAAAATGTACACCTTTTTATATTACAAAAATGTTACTTTTTCCCAACCCTAGGAAGAAGGCAATAGCAAATAACTTCTGAAAAACCTTACCAAGAAAACTGCAGGGACTTGTCCAAGCAATCTCCGAGAATCAGACACAACTTAATGTAAAGGAACAAAAACAATGGGAAGAATATTTAAGAAAATAGTAATTAAAATTAATGTATAGGAGTTATAGTAATTAAATAGTAATTAAAATAGTAATTAAATAGTAATTAAAATTAATGTATAAGAACTGTGGGATGTACAGAATATAGAATGTTAAGTTCAAACTTTCTGGTGTTTTAATTTTTTTTATTTTAGACTTAAGCAATAAATAACATCATTTTTGGGAGACAAAAGCCTGTTCTGTGTGCATCTGCTGTGTTAGTTGCAAAGAATTCTAGACAATATCACTGTTCCAGTAGTATTTTAGATGCCGATAGATTTGGAGGCAATAGGTATAATACTTTACACTGCATTTAAAATTCAAGGAAACTCAGTGATTAAGAGTGCTGGACTAAAATTGATTACACCCAGGACCAAGTCCTCACTCAGCCATGATAAGTACTGGCTGACCTACTGATTACAGTCTCTCAACCTATCCTAATGAAAATTAAAACAAAAATTGAAGAGGATAAAATAGAGAAAATCATGTATGTTATTCTGAACAATAGAAAAGGCAAAGTAAGTATCAGTGAACAATAGTAGTCCCCTCCTCCTGTGAAAGTTTCTAACTTATGGTCTGTATCAGGAGTGTCAAACTCAATTTCATTGAGGGCCGCATCAGGGTTGTATTTGGGGCTGAGGGTCACTCATCAAGGCTCCGTTTTCAGCCACAATGGCTCTCTCATTGTTTTCGGATGTGATGGCCTCCAGCAGGCATCTGCCAACAAAAATGGAGCTTGGGGAGGCTGCACACAGCCCATCCAGGCTCCGTTTGGGCCAGGACAGCCTCTTACAGCCCGCTGTCAGCAAAAACAGCTTGGGAGGGCCATGTCGCAAGCAACTGTTTCATTGGCAGAGGCACCACGGGCCGGTCCTTTGCTGTTTCCAGGGTGGGCCTGTGGGTCAGATCGAAGCACACCATGGGCCAGATCCAGCCTCTGGCCTTTAATTTGACACCTATATAATAGTCTATATAATATGACTATTGTGATTTATCTGAACAAATTTTAAGATAGATACGGTTAAAAAAGAAATAAACATACAATTATTAGCAGAAAATAAAACAGAATATATATACATTTTCTTCAATTTCATATATAAGGAGTTGATATATCTCTGCCCAAATTACAAAGCACTACAACTGCAGGATAGTTTGCTAAAGAAATAATCAAATATAGGAAGTGCAAGCTATTTGTTTTAAAAACTGTATGTATGCAGTATCAGTCAGTACCCCCAATTCTTGTAATTTTCATATAAATCTCAAAGTGGCAGAGATTTACTACTTTTAAAAGCTACATAACCTGAACACATACTCTTTTGGAAATTTAAACTGGTCCAAAATGCAACTTTGTGCAGTTTGCAGGGTGTTGGGCCAGAATTTGAAGTGAGTGTTTTTGAGAGGATGGGGTTATGGCAACATAAGAAAGTTAATCATATATTTTATTTTTGTATTTGTTGGTTGCTTAAGTTTGTTTTATATCATATAGGTTCCCATCCAAAATTTTAAAATAGATAAAAAAGGGGGAGAAAGCAGAAAGAGAAATTACAAGGATTAATAAGGAGCTAGCAAGACATTTAGGTGCAGGTTTAGCTATACTAAAACTTTATTTCTGATTTTTAAAAAAATGGGTGAGTGGTATTCCCAGAATGTTATGACTTATTTTCACTTGGGAGGGGAAGGAAGAAATATGAATAAAATATATTTTTGATTACAGTTGCCAGTTGTTGTTGTTGTTAGTTGTGAAGTCGTGTCCGAACCATTGCAACCGCATGGACAATGTTCCCCAGGCCTTCCTGTCCTCTACCATCTTCTGGAGTCTATTTAAGCTTATGCCTACTGCTTCAATGACTCCATCCAGCCACCTCATTCTCTGTCGTCCCCTTCTTCTGTTGCCCTCAATCTTTCCCATCATTAGACTCTTCTCCAGTGAGTCCTTCCTTCTCATTAGGTGGCCAAAGTATTTGAGTTTCATCTTCAGGATCTGGCCTTCTAAAGAGCAGTCAGGGTTGATTTCCTCTAGGACTGATAGGTTTGAGGGCCGGATGCCATGATCTTAGTTTTCTGAATGCAACTTTTGCACTCTCCTTCTTCACCCACATCAGGAGGCTCTTTAGTTCCTCTTCACTTTTTACCATTAGAGTGGTATCATCTGCATATCTGAGGTTGGTGATATTTCTCCCGGCAGTCTTAATTCCAATTTTTAATTCATCTAGTTCTGCCTTTCTTATGATGTGCTCTGCATATAAGTTAAATAGGCAGGGCAACAATATACAGCCTTCCCAAACCCCTTTCCCAATTTTGAACCTATCAGTGGTTCCATTTTCAGTTCTCACTGTTGCTTCTTGACCTGCATATAGGTTTCTCAAAAGACAAATTAGATGGTCCCATCTCTTTAAGAACTTGCCACAATTTGTTGTGATCCACACAATCAAAGGCTTTAATATAGTCAATGAAGCAGGAGTAGATGTTTTTCTGGAACTCCCTTGTTGTCTCCATGATACAGCGTATGCTGGCAATTTGATCTCTAGTTCTTCTGCCTCTTCAGAATCCTGCCTGTACTTCTGGTAGTTCTCAATCCACACACTGCTGGAGCCAACTCGTAGGATTTTGAGCATAACTTTACTAGCATGTGAAATAAGTGCAATGGTGTGGTAGATTGAACATTCTTTGGTATTGCCCTTCTTTGGAATTGGAATGTAAACTGACCTTTTCCAATCCTATGGCCAGTGTTGAGTTTTCCAAATTTGCTTGCAAATTGAGTGTAGCACTTTTACTGCATTGTCTTTTAAGATTTTGAATAACTCAGCTGGAATACTGTCACCTCCACTAGCTTTGTTGTTGCTCAGATTTCCTGAGGCCCATTTCACTTCACATTCTAGGATGTCTGGCTCGAGGTCAGTGAACACCCCATCGTGGTTATCAGGGATGTTAAGCTCATTCCTGTATAGTTCTTTTGTTGCCGGAGCTAGCTGCAAGGTCCTGTGATCACTAGATGAGGGTGAAGAAATAAGAAAACTCTAAACCAATTTCTTCACCATTTTTTTCCTGTCCGAATGCTGTGGATTATATTATTTTTTTGTTTGCTGCCCTCTTTCCTCTGTCTTGTCCCCTGAATAAATCTAGGATATTAAGGTTTTTGTATCTATTCTATTCCATTCCATTCTGTTCTACCCTACCTTACCCTACCCTATCTATTACATGTTATTTCTGAGCTGTTATGTAACAAATACAAATGTATATGAAAATAAACAAATGTAGCCCAATCAGCAATCTCTCCCTCAGCTACCTAAGTTTTGTAACCTGGACATAAATCAGATAACTTGATTTAAACTAAATAACAGCAAATATTTATTTTCTTCTTTTATGTTAAAGCATCTTCTCTTCCTCCCTCCCTCCTGTTAACCCATTTCTTTCCTTTCAACTGTCATTGCATCCCAGTGAATCATGAAAGTCTGACTTTTTTTAAAAAACAAAGCAGCCCTTTTTGAAGCAGAAACACAGGGCTACAGGACTGAACCATTCATCCTTCCTTCTGTGGCATATTCTGACATCCAGGATGCCTTGCTTGCTTGCCTGCCCAGATTTCATGGACATAGAAAGCGGGTTTCCCTATATTTATTACTTTAACACTTAACTATATTTTTTTTAATTAAAAATAAAGTACAGATTTATTTTTCAGAAGTTAAAGTCTATCTTGAACCTCCTGAAAAGTTCTGGCCAAATCCTTCTAGTGGTATAGGGCAGTGATTACCAACCAGTGAGCTGGGGACCATTGGTGGTCCACGAGAAAATGTTGGTGGTCCACAGAGAAATGTCACCCCCAAAGCAACCCCCCTAAGGCAATTAATCCAGGTTGCGTGGGAACACAAGGCTGCACTGCCCACATGGCCCATGGGAACACAAGGCTTGTGTTGCTTGCATTGTGAACAACACGTGGTAGTGAGGGGAGAGGGAAAGGGTGAAGGGGGGGAACTTGCCCCATGTGCCCCACACACCTGGCCTGGCCACCGGGCTGCTTCTTTTCACTTCTTTCTTCTGTTTTTGGCTGCATGCAAGGAAAGCAGCAAAAAGTTCTTTCTCTCCCCCAAACTCCACCAGAAATGAGTTTTTGGGACCCTTCAAGGCATCCTGCTCCAAGACGCAGCAAAGACTCATTTCTGGTGGAATTTGGGGCAGAGAAAGAAAGACTTCTGCTGCTTCTTCTCTTTCCTTGCATGAAGCCAAAAGTGTCTGTCTGTCTGTCTGTCTGTCTGTCTGTCTGTCTGTCTGTCTGTCTGTCTCTCTCTCTCTCTCTCTCTCTCTCTCTCTCTCTCTCTCTCTCTCTCATTCATATTCTTTTGAAACCCTCAAACAGAGGGCAAAGGAGGGGAGGGCTTTTCCACACAACTCTAAAGCATTGCTGCTTTGAAAGAATCCTATGGGACAGCTCTCTTGGGGGCTTATGGCATACAAGGTATATCATGTGGGGTTTGTTTCAGGGAATTATACTGTCTGATACCCCACAACAGAATGGCCCTGGAAGGGGGTGCCTAGGCACTGTGATGACCCAGGGTGGGGATACAAAATAAACACAGTCACAAAAACCCGGTGAAGTCCTTTTTATTCCTTCACTTTGCTTCCAAGCTCCAAATATCTTTGACAGAAGACAAAAAACTCCCACACAAGCAGTTACAAGAAGGAGGGAACATAAACCAGGCAAGATAAGGGCTGGAGGATGTCCACAGATAACAGAATACACACTGGGAAGGATGCCAAACTCAGAGAAGAACCATAAACTAGAGATATTTCCACGCTTTGTTTCCAGCGCTCGCCCATATGCATGTCCGTCCTCTTATTCAGTTGTCACAGCTGCAGCCCATGAAGAGGATCAAGGCCCTCTCCTAGACCACATCTCTCCCTTATCCTCTCCTCCCTGCATGCCTAGGATGGATGCCTCTAACTGCCCAGCCAGCCTCTGCCCTTCCCCAGCCTCCTCCACAACCTCTGGAGGCACACTTCCACTCCCTGTCAGCTGTTCCTCCTCTCCCCCAGAGTCAGTTACCACCAGGGGCATGACAGGCACCACATAGAAGAGAGTATGTCTGCACCAGCCTGAAGTTGCCAGTGTCAGGGCACAATAGAGGGAAAGGTTTCCCACACTGAGACAGAGTAAAGGGTGTCCAGTCCTAATCAGATGCCCCTGGTGTCCAATCTGTCAACTATAAAATCTCTTTAGTTTTGGGAGTGTGGCTCAGGACTCATGATTTAATTGGAGTAACTGCCGGAACCCTGACACAATTTTTAATGTGTAGGCAGAGAAACAAAGATTACTTTCAATTCATCTTCTGGCCAGATAAGTATGTAGATGTTTTCAGACTTTTCAAAGGTTTAATTAACTTGTGAATAAGTGGGCTTCATTATTTTTGATATCTCCTTTTCAGTTTTTGCACTTCTACAATTTTTCAATACCAATGTGATCTGCCTATACACAAGATACAGTATATTATCCCTAGAATGAAAGCATAGGTTTATTATTACTTCAAAGGATGGTTTACTATCACTTTGCTATGGATTATAGCAGTAGAGTTTTAAAAGTAAAACAAAAAGAATAAAAAGAGTAGATAGATAATAATAATCCTTCAAGGATTATTAAAACTACATTGGAGACAACTTGGAGACAACTAAAATGACTTTTTCAGAAGTTTACATAAGATCAAATGTACAGGACTAAAATAAAACCTACACTGGGAATGGCTGATTAGGAGGGAAAGCATAGAACTACTAGGCATTTGAAACTAGCTGGCATTACTTGTAGAGATTTGGGCTGGAATATAGTTTGTTGCAAATTGGAACAAGTTGGAAACTCACTTTGACACAGGGCATATTCCAAAGTGAAGATTATACATCTTAACTAAATCATACTGGAAAATTGCAAAAGAGTAGAACTTTTTTTAAAAAAAATTATCTTAAAGTACAGAAGAAGGAATGATTGAGTGTAATAAATTCATATGGAGCAATACAGACTGCCCAATTTAAAAAAAAATAAATGTAATGTTTTAAAGTTTTTCCAAATGTGATGGGTAAGAAAGATTACCCAATAGAGATTTCTCTGTTATTTGTTGGTTATTCTTGCCAAATGTTGTTGAAGTGTCTCTTGGAAGATACTGGGTTATAAAAGAATTGGTGACAACAATTGGTCTTGTAGCTTTATGATAAAAGTTAATTACATTTCCTAAGAAATTACATTTCTTAAGAAATACACAGAAAGCAAATATTGACATTTTAGGATGATTCCCAAAAGCCTAAAGCAGATTCAGCAACTATTTTAACATTTAAATAGTCCCCCAAATTTCCCATTGACTCTAAACATTTTATTTTGCTTATCGTAAGCATATGATTTTTCCCAGATATTATGATTAAAAATCTGATAATAACCATGAACATTATAATATTGCCATGATTAATATGTGCACTGCCCATTTATTTCTTTATGCGAGTTATTAAAAAATTATAGCTTCCTTTTCTGATTTTTCTTCTCAGGTAATTTGGATGTAAAGTCATCAAATAACATTTCTCCTCAGAAGATCCCATTATATAAAGAGATCAGATAATAGATGAGAATCTTGGCTGCAGTGCTGGAGACTATAATTTATTTTTAATCAAGGATAGTGTGCAGACAGCTTTTTTTTTCACAGTTTAAAATGGACCAAATTAAAAAAAGGTGAAAAGCTATTCCAACATTTGGAAAAACTTTAGTCAGTTCCTTATTATAAATTGTCTTCTTATTATGTGTGGTCTTAAAACTATCCCATTGATCAAGGGGACTTCTGGTTGCAAAGCTTCGGTGGTGGCAGGAATCCACGATTGTGCGCAGTTCCTGCTGCGCTCGCTACCGAGGTGAGCCCGATCCAGCTGGATTTGGAGGCTATGGTTACCTCGTAGAGGTAACCGAAGACAGGGGAGATCCGGGCAGGGGTCTGGGGGAATCACAATCCCCCTCCTCAGCTGGTTTAACTCCCTTTTCCCAAGGCAGTGGAGCGGCGGTCAGCAATGGCCGCCACAGAAGCTTTCAGCCAGATAAGATTGTGCAGGAGGAAGTTTGAAGAAGTGAAAGTTTTTGGCTGAACCAGGACAATAAGCTACATCTTTATTCTGGAGGTTCAACTTTTTAAAGGATAGGTTGTTTCCTAACAAGATTGTTAAAAGCGGCGGAGAAAAGTTAAAGGGAAAGTTTTTTTTTTCTCACTCTCCTTCCCTATGGAAATAGCAGATGGAAATTGGAAAAACCTGCTTTGGCAAAGAAGGTAATTAAATCTGAAAATTAAAGCCAAGGGGATATTAAGATTTCTGAACATTGGAACTAAAAACCAAAAATTTTCTTTTTTTTTTTTTTGCTATAAGTGGGAAGGGAGAGGCAAAGAATATATATTAAGATTTTGTTGGAGGAGACAGCTTGGAACTTTTAAGATCAGAGATAACAGCAATAAGACTTTTAAAAAATTACTTTGGAACTGTGTAATTAAATTTCACCCCAGGAAAAGATAGTACAAAAAGAAGAAAGTGCTAAATGAAACAGTTTGTGCTGATTTGGATTGCTTTGTGACTTTGGGACTCTTGGAAAGTATTTTTTGAAAAACTAAAATCATTTGGGTTGGTTTTTTTAGAGACAAAGGGTAAAATGTAATTAAAGAAGAGATTCTGCAAAAATGCACAGGATTGCATTGTAGTATTTGTATTTGAAATAGAGTTAGAAAATTGGAATATTATATGAGTTAACAATATATTAAAGGGAATGTGTAAAAAGTCTAATAGAGTTTAATTAGCTATGGAACATTGTTTTTACTATCCTATAAGCTTACTATTTTTTTCTCCTTTTTTATTACTTTAAAATGTACTATGTAGAATGCACTAAGCAGAATCAGTATGGAAATTATATATTATTTTAAGTGTTAAATCTAGGGGAAAGATAAAAAGTCATCATACTTCAACCAGTGATTACAGAGAAATTTTGCAGTAAAGAGAAAAGAAAAAATAAATAATTGAAAAAGAACAGATAAAAGATACAAGTAAAATGATTTAAATTGAGATGAAATAAATAAAATAGAATTAAGAGAGTGAAAAGAGGGGAGAAAACATATAGAAAATGTAGAATGATAAATGAGATATGAAATAGTATATAAGGTGAGCATGAATTTGATTTATGTCTGTATAAAAAGATGCTAACCCAGAATTAAGCTGCTTTCTAAAAAAAAGTTTTATGTTTTCATGTTTAGTGTTTTTGTTAAGTTAGCTTATTGAGAATTAATAAAATTTTGGAAGACCGTTAGAAGAGAATAATGAAATTGTAAACAAGACAGATGAAAGTATAAGTACAAGGAATAAAGAGATATAGAAATTTAGGTAAAAGGAGAAGTTGGAAAAAGAATAAATAAGATATGCATACTCTGGAACTATGTTTTCAAATAAGATATTTTATTTGTTTTGTTAAAATTTAATAAGCAATTTTTAGAAAAGATATTTTATGTTATTAGGTTTTATGTTTTGTTTGTATATATTGTCTTTAAAAACTAATAAAATTTGGTTTTTTTAAAAAAAAACTATCCCACTGATCTCATCATATTTAGGAAGCAAATGAAAAGTTTCCATTCTCATGAAAGAAATTTGAAGCTCTGTTGAATTAAGAGATATTGGATCGACATTTCTTTCTTATAGGATCATCAATTTGGGAAACCTGGGCCAGTCTTGCCAGGAAAACATAGTTTCACGACTTAAAGTTTTTGTAACCTAATGTTATACATTTCCATCCTGAACATGTCTCTTCTACTTAGCCTGCAGTGATATTTTCTATCTGGGAAAATTGATTTGTGTCTGCTGTTGATCTTTTATCTGAATATGAGATTCCCACATGGGGAATAATTTTCTTTGCTTTTTCGTCATTTTTTTTTTCAAAAAAATTACAGTTATTATGAACAAAAGTGACAAGAGAAGAAAGCAATTCTTTTCTTTCCTCATCAAGGCCGAGTTTTTGTAGGATTTATTTTGCTGTCACAGCCAAATTTGTGTAGGACTTTATGCTAGAATGTTGTCATAATAGTAATTTCAAATATTTCAGAGCTATTTTTTTAATTAAAGTGTCTGCTTCTAACTACGCAAGTTCTCTTTGTTTTGGAATCTCTTACAACCTTTATTGAGGATGCCAAACTCATAAGAGAATACTTGTGTGCCACAGTTTCAATCGAGCCAGCTTGATTACGACACATTTTTGAAAGTGATCTGTCGGGTATTTTTAAAAAACATCAACTACCAAGGGTCAAATATAGTTTTGAATTACAGTCCACTGTGCATAGGTGCTGAATAAAAAGTAAATAAAGGCTTAGGAGGAGAGCAATTTGGTATAGTGGTTAAAGCATCAATCTAGAAACTGAGGCACTTAGTTCTCATCGCACCTTAGGTACAAAGCCAGCTGGGTGACCTTTAGCCAGCCATAGGAAGCAGGTAAGGGCAAACAGCTTCCAAGAATGCAGTCACTAGGGAGTGACTTGGTTGTTTTTTTCATGCTGTGTTTTGTTGTTTTTGATTAAGATGATGATGTTTTGTTGCCCATTCATTTATCGTGCCTGTCCTTTGAAATTATTGAAATCAAATACATATTTTTGAAGAATGATAGCAATACTTTCACATAGGCTTATTCTGTGTGCTTGTCAATTCTCAAAAGCCACAAAAACATCATGGTTTTATGTCTTCATTGAGGCAGTATTGAAAAATGATACATCAATGTTCTGTACAAAAATGACAGGTGTAATAAAGTCAACAAAAGGAGAAAAACACTGCAGTTTTCAAATTTTCTGAAAATTGGTACCCCCACAAGGGAGGCAAATAACAAACATGCATTATGGACCAAAACAGTCCTATACAAACTTGAATGTGATGTCATGATGAAAATACAGAATGGCACAGACATCATGTCATGGCATATATTCTAACATCACTGAGACTAGCTGCAGATGACTAAGACTTGTACTAAGATTTCGTGCAAATCTATTTCCCCATTACTCAGTGAATTTATCTCATATCTATGAATAAAAATATGAAACATGGCACTTAAGTTCTATACTGTCAAACTGGGCAACAAATCTGACAAATCCAAAATAACTTTTATTGTAGGATTTTAATAAAAGATTGGAAGTCTTTCTGGAAGAAGTTTTGTTACATCAATAATGTATTATTATTTCCTTGTATTATTTTCTTGTACATCTCTTTAATTTTCACTTAATGTACCTGCATAGTTTTCCTATGCAGTAAAATGGAAGTAATAACTTTTTTATTGTGACTGTTTTTTTTCTCCATAATTTTCAAAATCTTCCTATAAATTATTAACTTCTTGAAATAATTATGTAAAAACCTTCCATCCACAAAAGCACATTTCATCATTATGAATGAGTGAAACTATTTCAACAGTACTTCATGTCGAAAATAGAAAGGCACTTCTGATTATGTGATCTCACCATTACCTTGTAGAAGATACCAGTTGTAATATTAAGAGGCAAGTGACGAAATGATTGTGATTCCATGATGCAACCTTCACCCCTTTGATATTTATATTATAACATTGTGCACATAGATGGTGCATTCAGAAAGTATTCAGACCTCCTTCACTGTTGTCAATTTTTTAATGCTGCAGCCCGGTTCTACAGTTGTTGAAGTTCATTTTTTTTCTCATTCTCTACACCTGTTACTTCATAATGACAAAGCAAAAACAGAATTTTAGAAATGTCTGTAAAATTATTAAAAAGAAAAAACTGAAATACCACATTGGTATAAGCCAGGACTTTAGCTGGGCTACTCTAGGGCATTCACAAAGTTGTCCCTAAGTCACTGCTGTGTTGTCGGCTGTGTGCTTAGGATCATCATGTTGGAAAATGAACTTTCTACCCAGTCTGACAACATGAGCACTGTGAAACAGGTATTCATTGAGGATATCCCTGCACTTTGCTCCATTCAGCTTTCCCTCAACCCTGACCTGTCCCCCAGTCCCTGTTACTGAAAAACACCTCCACAGCATGATGCTTCATTGTTGGGATGATATTGGGCAGGTGATGAGCAGTACCTGGCTTCCTCCAGAAATAATGTTTAGAATTGAAGCCAGATAGTTCAATCTTGGTTTCATTTGACCAGAGAATCTTGTTCCTCACAGTCTTGAGAGTCCTTCAGGAGCTTTTTTGCAAACTCCAAGCGGACTTTCATGTGTTTTGCACTGAGAAGAGGCTTCTGTCTAGCCAGTCTGCCATAAAGCCCAAATCGGTGGATGGCTGCAGTGATGGTTGTCCTTGTGGAACTCTGTCCCATCCCCACATAGGATCTCTGGAACTCAGTGTGAGTGACCATCAGGTTTTTAGTCACCTTTCTTGCTAAGGCCCCTACTCCCCCAATTGGTTCTTCCATTTGAGAATTATGGAGGCCACTTCACTTCACTTTAGGAACCTTCAGTACAGCAGGAATTTTACTGTAGCCTTTCCCAGATCTGTGCCTTACAACAATCCCATCTGTGAACTCTGCATGCAATTCCTTTGACCTTACGGCTATTGTTCTGCTACAGATACACTGCCAGCTATGAGGCCTTCTATAGAAAGGTGTGTGCCTTTCCAAATTATGTCCAATCAATTTAATTTACTACAGGTGGACTCCAATCAAGGTATAAAAGCATGACAGCACTGGTCAAGAGAAATGGGAGGGACCTGAGCTAAATTTCAGGTGTTGTTGAAAAGAGTCTGAATACTTATGACAAATTTTGGTTTTTTCTTTTTCTGATATTTCGGTTTTTTCTTTTTCATGAATTTACACACATTTCTTGTTTCACTTTGTTATCATGGGGTACTGAGTGTAGAGAAAGAAATAAAGTAAAAATGAATTTCAACAATTGCAGAATCAAGCAGCAGCATAACAAAATTGACAGAAGTGAAAGGGGTCTGGATACTTTTTGAATGCACTGTACATAAAGGACGGAACATCTCAATGCTCACTTGATCTTTCTGATCGAGTCATCCTGCTGCCAGTAACCTCTGTCTGGAAAGATAATGGCATATGCCATAATAGTTGAATAAAAAAAGAACCTAAAATAAATTTGTACTTATTTGATTGATTATAACAGCTGTCTGAGAGACAAGGAAATAAAGAGATGCAGAATAAAGAAGATAGAAACAAAAGTACTGCTTCAATCTGATGACTGTTTAAAAATTGAAATTTAATATTGGTCCATACTGAAAGAGTTTTGAATTGACTGTTTAAAGATTCCCCCTAAGGCTTATTTCATTTGGATAATATATTGATAGTTACTAAGAATCTGAATTTATCTCAACATATTAATATAATCACTTCCTAATTTACACATACCTAAATTAATTACTCCCTCACCCTATTCCCAACTACTTATTCTCTCTTATTTCTGGCTGTTCTCAAATCTCTTTCAGCCAAAGAGCTATGGTAATTCAAACAAATAGCATGTATTTAAACCCATCATGTCAAGATTCTCTGGAACATAAAGTGTATTCATATATATCAAGGGTGTCAAACTCAAGGCCCGTGGGCCAGATCTGGATTGGCCCATGGTATCTCTGCAAGCAAAATAGGGCACCGGGTGGCGTGTCCTGTTTTGGCTGACAGAGTGCTGCAGGAGGCCCTCCAGGACAAAAATGAGGTGCAGGGAGGATATGTTCAGGTCTTCCACGCCCCATTTGGACTGGCAAAGTGCTGCAGGAGGCATCCGTCCCTTCTGCTGTCCATCCCATTCCCGGCCAGCCCATGGAAGACAGCTACAGTGCTGATATGGCGCTCAAAGAAATCCAGTTTGACACTTCTGATATATATGATGAAAACAACACAATACTGTTTGACCTTGTCGTGTTGTTCTCGTTTTGATTATCAAAACAAAATAATGACAAAATGTCCAAATGTGCCATTGACTTTTTGATACAGTTTTATGTCAAATGTTACAGTGGTTATGTTGAACTGAATAGCAACAGTTTACTTTGCCGTTTACAATTGTTGAGCTGAGTAGCAACAATTTACTTTTTAAATTAATTGTAACTTTTATTTTTATTTCTAGGTTTTGAGTTTGGGACATTTGTCGAAGGTGTTGGTTTTAAACTAGTTTATTCTGTCCTACGCCTGCTTCACTGAATTGCGATTAAAGTGAATATCCCTGAGAGGATTAACATCAGAGACAAATCTTTATATTTTTCTTCTGAAAACTTCCACTGTTGAAGTAATCTTATATTTTGGGCCACAGTCATGTGGTCATCACAGTTGCTGCTGTTCTTCACAATTCTCTTGGTATCCACAGTCCATGGTAAGTACATAAAATAATGTTGGGTTTTATCATATGAAGTGTTTCCTGGGACCAAAAATTTCCAGCACCTTCCAATTTGCAATTAGTGGAAAAGAGTTTACCATTTTCTTTAAAATAATGGGGGAAATAAAAATGTATTTCTTAAAAATAAAAGGAGGAAACTTTTTCAGATAATTTTCTTTCATTTTGTTAAGCATATCTTTCTAACCTGTTATTCTGTTAATCTAATCTAGATATACTATATTGCTTGATAATAGCAAGTGTTCTTTTCTGAAACATTATGGAGGATTTTTTATTTCTATTAAAAAAGAGCTGGAGGAACAACTGATGTTTATGCAATGTTAATTGTGATCAGAGCAGATTTAATAACTTAAATCAAGGAGTACCCAAGGTTATCAATCCTACTCTTTGAGGAGATGGATATTCCTTTTGAAATAGGCAGGATACTTATCTTTGAATAATTTTTTTCTACTGAACATCTACTGTGCTTCTGTTGTGCTTAAGTCTTGCCTTATTTCCCAGGGAAACTGATTACCATTGAGAATATATCAATTGTACTCACTAGTAAAATGGAGGCAAGGCCAAAATGGAGGCAATAATAGATGAATTTAGAACTTATTTATTTATGAATTTAGAATGTATTTAAAACTACAGCAAATGTAGATTTAATTAGATCTTATTTTATCCTTGTCTTCCTTGATAAGAGTTACAAACGTTAAAAATAGTGAGCCAGAAACCAGCAAGCTAGGAGGAACTGTTATATAATTTTTGAGAAAATATCTCTGGCCTTCAAGGCCATGATAATGGAAAAGTGACCATTGCATTGAAAGGCAGGAGGGAAAGGTGTAAAATTTAAACCTTGGAGAAAACATATGTACTGAGGTTTCTGTGTTTGGATATTTTGTGTGTATAAGGTTTGTACTTTATCTGCAGTAAATCTGATTGTGCCACATCTGTGAGTTTCATGGTCACAGATCTTTGCCTGGAAATCTTTGCCTGGAAAGACCAGATTTATTACCAAGCTTGCATGAAGTCTGAAAGCAAAACTTTACTACCTATGTTCTCAGTGTTACAAAAGAGCCCGTGCCTTGAATCAATTTGTGATACAGATAGATCAGTTTATTCCAAAATTAACTCGGTAAGTACTAGGTAGAACAAAATTGATCACTATCATAAAGTCCCATAACAATCTTGGCCCAAAGTCTGGCAATTATTGCTAGAGCAGTTGCAGCAGCCACAAACCTTCATTACTGAATAACTATCTTGTTGCCCGAGGATTAATATTAATAATCTAGTCAAGTAAGTGACCACCAACTGTGAAATCCTTCACTTCCAATAAGGTAAGCACACAGTGCAATATTACTGACTTTCAGCTGTTAGTTTAGGATGTTGCCTGGCATGAAAAAGAGGTTTCATTTACTAGCTTAAACAGGAACTGTCAGATGTAATAATGAAGAAATCCATTCAGTGGATATCCTCAACTTCTGATATCTCTTATGTGATGATGTAGGAAGAGGGAAGAACAAAAGTGAATAGTGGTTTCTTTCCTTCTTCTTTCTATTCTGCCAGTTTCTTAAGTCATCCATTGGTACCCACACTTGATTTAATGCAGACCACTGGTGGTATGCGACCGGTTCAGACCGGTTCAGCTGAACCATAGTAAAAAAAAAAAAAAGCCTCCCACTATCAGCTGAGAGGAGGAAAAAAATCCTGACAATCAGCTGAGAGGAGAAAGAAGAGAAATGCAGGATCAGCCCTCCCACCTGCCCTTGTGTTTTTCTTTCTTTGTCCTCTCAGCTGATTGGCACTACAGGTCTCAGCTGGTATGGGGAAAGCTGTACATGGTATTAGGTGCACATGCACTCAATCATCGAACCGATAGTGGAACAGATAGGATCCCACTACTGATGCAGATTGTTTGGTTATCAATGGAGGACTTAAAATATTTGTGGAGGTTTTTTTGCAATGAGGTACCCTAAATGTTCCATATCGGGATTGTCAGAAAAAGTGTCACTCAAAAATGAGTCTTAACTTCAAAGGGCACTCAGAAATCAAATGTATTCTAGATATGTGGAACTATAGTCAAATATTTAGGCATTTATGTTACTCTTCAAACTCAGGCAGAAATATGGTTGCAAACTCTAATAGACTCTGGCACAACATATAACTTAATTAGCATGTAACTTAAAATATTTTTACCCTATGCCCTGTCTTCCATCTTTGTCCTGCTCCTGGAAAATTTTGGGCATTTTCCTGAGATATGGTCCACTGCATGAGACTACTGGAATCAGAAGGGAGACTTTTTCCTTATCTCAACAGAAACTGTATACAACAACACTAGGACCATTATGTTGTGATGGAATGTGTACCTGCAGGAACAATGGGGGAGACTTTGGCAACACAGAACCTTCCCAGAAAGAGGTCCAGATTAAGAAACTGTACAGTCTGTAGCTGGATAGGAAGGGGAGAAGAGGTTCAGGGTAGCCACAGGCTAGAATCTCTCAGGATATATTTGGTGGACAAGACAGTTATAGCTTTAGTTTGGCAAGATTCTGGACATTGGATGTAAGCAAATAAAGGATTGGACTCAACTGGATCTTGCTATCTTGTCTCTGGGCCTGCACATGACATATGTTCAGGCTTGGACTGATACTGTATCCAGGTTTGAGGAGGCGGACTTAATTTGATCAAACTGGAAGAAATATAAAGAAAGTCAACAAGGGAATTATACTATGTTGGAATGAAAGTTGGAATAAGCTGTATCTTTCATACCTTGGCCATTGCTGACAGCTGGTTCTCTGAAAACAAGCCTGTTTATATGATATACACAATTAGGTCAAGAGGGTTTCCACCCGGTTGAGTCAAGAATATTACCTATAACCTGTATATTAATCCCAGGCAGCTGATTAGAGCTAAATTAAATCTCCATGGTTAAATGATACAAATAGGGCTGAGCTGTTTAATAAAGTGTTAACATTTGTTTCCCTACTTCTAAAGGAAAGCTGTAGACAAGGCAGAATTGCTAGGTGCTCTATCACTTTTTCACTTGGTATCCACTGAATGCAGATGGAAAAGGAGCCAAAAGGGGGTTTATATGCTACCAACCAATTTCATTCACAATGCTACTAATCCCAATCCAGTTGCCAGAAGTTGTTGGATTTCTATTATTTTTCTTCATTTGCTGCCACCCCAAAAATCAAGATTTGGCAGCTGTTCAGCTTCCATTGTGATGGCTGGGAGGACTTTGCTCCCTTGTAATTAAATGTTATCAATGGATAGGCCTAAGGGAATGGTTGACTCAGTCAGATCATGTTATTCCAATCAAGTCACAGTTTCTTCAGGGGAAAAGAACATCTAAATTGGATGGCCTAAAGCAACAAAGTTAGTTAATTCACTGTGTCGGTATCAGTATATTTCAACCATCACTTTAGAATGGATAAGTGAACATCATTTGAACATGGGTAGAGTGCACTATGTATGGCCTTTGGGCTTTATTAATGTGTATTAGTCAGTTTTCATTGACTTTAATTCCTGCATTTCACTTGTCTTCTCTGAAAAATGTGTTAGCCCTAAAACAAGGAACTTGTAGAATGTTTTCCCCTTTTCAGGAAATTACTTGGTCATTTTAAAAGGGAAAAAAGTATGATCTGTTTTAATTTTTCTTCCAAGTTGACTCATTAAAGCAACTGCATCTTGAAAACAAGCTGTCACAGTGAAACCATGAAAACAGACCAGGGTACTTTAAAATGACAAATTCCCATATCTTTGTGTTTTGATCCTGTCTTTTAAATGATCTGCAAAACATTCAAGTCCTATTATTAGCCATCTCACTGACTCGCATACACACACACACAAAATTATGGATTTCTTGGTGCTGTTCATTTGCATGAATATTATCTTGGTGCTGTTCATTTGCATGAATATTGTGATATAATTTATATATTTAAATTCAGCACGATTAAAGGGCAATCATGTTGAATTTAAATACCCTTAAAATTCTATGAGTATAATGTTCTGTATTTTTGGTGTCTTGAAATAAATGTGAATAGATAAATAGTTGATACAGTTTTGATGAGAAAGTAACAGAAATGTTTTTGGACAGAGTGGCTCAATGGCTTACAGAAATAGATGAGCACTGCCCCATATAGTTGGCAGAGACGACGAGCAGAGTAAAATATGCAGGGACTCCTTTACCTTTTTTTATCCTTGAAATAAAACTGACCTGTTTTTATGGTAGCAATCAAAATTTAAACTAATCTGTTTTTTAGGATCAATTCTGAAGTTACTTTTTATGGGTTTTTTTGTATTGTGGTTGTGTGCTTGTGTGCTTGCACAAAAATGCACAAAGAAATGATGACATTCAGGTGGATTCTATAGATTAGAGGTCTCCAAACTTGACAACTTTAAGATTTGTGGATCAACTCCCAGAATATGGGAGTTGAAGGCCAAAAGTCTTAAAGTTGCCAAGTTTAAGGACCCCTGCTGTAGATCCTTCAGCCACAATCATGTAATTAAATCTTCCCTCTCTCCTGCTTGTTCTGCTGCCACTATCCATTCTCTTCCAGAACCAATCCTTCTCTGGATTGGTTTACTTTTCAAGCAGTTGAGTGGTAAATGTCCCTTGACTTTTCCGAGGTGCTTAGCTTAATGGAGATGAAGAGTATTCCAAATAAGGATGAAACCAGTCACAGGGTGCCTCCTGGTGGTCAAAGTAACAGAATGAATGGGTTGATTCAGTAAATAAATTCAAGCCTTTTATTATGGATAACAAGATTAGGCAATTAATGTGAGTGAAAGTCAAAGGGAGAAATGAAAACAAAAAGAAAAATGGCAAAACTAACTTGAAGAGATTTGTCTCAACTGACTGCTTTCCAGACAAGATTATATATATATAGAGAGAGAGAGAGAACAAGAACAGAGAGAAATTGGAAAACAAATGCAAATAAATCAGTACAACTCAGATGATTTTTCAATATACATACTCAAAATTAAATATCTCATTGCCTTAGAATCAGTTTTTTTACTTGCTTATTATTCTATCTCCAATCCAGCATTTTTGGATTCAGGTTTCTTCCTTACCTGACATTTATCTATCTGTAGAAGAAATATTTCTTCCTTTTAAGACAAAAAAAATTGAAAACAAAGACAAAACACAGCTGCTATATTCTTTCTTTTTTAAAAGTTCATCTGATAAAAGAGTGTTCTTGATGCTGATCGATTTTTCAGAACTTGATTTTCCAGGCTCTGATGATCAATGCCCAATATCGGTATTGACAGTTTTAGATTGGGCTGACAGATTCAGACATAAACTTTCCTTTAACTTTTACTCTTTTCTGTCTTGAACTTCTTGGGATGTTATTTCTTACAATTTACAATTACATAAACAATAAAAGGACTGTTATAGGAAGAAAATATGTATATGTACTTGTGGAATGGTAACATAATATTAATACTGATTATCAGTACTGGAATTTATGTTGTCCTTAGTAGGTAATGAAATATCTGCAAGCAAACAACCAAGCTTTCAGAGCACCAAAACTCCAAAGTTCAACCTTGAGCTACAGATGTTATCTTCTACTGGAACTAATGTCAAAATCTATATTTGCTTCATCTGATTAAACATGAGATCCAAACATGTGAGAGAATGACTTTATGTGAGAGCTCTTTGAGGCAATCCAAACAAGAAACCAAAACCATTAATACTAATTCTACTCTTATTATGAGGTTACAGTCACAAAATATTGCCTCAAAGATGTCCTCCCTTCCCTTCACCAAAAACTGGGGGAGAGGGTTGTTTCTGTTTTGAGGTCCTTTCCACAGCCCTGTACCTTTTGCAGGATGAGGTATTTTTTGTCTGACCATTGTCTAGGCTGCAGTTCTTCCTCCTCCTGTTTCCCAAGGTTATTTTCACAGTCCATTAATCTTCCTTCTCTGTTCATAATAACACATATTAATTTTTAAAGCCATATCCCCTAACTGGTTTAGGAATTTAGCACTGGAGGAAGGCACGGGATTTCAAAAGGAAAGTTTGTGCTGGGTGCAGAATCTTTAAATGTATAATATATTTTAAATAGTTCTTCATTTTAGAGAAAACAGCTGTAGCATTTGAAGAATAGATCTCGGAAATATGAAAGGGGGGAGGTTTCTACTCCATTCTATGTAGAACTCCTAAAAATGTACACCCCTCCATCCCATATTAGACAGGAAGAAAGGTGCAGCTGCAAATAATGAATGTACCTGAGTTTGGCCTCCTATACCAGGTGTGTATTTTAATTTTTTTTTCTGCCTTCTTCCTTTGAAAAAAACTGTGTTCATTTTATCACAGATATTTTCATTGGCAAAAGGCATATTAAAAATTATCACCATAGAAACACTGCGCACTTGTTTCTCGCAAAACAGGTCTGAATTCAAGATTATAGTTTAGATAAACATTGAACACTGAGTGAAGCAGTACTATCAATGGGAATGCATATTAATTAATGTTCTGTGCTCAGATAATATCTAAAGAATTCATACTAATTAATGGTCTATGTGGGACACACAGAAACAGTGCAGTTGTATATTTATGATAATGTCTGACATAAGTATATATTGTCGGTAGTAGTACTTGCATAATATCACTTACAGGTTGACATTTAACCCCCGATGCCTATTCCCATCTCCAAGCAGACATGCATTAGTATAACTCCCATGTATCCATTCATTTTGTTCCTTTGAAATAATTGCTATATTCCAATTATGGGAATCTTCCTACCAGAGTTCTGTTATATTTATTAAATCAAATTTGCATTTCTCTATTATGAATTTGAACACATGTTGTTTATTTCTTTGAGATTTAATGTGCAAATAACAAATAGCTTCTATAGCAGGGGTGTCATATTAGATTTCTTTGAGGGCCAGATCAGCATTGTAAATCTCCAAAGGCCAGCAAGGGGGCAGCGGGGGGATGGGATAGATGCCTTCTGCAGCACTCTGCTGGCCAAAAAGGGATGTGGGATGACCATGCATGCCCCCATGACCTGTTTTTGGCCTAGATGGCCTCTGGCAGCACTTAGCTGGGCAAAACGGTGCATGCAGAGGGCCCATGAGGCCTCTGCACAGCCTGTTTTTGACTGTTGAAGGCTGGGGAGGTAGAAAACAAGCCATGCAGGGACTTCATGGGACATTCACATGACCCATTTTGGGGTGGCAGAGAAGGCCAAAAATGGACTGCAGGGGCCCACTGAGGCCCATTTTGGCTGTCAGAGGCACCACATGCCAATCCTTTCATATTTCCAGGCCAGCCCCGTGGGCCAGATTCAAGCACCCCCCAGGACAGATCCAGCCTGTGAGCGTTCAGTTTGACACCCCTGCTGTGTAGAAAAAATAGACATAGACCTTAAATCAATTAAGAAAGCCCCCCCCCCCTTCCTCCCTCCCTCTCTCTCTCCCTTGCTCTCTCCCTATCTTCTCACACACACACGTAAGAAGAATATATTCTACAGGAATAAGAAAATGTATCACTAGAGTTTTTAAAAATTCCAATTATTAGAGTATCTGAGAGTTTCTGACAACATTTTTGAAATGAAATGTTTCCTATTTGATAGGGACTTTTAAAAAAAGGGAGAAAGTTCTTTTGATCTGCAAGGATGAGAAAGTATACTCTGTAGGATAAAAACCATACCATTTTTTTCAAGGACCAGACAGGTTGCCAGAAGACTGAATAGATTCATATTTTTAGCATATGATGTAAGTTACATCTAATAGTCTTATGAAATATTAATAAATTAAATACATATTTTTTCCAAGTACAATATGAACAGGTTAAATAATATTGAAAAATAAACAGTAATGAAGGATTTTCTTTCAAGGAAATATGATAGCAAGGGCTATTTTTATTGTCCCATTTTTATAAAAATAGTAAGAGCTAATAAGGTAATTCATATGTAAATATCTTTATGGGAACTCTGGGATTTATAGTCAGTCTCATTTTATATCAAAGACTAATTTGATGCCAAAGATTCCTTTTATTTTGGGTATTTGCTGTCCTGGTTTTCTGTTATGTACGCAGAGAAGAGATAAGCTTTGCTGCTGCTTTTATTTGGTCCTGTGATTGAGAAATGTGTTTACATATGTGGCAATAAATGGAAAGGAATTTGAGAATATGTTAAAGGTGCTAATCTGACCAATGCTGGTTGCTAAATGTCCTCCTGAGGAAGTCACAGTGACAAAGAACTTGACCCTCTTGCTAAAAAGTTGCTTTTTAATAATAGATCATTTGGGGTCCTTTCACCCCTGATTATTTTCCTGGTCTGCTTCTTTCAACTGGTTGCTGTTGCATTTGGTTTACTGGGGTCATGCTGAAGTACTAATCCAGTCTTAACATTCCTCCAGGCTGAATTCCCTGGAGGAATATTTGGGTTGCTGTTGGATTGTACTAGACCTGTTGTTTATTCTGAGGTTGATCAATTTTTAATCAACACATGCAGCTAGGCGCACACATGATTTCATATTCCTCCTGGATGAAATCTATGTGTGAGGGTGTAGGAATGCTGGGTACTTTTGTTTTAGACTGACTATTGGTGTGAACTTCTGCAGAAGCAGGATAAGTTAAACTGTACTTTCAGTCATGTATTAATAGATTTGTTTTAATTTTTACTTTATGATAGTGTATATTAAGCATGTTAATCAACCTATTTGGCTGAAAAATCATTCCAAATGCTATGGAATGATTGGGAATTCTTGACTGTTTTCTGTGGCTATTTTTTCCTTTGATTTTATTTTTATTCAATGTATAAATACATTACATTGCTATGAATGCATGAAGATACTAGTAGCAGTCAAAGACGTTTGGAGGTAAAGTTTCTTCAGTTTTCTGTTGGAATTTAGTTTTCTTTTTCTGGTAACACCTGAATCAGGAGAAAATTATGAAAATTCTGATGTAGTAACTAGTGCCGTTACATTTAATGAATGAACAAACTATGGTTAAATTATGATATCCTTTTGAAAGATGGAATTGGAGAATTTGTTGTATGACTGAGTACATTTCTAAAGAGAAAAACAGTTTGGAGATGCCCCTAGAGTCACCATTTTCTTAGTAAATAAGAAATCTTCTCTATTTACTTAGAAACCTAGTTGACCTCTGTGGCAAAAAAGGGTTATCATCTTCTGGTAGTGTATTAAATATAAATTTTTGTGGCATGAATAATTTCAGCATTGGAAAACTCATTTAAACCCTACAATGTGTTTTATATGGGCCAAACTATAGTACTGCATAATTGTACTGACCTTTTTTTATAGTCATCAAGACTATAAAGTCTTGCTAATCATCCAAATTACCAAGTAACTCAGTTACTTAGCAACTTGCTGCCCTTATGTTTATATTTGTGTGCTTTTTACATAGATCACTGAAAAGGTCCTTGCTTTTACATAGATCACTGAAAAGGTCCTTGCTTTATACCGCAATCTATAGACATGGATAAAGAAATGTGTACTGTCTTTCATAGACTTCCAGACCAATGCTTTAATACTAGCCTTTTTAATATATCTTATTTCCCAGTGTTATATTTCATGACTAAATATCATCTGTAACTGTCCAAACTAATATAAATAAATATATGATTCCTTAACTTTGCATTATTTATGTCATATGTATAGTGGTTGCAAGTACAGTGGGAGAATATCTCATAATGGATTTTGTTTCATTTAATTGATAATAGTGGAATTAATATTGAGCTTTGCTGGAAAGTCATTATGGTCATTACCCTGCAGATATTAAGCCAATGTTAAGAACAGAGTTATTTTTTTGTACATTTCTTTTACAACTTCTCAGTTTATTTAGAATATAATGCAATCAAGGATATAGATAAAACCAGAAAATATTATATAGTTTCTATAGCATATCAGTTTTTAGAACTGATTTTAGATTTCTACATGTAATTTTTTCCTTATAATACAAGGAAATAAAATGAAACATGACAACTATTAAAAACAATCAGTAGAAAGCATCAGAGAAGCAAATTGGAGAAAATTCTGGAGTGTAATTTAAATCATTACATGTATATGAAATAGAGCACACCCTTCCTGAATATTTAGAGTAAAGATAATTTATGTTGTATTTTATGTAGTTAGTTTCAGGTTGAACTTAGTGACCTGAGCAAAACTACTTTCTGGCTGTACTCCATTATACTGATGTCGGAGAAGTCATATATAAAACAGTAATCCAGGTTCGAATGTACCCAGAATATCAAAAATAAAGACCCAATTTCCTCATTGTGACACATTATTTATTGTGACAAAAATACACTATTCTAGTATTATACAGTAGCTCACAATTTTTTTTAATTGGTTACATTATTTTCTAAACTGAGGGTTTAATTGAACACATGAAAACTCTCACTAGCAGCTGCTATTAAGAAAGCTTATCTTAAGGCGAGGTCACACTGGCCGACGGATGCAAAACGTATGCAAAAAGGACAAAGCGGACCAGCAAAATTTCCATCCATTGTTATCCGCTCTCAAAAGTGCCCCAAATTTGCACAAACAGAGCGGACAACAACAGAAAGGAACAGATGTGGGAAGGATGTAGCGGGGATGTAAAGCGGATGTTCGTAGGAAGCCTAGCAGATGGAAGCAGATGGAAGCGGATGACACATCCGCAGGGCTTCCGTGGGAGAACAGCGAAGCGGACGCATAGCGGATGCGTAGCAGATGCGTAGCGGATGACGCGGATGCATCACAGACGCCTTTAGGATGCATAGCGGATGCGTAGCGTATGCAAAGCGTTCACTGCGCATACGGGGAGGATGAATTGCGTAAGCTCCGCAGATATAAAAGGATGCAGCTTGCAAGCAGTCACCATTCAGAGGAAAGACCTGCTGCCAGAGACATCTTGAGAGAACACCATGGGGAAGAAGAGGAAGCCTGTGCCTACTCCTGCCAGCCCTGGCAAGAAGGACAGAACCACCATCACACTCCCTGGCGCTGACTCTGAAGCTGCTGCTGCTGCTGCTGCTCCTGGTGTTCCTGCTGCTGGTGCTTCTCCTGCTGCTGCTGCTGTGATGGACCAGCCCCAAGGCCCTCAAAGCCCTGCTGCTGAAGGCCCTGAAGCCCCTGCCAGAGGGAGGAAGAGGCAAGGCAAGGAGAAGGGAGAGAGGAAACAGTACTCCATTTCCGAAGACCATGAGGAGGAGGTGCTGGAATGGCTGAGGGAGAACGAGTTCCTGTGGAGGGAGGGCCACAGGCTCTATTGCGACACCAAGCAGAAGCAGGCAGCGTGGAGAGACAAGGTGGAAAGCCTGGGCTACAGATGTCCTCCTAGGGTGGTGGAAGCATATGCACACCTGGTATGGCAAGCTGCACCTGAAGAGATCCGGGCAGGCCGCTGTCAAGCTCACTGACCGGGAGACCTATGTCATGGCCAGGTGCAGCTTCCTGGAGGGTGAGATCCACCACCGAGGAGCAGCCCCTCTGTCAACCCTCTCCCTCAGACAGCCCACAGAGAGCAACTCCTCTTCCAGCCAGAGACAGCTACCATGTCCAGGCAGGTGTCTTTGGAGTGCCGGAGGATGTGGAGGATCCCCTGTCTCAGATGGAGCAAGAAGAAGCAGCCACCAGAGACCAACCCACCCCCACCCCCAGCTCCACCTCCACAGAAAGGGAGGGACAAGCCACATTGTCCTCTTGGAGATCAGGGACACAATCAAAGCCAGCACAGATATCTTCTCCCAGCTGGTCCACTTCGACATACCATCCTCAAAACGCAAGCCCTTCATCACGTACGTGAGCCAGACCCTCATGGACATGCCCAAGGCCCAGTACCAGGTGATGAAGGAGAGGATCACAGCTCTTCTGCACCACCCTCCAGGCCCAGCTGAACCTGCTCCTACCCACTCCAGGTCTGCTCCTCCAACCCAGGCGATGTCACAGCCCTTCCACGGATTTCAACAGCCCCTCGCCTACCAAGCCTACCACTACCACTACCAGGACTTCCCACAGCAGAGGCAGCCCTTCCCAGTCCAGACCCAGGTTCCTCAGACTCCACAGACACCACAGACACCACAGACGCCTCACGTGACCCAGCTGCAGACCAGATAGCCCCACTACACTCCTCCTTCCTCGACCCCACAGCCAAGCCCTTCCTCAGAACATCTGTCATCAGCCTTGGGCCTCACATCCCAGGTACTTGATGAAGGGCCTCTCAACCTCACAGGACCGAGTCAGCTCTCTGAGAACTTCCTGCACACACCATCTCCTGTTGTACTCTCCGGGCCAGGCACCCCAATGGTGCCTCAGACCAGCACTTCAGCAACAGCCACCTCCACAGTCCCTGGCCCCTTTACATCTGAGACCATGGGCACGCCTCAGAGTGACTGAGAAGAGTGCCAGAGACTGAGTTGTTGCCTGTTCACTTTATCTTTGCTTAAGACACTTTACTTGGGACATTTTGCTTTTTTAATAAAGTCATACAGTTTGTTATTAATAAAGGTTATCTTTGCTTCACACACTTGGTTCATTTTTTTTACTTAATAAAGTGTTGGGGAAAACTTTGAAAAAAGGGTTAAGCCTTTGCATGCTTGTGGGATTGGTAAGGATAGCTGTGGGATAAGGATAGTTGTGGGATGGGTAAGGATAGTTGTGGGATAGATAAACCTCCAGTGCAAGCATAGTGGGACTGTATGGTCCACCCTCCCAGCTGCCACACATATGGCCCTTTATTATCAATAACAATTTAATCATTGATCAACATATTTCAACATAAACAAAACTCTTTATTAATGCCCTGTTCATTGTAGGGCCACTCAATATACATGGCACAATCTCATCAGTGTGATGAGACAGGCTGAAGGAAGCATCCATTAAGCATCTACCATCCTGTCTTGCCACTCCACTGCTCCAGCTGGGGAGTTGCACCAGTGTTTCAGGAGGTTGCCCTGCTTCTTCCCTTCATGTGAAGCTCTGTTGGGGCCTTGCACATCCACAGTGTCTATCTGGTTTTGTCCTTGCCTCCATTCACCAGGCTCCATGTCCCCATTCCCTTGTTGACAGTCCACAAGCCTGTTCTGCAACACTGGGTAGCTGGTGCGCATGAGATTGTGTAGGATGCAGCAAGCTTCCACGATGCTCCTCACAGTCTGTGGCCAATGCTATATGGTGTTGAGAAGTACCTGGAACCTGTTGGCCAGTATGCCAAAGGCGTTCTCCACCACCTGTCATGCCCTGGACAGCCTGTAGTTGAAGATCTTCTTTTCACGGGTGAGGTATCTTGAACTGTAGGGCTTCATGAGGTAGATTCTGAGGGAGAAGGCGTCATCACCCACGATGAAGTAGGGCACATCTTGTGTGTCATTGGGTAGGGGATCTGGATCTGGGAAACCCATGATGAGGTTGCGTTCCAGCCCATCCTTGAGGTGACTGGCATTGTATATCTGGGCATCTGAAGCTGACCCGTTGCCTGAAGCATCGATGTACATGAAATTGTAGTCACCATCAACCATGGCAAAGGGGATGATACTGAAGAAGCCCTTGTAGTTGAAATAATTGGACCCTGAGTTGGGTGGAGCTTTGCAGGCCATGTGCTTCCCATCTATGGCTCCAACGGTGTGGGGGAAGTTCCACCTCTGATACCACTGCTCTGCAACTTTCCTCCAGCTTTCTTCAGTGGTGGGACACTGGAGGAGCTCCTCCATGTATTCTTCGATGATGGCCTGCACCACTTCTCTGACCACAATGCTGATGGTGTTGTGTGGCACCCTCCAGGCATACTGCATGTTTCTGTATGTGGTTCCAGAGGCCAGGTGGCGCAGAGTCAGTGCCACCTTCAGTCCAGGGTCCAGATTGGGATGGAAGTTGGTGCTTGGCTTGGTCAACCTGTGTCTCAGATGCTCCACAACTTCGTTAAACATGGCTGGTGGCATCCTCATGAAGTGCTGGAATGCACAAGGGTCTTCATTCCTCAGCTCCACTATCAGCTTGTCATCGAGTCCAAACTCCACTCGTCTCCTGATCCATCTTTGGACCCAGACAGCTCTTGGACATCACCTTCTCCTTGCGTAGAAAAGGTGAAACAGTCTGAAGTGGGCTTGGTTCTGGTGTTGAATGATGGCGGCTTCCAAAAGGAGTGTGTGATGATCCATGGTGGACATCAATGGATGATGTGGAAGAGCAAGAGCAAGGCTGAAGAGGTCTGCACACCAGAGCTGCTGGACTGATAGTGAGATCCAGGTGATTTCCTCCCCCTTTTTATAGGAAATGTCGGTTTTCCACTAGGTGTCCTTCCACATACTCTAGGTATCCGAGATACATCCCATATACGAATGTTTTGTCTGTTTTAATGCTTTATATCCGAGCTGCATCTGCTTTCATCCTTTCTATGTCCGTACTACTAATGCTGTGTGGACGTTCCACGTACCTTTCGCTTCCTCCCTCTTTCTGCTTTCCGCTGGAGCAGATGTGAGTTGCGCGGATGGCCAGAGGATGCCGAGAGGATATATAGGACGTGTAACGGATGACAATGGACGTAGAACGTTTGTTGCCCATATGTTTCGCGGATGTAGATTGTACGCGGAGGAAAGTTCATCCGCTCAAAACGTTTTGTACAGCTCAAAACATTTTGAGTGGATGAAACAGCAATAGATGGATGTTTGACGGATAGAGCATATGAAAGACATGCGCAGTGAGTACACAACGGAGGCATCGCATTTTCCAACGGATGGCAAGCTTTCTTGTCCGTTTTACATCCTCTTTGCATCCGTTGGTGCAGTGTGACATCGGTTTTACATTGATTGGTAGAAGGTATCTCATTTGATGAAATAATATAATGTTTTTCTCAACACTTGCTTTTGATATGATTCATATTTAATGTTTTATAAACTAAATGTGCTAATCAGTAATCATATTACTCATAATGCAGTTTACACGTACGAATGTATGCATTTCACAAGAACTGTCATTGTGCCATTTTCTAACTTGCTCTCATCTGAAGCATTTTTTTTTGTGAAAATATTTGAAAATGCTAAAAATTAGTCCAACCACTGTCTATTGATTAACCACTGATATATAAATCAACAAGCTCCTAAGAATGTGAAGATAACAATAGTAGTTCAGGGTTGAAATGAGGAGTCCTTGATGCTTTCAGATATTGTTTTCTTGCAGATATTTCATTATCCAAGATAGGTAACATCACTTCCACAAATACAACCCAAAATATGGAACAGATATGTAGGCAATACCTTCACTGTAATAAAAAAGGACCAATAAGAGAACACCCACAGAATGATAAGTAACATATTCAAAGGAATCCAATTTACCAGAGAAGAAGTAAACAATAATTCACTACTTTTCCTAGAGATTTTGATCAGCAGAGACTACAATGGCAAACCAGAAACACAAGTGTAAAAAAAAAAACCACCCACACAAACTAAGTGCTCCACTCCCAAAGCAACCTCCCACAAGATAAACTCTGTAAGAACTTTATTCAAGATGAGCACAAATTCACTGTAGCAACCTTGAACAACAAAAAAGGAAATAGCGTCCATACAATGTATTCCAACAAAATGGATATTCATGCAACTTTATAAAAAAGTACCTGACCACCCAATCCAAGACAGCACAACCAACACAAGCCCTAAAAATAATAACATTGCCATGCAGAAGAACATATCAGAAATCACCAACAGATTACTACAACCACATGCAAACAGGATAGCACACAAGACAACTAAAGCCCTTCAAAACATTGTAAGCAAACCAAAAGATCTAGCAGCCTCAGAAGGAAAAACAAGAATCATCTACAACATACAGTGTAATGACTGCAACACACACTACATAGACAAACAAGGAAAAGTCTGGCAGAACGCATCCATGAAGTCAGAAGAAATGATGAAAGCTCTTTATTTTCACAACACATGGACAGACTTAGCCATAGTTTTAATTGAGAAATTGTGACCATCCTAGACCTAGACCAAGCCAAGTCCAAAAACACTAGGGAATTTCTAGAAGCTTTGCATCTGACAAATTAGCTATCAATAGACAAATAGACATAAACAATATCTACATACGATGCAAAAGAGACAATCAACAAGCCAAAAAGAGAACAAAAAGACCAAAACAACTCCTCACCAGCAATCAGCACCCAGATGAGCATAGATTAAGTCCAAGCTTAATATCAGACTAACAATCAAGTAAACAATATCCCAATCAAGGAACTGCCAAACAAACCAACAATAAATAGTCCAACCAATGAACCGCTAAAACTACCCCCACCAACATGAAAGGTCAAGCCACTAGAATATAAACTGAGAGCAAACCCCACTCCTTCCCCGAACTGCGGATGTTATCTGGTTTGGGTAATGAAATGTCTGCAAGAAAATAACCAAGCTAAGAGAGCACCAACAACCTCTCATACGGAGATATATTATCTTATAACTTAGTTGTTAATTTAGTTACAGGTCTGTACACCAGAATTTCAGATGGGGTTTGTGTGTACAGTATGCTGTATTATTGTCATAATTATGGTTGGTCACATAGCTAGATAGATTTAGCATTTTTTCCTTTTATTGAATCCTTCACAAGTACCTGGGATAGAAGGTAGATGTTATTTGATGGTGTTAAAGGTATTATCACAGGATGTAAGCCGTTCCAAATAAAGCTGCCTTTTACAATTGATCGAATGTGATCTTGCAATGCTGATTCTGCCCAATCGATGTTTCGGGATTACACTCAATGCACCTATTATTATTACTCTTTCTCATCTCTTCTGCTGTCTCCAGTTTCTGCCATATCCACTATCCATGCTATTTTGTCTTTCTTATCAACAATTGTTCAGTCTAGGGTGATATATAGCATGGACTTGTCTACTGAATTCTAAAGTCCGAGAGTACTTTAGCTCCTTCGTTTTCTATTGTTAGTCCCTCCAGTTTTTGCTTGCAGTCAAATAGTATTTCTTATAAATATTCCAATGCATCGTTGTTATTTTGTCATTCCATTGTTGTCTGTGCAATCTTTGTCCACATAATTTTGAGCAACAATTCTACATCAAATAGTATTTTCCCATATATAGAATACAATTCTATCTATAATACTCTATCATAGAACATTACAGAATATTATATCATAATATATATCATTATAAAAATATTCTATAATACCCTGTCACCATCTGATGTAGCATCCACAGCTTCAGATTGTCCATGTAAAAAAGATGGGGTAGCCTAGCAGATGTTTTTGTTGTTTGATAGCCATGGCTGACTTATTCCATATTGTTTACAGAAATATTGGTGCAATGACAAACAGTAGTAGTAATACTGAGTCTCCTTGAACAATTTCTTTCTTGATATTAGCCTCGCTCAGGACCAGCAACTGTGTCTTCCAATGTGCCATTGATCTTTGCACAAACTTCTGATGTTTCTACTGATTCCTGTTATTTTGATTATTCAAAAACATGGCAGGGAGTTGAATGCTTTCTTGTAATCAATACATGCTATATTTAAGCAGGTCTTTCTTTCATCATTGTCATTATATTCTGAATATTTTTATTATCTTCATTAAAGGTTAAAGACAATTTTCCACATTGATTCAGTATTGTAGATAGATGTTTGTTGACTTTGCAGCCTAGGACTGAAAGATGGTGACTGGTCTAAGGTGATGGCTAAGGAAGGGCCAGAACCTGGGGATCCCTTGTTCCTAGTCAGCTCCTTAAATTGAGCAGCCGCATCAGAAGTTTAGTAGCCATCAGCTATGTTATACAACCCAAATTACTGTATTTTGCAATTTACTATTTTAAATTACTGTATTACTAATGTAACAAAATAAGGTGATAGAAGGGGACCTGGGGAGTTTTTTTGTTAGTGAACAGAACTTCAACACAAGAAAGCAACATTCTTTTGAAATTGCCGGTTAGAAAATATTGATTTGCCTGAGAGAGAAGTCGATTTTTGATCTTAGTAAGTCTTAGTAAGTCTATGATGGATGAACCTAGTAGAAATGAAGTCCTTTTCTTTTCTTTTTCTTTTTCTTTTTCTTTTTCTTTTCTTTTCTTTTCTTTTCTTTTCTTTTCTTTTCTTTTCTTTTCTTTTCTT
>BLBF01000004.1:4776754-4890028 GCA_015471245.1 Laticauda colubrina | reverse complement strand
TTTTCTTTTCTTTTCTTTTCTTTTCTTTTCTTTTCTTTTCTTTTCTTAAGTGATTCAGGCTAACTGCTTGTGAATTGTATGGTCACGTAGTATTCCAATATACTGTCTCCCCAAAGGTTGGAAGGGGAAGGAAGGGCTTAAACATTCTGACTACATGCCCAGCCCAAAAAATCATATTCTATTCCCCTTTTTAAAATGTAGTTATTTTTTATTTAAAAAATACTAGGCACAAGACTGCAGGAAGAAACAATGCTTTGTCCTACACAGCAGACAGCAAAACAGTTTTTACATCTCTCTATAGCAAATTTATTCCAATCCTAGACAAGTATCAGTTTCTGAAATTATATGATAAAGTATAATTTTGAAGTACAGTGATTCAGTTAGTAAGACATCACATGACCCTGCTGCCATTAAATGAATCACTGCGATTATTAAAGGGGCCATGAGACTGCAACTTGAAATTTCTCTGCATGTTTCTCTGTTGACTCAGCTTGTTGGAAACCCAGGAGTGAAGCACCCAAATCTCAATTATGTTACTGCAGGAATGCTGTTATGGTCATAAAAGTTACCTACTCGGCACCATCAAAATGTGGAATGGTTGCCAGACAGGGCAGTTCTTAAGCAATATAATGTGCATGTTTCCTGTTTTATGTGTATGATTTCTTATTTTGGTCCTAAAGTTCCCCTCTTCATTGGCAAACCAACAGTTTTCAGTGAATCCTGAGAAGTTTTCATGGTATCTTATCTCAATCCCATTTGCTATGTTTGAGATGACGTGACCTAGCCAAGAATAGATAGGGAATAGTGACAGGAAACCTCTTAGACATATCTTAAAATCAGCTATGTATTAATGGTGGAGACTCTCTCCAGGTGATGGAATGCATCACAATAATAAAACTTAGGGTCATTTAGTATGGAATATTAAGAATCCAGTTTATCTTTTAAAATGGCATTGGTCTATGGAACTGAATTGCCAGATCATAGCTTTCTTTAAGTTTCTCCAACTCCAATCACACATTATGTTGTACATCATATTCCTTTTCAATAAAATTTCATTTTCAAGGTTGAATGTGATGTAGAATGCACAAAGGGTATTACAGACAGATTTATTTATGTATTTATTTGCACTAACAAGACCACATGCCCACCTGGAGTAGTTGTGGGGGTCTTAGCTACTGCTTATATTATTATCCTTGCAATTGTAATTTTAGTATCATTCATGACTATATTTTTTTTATTAGACTTGAATAACTGCATAATTATATTTTATGCATTCAGTCCAAAGCTTGCTTTCAAAAGCACAAGAAAGCAAATAAACAGTGAAGGGTTTTTCTGTTTGGTTTTCTTTATGAATTATATTAACAGTTCTTTAATTTGTGCTTCCTTATGCCTGCCTTGTTAGATAGTTGTGTCATTGATTTTGAATCTGTTTGAGTGTATAAAAGCAGTGTTGATTTTATACATCTGAAATTACTAACAGCTGATGTTTAAGCCAAAGAAGTAAAACTGGAACAAACATTGATAAAACTTACCATTTTAAATACCCACCCCTGAATAGTTGTCACAAAACACAGATGGCCATTGGATGCCCCAAAGCATAATCCAGATTGCCAGAACAGCTGGCTGACAAACAGAGCTGCGGAATCAAGCCAAAGTACTGATTTTGATGTAATGCTTCATTTTGCCACTTTTTTTCTGACAACCACTAAGGATCTCTTAACACAAGGAGGAGAATGAAGAGGGAAGTGAGATATATTACATGGTTTGGAAGGGCAAGATGAATATGATAACTTGAAAGCCATCAGGTTACAGCTCCATGAGGGAAATGGTTGTCTCAGGATTCCCTCATGTTTGTCCCAAACCTCATGGCCTAGCTTCCAAAGCTCACCGTCGTGCTCATCATGGAACATGGTAGTAGGCTCTGCCAAATAGAGTCAGCTCTAGAATTGAAACAGAATCAAAATTAATTTGCTCATGTTTCCAACTCGTAAATATATGGTTATACTCTTGATGCTAAGTCAATAATGTTGAATAAAAAGGCTGAACATTTCCAACATTTCAGTTCTAATTTAACTAGGAAAAAATAACTTGTATGCCAGATGTTTGATTGTAATAACAGTAAATCTGCCTTAAATATTCTGTTCTTTATTCATTTCATTTTTAAAGTTCAGGTGAGAAAATTAATTTTCCTTTCCTTTCCCTTCCCTTCCCTTCCCTTTCTTTATTATTCAAGGTAGAATAGTAGGTTTCTACTGGCTAGCATTTTTTGGTTTAGTTTACTGGTCTTCCCCATGTTGACGTTTTCTGGTTACCTAGACTCCCAATTTGGAAAAAAAAAACCTGTAGTGGATGTTCCTTATGAAACACCTTCCCCTGAGATTTGGATCGTCCCTCCTTTCATTGCCTTCCAGAAGACTATTAAGAACTGACTCTAAGTGAGCCTAATATTTGTGTTTCTGAGAGGATGGGGGTAATACCAGTCAATGGTGTCCAAGAGGTTTTTTAATCATGCGTATTTCAGTGTACCTAGTATCTATTAGCTAGTTTGTGTTACATTATATAATATGGCCAGCCATATTTTTTTAAGTAAATGAATAAATAAATATGTCGTCCTTTGGGTCATCATTAAAGTGTGGAAAGCACTGTAGAACACTGAAGAGATGATTATACACACTGAAATTGAAGATATTCATACACACTTGGCTACTTTGTAATTATGTTATTTTGAGACCATCACAGTTCATTTCATCAGTCATTAAAATTTTACTAAAAGTCTCTTCTCCTTTGAAAGATACATTCTTTTTCATCACATTGACTAAGAAATGGGAGAGAAAAATGTAGATTTTTCTCTATATGGATTCTAGAAGTATTTCATCTTGTTCTACGATCACACAGATAAGGTTAAAATTGTCCTTTAAATGTTCAGTGATTGTACATTTTTCTAGCTAGATTGTTCCAATTTTAATAGTTAGAAGGTAAATAAATAAATATACTACCAGTGATTCTGGGCAGTTAAAATATTTAAAAACAAGAAACAATACAAAGATACAAAAATAGAACAAACATATATTTTCTTTGTTACATTCTGCACAAATTTGACATAGATAATATTTGTGAGATTTTCTAGCTTGTTTATAAACCATCTCATTTTTGAGATTTCTTGGAAAAAATACCTTTTCAGTTCTCTCGCTTATATTCCTACCAGAATGTCCAAAGTTATGGTGAATAGTTGTATGGATTTATAGCTCTGATTTGCACCTTCATTGTTGTTGTTACTACTATTACTACTACTACATTATGGCATGCAAATTAGCTGTCCTTATGGGCTTGGTAAATCACAATATGTTTTTTTAACCCCAAAATATATTATTGAGCCTCCTCCTCACTTGCTCACATACCTTCCATATTGGTCTCTATTGACTTGATTTTGTTTTATTTTGTTTTTGTTTCTGGGCAACTTGTAAGCAAGGGCTACAGCCACTCACCATTTTATCTCTGCTGTTTATTGGAAGCTAATGATATTGTTCAAGATATAGGCACTTTCTGAAGCTGGTTTTCTGCAGCATACTCCCTTCTGTGATGGGTTGAAAAAATCCTAGGACACTATGACACCCAAAGATACAATTTTTGGGACAGAGGACAAAATTGTTTGATTTAGTCTTAGTTTACAATAATGTAGAGACTCATCCTAAGGAAAATATCAAATGCCATTATTGGGCAATTATTTTTTTCTCCAAGGGTAGAGAATTAGTTCCTGTTGCCAAAATGGCGCCGACAACGGCTGCCTCGGTGAAATGCTCTCTAATGGTTTCTTTATTCCTTATTATTATCTGCAATTCACTGTGGATTTCATACACACGAGACCATCTGCTAAGAATTAGGCAATGTTTCCTTAAGGAGCAGTTTTCTGATTCCCCACCCCCACCTGTCTTTGCAAACACGGAGGAGATTCTAACCAATTCCCTGGTGCTTAACGAATGTACCTTTTTTTTATGTATCCTGAGAGTATTTACACCAAGACAAATTCCTTGCGTGTCCAATCCCACTTGGCCAAAAAAGTATTCTATTCTATTCTATTCTATTCTATTCTATTCTATTCTATTCTATTCTTAAACTTTATAAAGCCAAAACGCTAATTCTGTTGTTATTCATAACTCAGATAGGAATCTATGCAATGAAGAATGCCATGAAAGTGCTACAAACCAAATTTTTAAGAGCCATTCTTGTTGCCTCAAGAGATATATCCCTTGACACTCTTAGACTTGAGCTGGGGATGCATATAATAGAGCTGAAGGCCTGGAGCATGAAGATTAATTATTCTCCAATGGTGTATCAGCCTTATTATTCATGGAAGACTATTTTCTTACCTGGAGGGGTGCTATAAAGTCTGAGTAAGCACGTTGTAGCTTCTTACTCTGAATTATGAAAAGACCAGGAATGTACTCTCATAATGGATAGATGTTATAGAGGTCATTAAGATGCCCCAGACAGCAGAGCTGGATGTCAAGGAGACTTTGGTTGCTGGCCAAATATTAAACATCTCTCACGTTCCCTGGGCTGAGGAAGGATAAATACATTATATTCAACACTCGTACTGAATAGATATGCCAGTCCCTTTTATCTGAACTGATTTGCCCTTATGGTTGAGAAGATATCAAAGCAATTGTCCATGTACTGCTGTACTGCAATTTCTAAGGGCACCGTGCCAGCTTAAGAATATATGATGCCCATAGAGCTTTGTGATTGATGGTGCCCATCAATCTGAACACTTGCATTTAGAATGATTTTGAAGGGGTGTGTATATTAGTGCTCCCTAAGCAGCCTAGGTCACTGCCTACTCTTAATCTAAAAGCAATCCTGGCAGTCACATATGGAATTCCCTACCTGTAACAGTATTGTAGAAAAACAAACTTTGATTAAATAAAACTCCTGGTTTCAGGTTCCAATGCTACCATTATTAGTAATGGAGCTAAGTTCTGTATTGCTGTGCTTGGAACATGCTATCAAACATTGTATCTCCAATTAGTATGATTTTATATGTTTGTATGTGGATCATTGATCATCATCATAATCAGGCAAGGGCCACTGAGGTGGAAGTGTCAAAACTGATGAAGAGTTCTATTTTCATGAGGTTTATAAGTCCAATATCAATTCTCTGCAACAAATTGTCTGTTTCAAGCATCACTGATTCTAAAAATAGACACTTTCCTTACAAGTCTCCCTCATCTGCAAATATTTTCATGTTTTTTAGAACCCTGCTCTGGGCGGAATATTCTTAGGTTATCCCTGGTTTTATTAGGGGATCTAGTCTTTAGGGGATTTATCTTATTTCATTTTTGTTTCTCTCCTAGCCCATTCATAATAATAAGAAAAAAATAAAATTCAGTATGGATACAGAAGTACAATATGTGTTCAATATCAATGTTATGTTAACTTTATATTATGGATACACCTTATAATGTGAGCTGTTCAGAAATGCAGAGGGAGTTTAATTGCCCTCGTCATCTTAGTTTTTTGTAAGCATCTCACCAGCTATTTGAGAAACAGAATACTGGACTGGTGATCATTTGGCTTGATCCATCAAGTTTCTAAATGAAGTAAACATTAATTAACATGTATTATATTGTATTGTCTTCATTTTGGATGCAAAAAAAGCCACTTTTCCAAAAATTGTAACTGTCAGAAAAATTGGAATCTTGTGATGAAGACAGAAACAAAAGGAAAACATAAATAATATATAAATAAATAATAGCTATCAAAAGGGGATGAATGATGGGGACTGAGGAGAATATTTTTTATTAATATTTTGAAAAATAAAGGATTTTGGGGTTAGTTGTGATAAACAAAAAAACCATCTTTAGAGTTAGGGATGTGCAGTGCTTCAGATTCAGTTCTGAAAAGTTGCTTTGGAGTACATAAGATTACTAAAATAATGTCATTTGCTGTATTTGAATTCCTATGTACATTGAAGCACTGCACAGTCCTACTGTGCTTCTAAATTCTTGCCTGTTACCTAAATAAGTTTCTCCAGTTATTCATGGGTGACTGGAAGACACTCTTCATGTGCTTAGGTTCATGTGATGGGTTTGAAAGGCTACTTAGAATGATCCAAATCACTTTGCAAATCACTTGATTTGACACTTCTATAAACTATGGGGAATATTTTTGTTTTCGATGCTTTGGTATCTACTAAGTATCTCTCTTCTTTCCACAGCTTTTAGTCGTGCTCCTGTTCCTATGGCAGTGGTCCGAAGGGAACTCTCTTGTGAAAGCTACCCAATAGAGCTCCGTTGCCCAGGAACAGATGTTATCATGATTGAAAGTGCCAACTATGGCAGGACAGATGATAAAATCTGTGACTCAGATCCTGCTCAGATGGAGAATATCCGCTGTTATCTGCCAGATGCTTATAAGATTATGACTCAAAGGTAAGGTTTGAACATTCTTGCTGGATGGGTTTTGCTTTAATCTTGCTTGCTATTTATGAAAGTCTGTTATTGTTTGAGGTTGTTAAGGTATTTGCAATCTGTTTTCATGCTTCACAGTAATGGTAGTGTAAAAATGAACAAAAGAGTGAGTTACAAACCACAGAACTTTATTCAGATCTTTGGAAATGATTTAAAACTAAACTCAGTATTTATTGTACAAGAACCTCAAGTTGTTATGACCTTGATTTAGACATGTTTCATCTGTGGTCCCTTTATAGTTTCTCATTTCCTTTTATCTGGTGCCTTTTCTTTCTTTTTTTCTGTTGACTTGCCACCCTAAAGCACATATTTTCTCTTGTCCTAAATTTTCCAGGGATTAGAAACTGGTCATGGAAGTATGTATTACATTAACTTCAATATGACTAATTTAGAAAATATTTAGAAGTGGATTTTTTTTTACTGGAATCCTTACAACTCCGTGCTTTGTTTTTTCCTTTTTTCCATGTTTGAATTTAGTCCCACTTTTAATTTAGACCTTTGTAGATGTCACAGATGCTTTGCATATGTTCGCTCCATAGTCCTTGCCCAGCCATGTAAGGTGAGTTGTAGATGAGGGACCTGAAATTGACTGACTGACTAGAATTAAAACAGGATTCCTTATTTAATAGTCCATTAATTTAGACAGTACACCACACATAATCATAAGATGTATGTCAGGATTCCAAGTAACTTCCCCAACAGAATAAAAACTCCTAGGCAAGCATATTCCTCAAAGCACAGATTTATTAGGCATGTCATATTGGCACACCTGGGGAAACCCGAATCTAAAGTCCCTCGGGTTTCCCTCTGGTAAAAAAAACATTTTCCCTCTTCCTGCTTCATCAGACCATCACATGGCCCAATCAGGCCATAGTCCAAAGTTCATCTGAACTCATGGCCCACCTCTTCACACCTGGTGTGAACATCCTTGGTTCACAGAGGAAAGAATTTTATTTTGGTTACAAAGCCCTCACTTTCTCTACCTCCCCTCATCTTGTTTCCACAGCTCACCCAGCCACTGCTGTGGCAATCCTGGAGACACCAAGGAAAATGGCTCCAGGGCTGAAAAAGTACTTCAAAATTTAATCATTCCTTTTCTGAGATTCTCATCCTCTATTCTGCCCTCTGGTCTTGTTCCTTCTATAAAACAAACAAGCCAATCACTTCTGAGTGTGATACTCACATTTACTTCCAGCTGCAAATTAGTATATAATCCTCTTCTTGGTAGCTAACATTTCCTACTTAATCTTTCTTCCCTTTAAATATATATGTGCAATATTATAATCTCTATTGGAACAAATATATTTATGTCAGCTTTGAGTTGGCCTTTTCTTTATATAAGTATGTCATGATCCTGACAGAATATCTGTCTTATAAAGAAGCAGCATCATTCAACAAAATGTTCCTAAATTTCACATATGACCCCAATGTTCCCAGAGATTATCCACAATTTATTTCTGAAATACTTAGTCTATTTTTGTTGAAAAGCTTTCCGTATATCCGACCACATTTTTTATCATTTCATTTTAAATCCTCATTAACATTAGCTGTAGTGAGCATTTATGTCCAGAAAATATAAAACTAAATGCATTTTTAGCTTGAAAGCTAGCCTGGCAGGCTTTCATCTTAAAATAATAATTTATATTTGAACCTGTAATGGAAATGATGGCACACATTTACTATTATTTGTAGTCTCCCTCATTTCTGTTAGATAAAATGTCGAGTGATTGTTTAACTATGAGATTATTTATTTCCTGTTTATTTGTTTACTCTTTTAGAGGCATGCAAGATTTTCCAATTTATATGCATTATATATGGTTTTCACTTTAATGAAAATATGAAGTTAAAATTGCAGTAAAGCTGGACTGTTTACGTGCAAGAAATACAACCAACATATTAAAATATTATACTGTATGTCTAGTACTCTTGTCATTTGAAAGACTGTCATTCCTATATTTCTTAAAGCCCATGTCACACTGCACCAACGGATGGAAAGAGGATGTAAAACGGAGAGAAACACTTGCCATCCGTTGGTTGACGCGATGCATCTGTTCTGTACTCACTGTGTCCGTTTTTCTTCCTCTCTATCCGTCCAGCATCTGTCGACTGAGGTTCCATCCGCTCAAAAAGTTTTGAGCTGCTCAAAACTTTTTGAGAGGAAAATGTATCCAACGCGTCCATTCTGCATCCACTACACATACGGGGAACATCCGTTCTATATCCGTCATCATCCATTACGTGTCCGCTACATCCGCTAGGCATCCGCTGCACATCCGCGCAACTCAAATCCACTCCAGTGGAAAGCGGACATAGGGAGGAAGCGAAACAGACGCGGAACGGACACGCAGCGTTATTAGCACGGACGGAGAAAGGATGAAAGTTGATGAAGCTCGCATACAAAGCATTTAAAACGAAAAAATCGTTCGCAGAGGGGACCTATCTCGGATATTAAGGATGTGTAGAGGATGCCTAGAGGATGCAAAAGGACACATAGTGGAAAACCTATATTGCCTATAAAAAGGGGGAGCAACTCACCTGGATCTCACTTTCAGTTCAGCAGCCCTGCTGTGCAGACCTCTGCAGCCTTCATCTGGCTCTTGCTCTTCCACAGCATCCATTGATGTCCACCATGGATCGTAACACACTCCTGTTGATAGCCACGATCATTCTGCAACAGTGCAAATCAATCTACAGGCTCTTTCAACTGTTCCATGGGAAGAAAAGGAGGCGGCCAAGAAGCGTCTGGGTCCGAAGATGGATCGGGAGAAGAGCAGAGTACGGACTGTACAACAAGCTGATGGTGGAGCTGAGGAACGAAGACACTCATGCATTCCAGAACTTCATGAGGATGCCTCCAGCCATGTTTGACGAAGTTGTGGAGTGGCTGAGACCCAGGTTGACCAAGCAGAGCAACAACTTCCGGCCCAGCCTGGACCCTGGGCTCAAGGTGGCACTGGCTCTGTTCCACCTGGCCTCAGGGACTACCTACAGGAGCATGCAGTACGGCTGGAGGGTGCCACACAACACCATCAGCATTGTGGTCAGAGAAGTGGTGCAGGCCATCATCGAAGAATACCTGGAGGAGCTCCTCCAGTGCCCCTCCACTGAAGAAGGCTGGAAGAAAGTTGCAGAGCAGTGGTACCAGAAGTGGAACTTCCCCCACACAGTTGGAGCCACAGATGGCAAGCACGTGGCCTGCAAAGCTCCAGCCAAGTCGGGGTCAACTTATTTCAACTACAAGGGCTTCTTCAGCATCATCTTCTTTGCCATGGTCGATGCTGACTACAAGTTCATGTACATCGATGCTTCAGGCAACGGGTCAGCTTCAGATGCCCAGGTATATAATGCCAGTGACCTCAAGGAGGGGCTGGAATGCAACCTCATCATGGGCTTCCCAGACCCAGATCCCCTGCCCAACAACATGCAAGATGTGCCTTACTTCATCGTGGGGGATGACACCTTCTCCCTCAGAACCTACCTCATGAAGCCCTACACTTCCAGATGCCTCATCCGTGAAGAGAGGATCTTCAACTACAGGCTGTCCAGGGCAAGGCGGGTGGTGGAGAACGCCTTTGGCATCCTGACCAACAGGTTCCAGGAACTTCTCACCACCATGCAGCATCACCCACAGACCGTGAGGAGGATCGTGGAAGCTTGCTGCATCCTGCACAATCTCATGCACACCTGCTACCCAGTGTTGCAGAACAGGCTCGTAGACCACCAACAAGGGAATGGGGACATGGAGCCTGGGGAATGGAGGCAAGGGCAAAACCTGATAGACACTGAGGATATGCAAGGCCCCAACAGAGCCTCATGTGAAGGGAAGAAGCAGTGCACCTCCTGAAACACTGGTGCAACTCCCCAGCTGGAGCAGTGGAGTGGCAAGACAGGATGATAGATGATTAATGGATGCTTCATTCAGCCTGTCTCATCACACTGATGAGATTGTGCCATGTATGTTGGGTGGGCCTACAATGAATAGGGCATTTAATAAAGAGTTGTGTTTATGTTTACATGTGTGGATGATTGATTACATTATTATTGATAATAAAGGGCCATATGTGTGGCACCTGGGAGGGTGGACCATACAGTCCCACTATGCTTGCACTGGAGGTTTATCTATCCCATAGCTATTACCCATCCCACAGGTATCCCTGCCCATCCCACTGCTATCCTCACCCATCCCACAGCTATTACCCATTCCACAGGTATCCCTGCCCATCCCACTGCTATTACCCATCCCACAGGTATCCCTGCCCATCCCACAGCTATTACCCATCCCAAAGATATCTCTGCCCATCCCACTGCTATCCTTACCCATCCCAAAGGTATCCCTGCCCATCCCACTGCTATCTTAACCCATCCCACAAGCATGCAAAGCTTAAACCATTTCTAAAAGTTTCCATCAAGGCTTTATTTAATAAAATAAATGAAGCAAGTGTGTGAAGCAAAGATAATCTTTATTAATAACAAGCTGTAAAAGAAAATGACCCAAGTCAAGTGTCCAAAGCAAAAATAAAGTCAACAGGTACCCACCCAGTCTCTTGCAATCTTCTTGGTCACTCAGAGGTGTGCCCAGTCTCAGGGGTGCAGGGTCCAGGTGCTGTGGAGGTGGCTGCTGCTGGAGTGCTGGTCTGAAGTGCCACTGGGGTGCCTGGCCCCAAGAGGGCAACAGGGGACGGTGTGTTGAGGAAGCTCTCAGACAGCTGGCTCAGCCCCGTGATGTTGAGAGCCCCTTCCTTCATGATCTGGGGTGTCAGCCCCAGTACCGATGACAGATGTACTGAGGCCGGGCTTGGCTGTGGGGTGGAGGAAGGAGCAGTGTAGTGGGGCTGTCTGGTCTGCAGCTGGGTGAGGACTGGCGTGGGTGTCATCGGTGGCATGGGTGGCATCGGTGGCATCAGTGGCACTGGTGGCGTCCAGTGAACATGTGCCTGGACTGGGAAGGGCTGCTGCCTGTGCTGCTGGACCTCCTGGTAGCCGTCGCCTTGGTAGGTGAGGGCCTGTGGAAAGCCTTGGAAGGGGAGTGACATCACCTGGGGTGGAGGAGCAGACCTGGACTGGGTGGGAGCAGGTTCATCTGGTACTGGGATTCCACCATGTCCATGAGGGTCTGGTTCACATAGGTGAGAAAGGGCTTGTGGTTGGAGGATGAGGAGTCGGTGTGTACCAGCTGAGAGAGGAGATCTACACTGCTCCTGATGGTGTCTCTTATCTCCAGCAGGACAGTGTGGCTCTGTCCCTCCGGTTTGCCTCTCTGCCTTTCTGTGGAGGTGGAGCTGGGGGTGGATGCAGGTTGGGCTGTGGTGGAAGTGCCGTCTCCTTTCTCCCACTGCGTCAGGGGGTCCTCCACGTGCTCCGCCACGGGTAGTACAGCTGTCGGGGGGGGTCTTCGTCGTGGCACGCTCCACAGATACCTGCCTGGAGACAGGAGCTGACTCTCTGCCGGAAGAGGACTGGGTCTCAGAAGGCTGCCTGAGAGAGAAGGTTGTGAGAGGGGCTGCTCCTCGGTGGCGGATCTCACCCTCCAGGAAGCTGCACTTGGCCATCACGTTGGTCTCTCTGTCTGTCAGCTTGACCGCGGCCTGGCCAGATTTCTTGAGGTGCAGCTTCCCGTACCAGGTGTGCATGTGCTTCCACCAGCCGAGGAGCACCTCCAAAGTGTAGCCCAGGCTCTCCGCCTTCTCTCTCCAAGCAGCCTGCTTCCTTTTGGTGTCTCTATAGAGCCTGTGTCCCTTCCGCCATAGATACTCGTTCTCTCTCAGCCACTCCAGCACCTCATCCTCATGTTCCTCTTCTATGTTGTATTGCCTCCTCTCCCGTTCTCGCGTCTGCCTCTTCCTCCCTTTGGCAGGACCATATGGGCCCTCATCAGAGGGGCTTCCAGGTTGTAGGGGCTGCTCCTCCACACCACCACCAGCAGCACCAGCAGTACCAGGATCAGCAGCAGCAGAGTAAGCACCAGCAGTACTAGGAGCACCAGCAGGACCAGGAGCACCAGCAGGACCAGGAGCACCAGCAGGACCAGCAGGACCAGGAGCACCAGCAGGACCAGGAGCACCAGCAGGACCAGCAGGACCAGGACCAGCGCCATCAGAGTAAGCACCAGCAGAAGCACCAGCACCAGGAGCAGCACCAGCAGAAACACCAGCACCAGGAGCAGCACCAGCAGAGTAAGCACCAGCAGAAGCACCACCGCCATAAGCAGCATCAGCAGCTCCACCAGAAGCAGCATCAGCAGCTCCTCCAGAAGCAGTATCAGCAGAAGCCCCAGCCCCAGAAGAGTGAGCCCGGGCTGCAGAAGCCCCAGCAGAAGCAGAGTGAGGCCAAGGGGGTGGGAGGGTGGCCCTGTCCCTCTTGCCAGGGCTGGCAGCAGATGGCTGAGGCTTTCTCTTCTTCCCCATGGTTGTGGGGTTGCTGGCTGGCTGGCTGGCTGGCTGGCAGGCAGGCAGGCTGGCAGGCAGGCTGGAGAGCTGTGTCTGGCAGCAGGTCTTTCCTCTGAATGGTGACCTGCTTGGGAGCTGCTTCCCTTTATATCCGCGGGGCTGATGCAGTGCATCCTCCCCGCATGCGCAGTGAACGCTAGGCATCCGCTAGGCTTCCGCTAGGCATCCGCTTCATCCGCTAGGCTTCCGTTGTGCATCCGCTTCATCCGCTCGGCGTCCGCTCTGCATCCGCTCTTTCTGTTACGCGTCCGCTTCGCTGTGCTCCCCCGGAAGCCTTGCGGATGTGCCATCTGCTCCCATCCGCTTCCATCCGCTAGGCTTCCGTGGAGCATCCACTTTCCATCTGCCCTACGTCCTCCCCCTGTCCATTCCTTTCCGTATTGTCCGCTCTGGTTATGCAAATTTTTGCCCCTTTTGAGAGCGGATAACAACGGATGGAACATTTTTCTCATCCACTGTGTCCTTTTTACAAACGTTTTGCATCTGTCGGCCAGTGTGACAGGGCCTTAAATGTCTTTTGATTGAAAGAGTACTAGTCTGTAATGTATCTCAGAACAATATGTACATTTTTTGCTAAAACACAAACTTATGATAAATTATATAAAAACAAATTAGAGTTAGAAAAAGGAGAAACTGGCCAAATTTGAAGAGACCCCCTCTTCCCCATTCCTATATGCAATCTGTAGCAAAAAGTGTCATGGGGGGTTGGACAGGAAGCAACTCCCCATTATTATTTCTGCTATTGTGGTTGCAACAATCCTCCCCAAACAGCTTACAGACAGGGACAGCTTGTACAAACAATTATTCATCAGAATACAATAAATACTACTTAAAAACAAATGAATTTTATGGCATCTTCACAGATAGCAGTTGCTACCAATGGCCCTATGAGAGGAAGAATCCAGCTGAGCTGCCTTCTGTAGTCTTTGTTGTCTGCATTTCTCCCCACTCTGATTTTCTAATGTGATAGCACAGTGTTAAAAAATCAAGGGAAATACTGTTTAATCCATACTGGGCATTAGAGATTGGTGGTGATCCTCTTACAACTCTCCTAGTGGGAGATCCTTTTCAAGAGCAAAATCACCAATCCATTAGTCTCTTCCTTACAAATTGGATGTAAGTCAAATTCACACATACATGATGTAAAAAAGAGAAGGTGGGAGGGAGTACTATTAAATTCCTCTTCTGGCTCAGTTAGAAAGAAGAGGTGTGATTTATCTGACTGAAGGGGCAATATTCCAGATCAGCTCTATTGGAAACATGGTCAGAGATTATTACTGACTTTAAAAAAGTTTAAATCTCCTGAGGAGATTAATTTTATCTTGGGGGACTGAGGAAGATAATATAGTCAGATCTTTTTGTTTTTGCTTTGAGAAAACATGGAAGAAGTACCAGGTGATTGAGGAGAGTCAATATCCCTACTTCCAAAAGGGATTAGAAAACCTGTGACCCATTGGGTCATTGTTTCAGAACTATTCCCTAACTTAAACTGAGAAACAGTCTGACCAAGGGCAAAAAAGCAGTGGGAGCAGGAGCAACTTTTGATTTCCTGCTGCCTTAACTGCCTTTTGACAGCCAAAGTTAGGATTGGTCTACAGCAAGGGTGTCAAACCTAGGCTGAGATCTGGCCCATGGGGCCTCCCTGGAAACAGCAAAGGACTGGCCCCCAGTGCTTCTGTCAGTGAAAATGGATCTCGGAAGGCCTGGGAGCGGCCCTCCTGGGTTCCATTTTTGGCCATGACAGCTTCTTGCAGCCCTCTGCCAGCAAAACCAGAGCTCAGGGCAGTCCCTCTGAGCTCCTTTTTGCTGGGAGAGGGCTGCAGGAGGCTGTCGCATCCAAAACTGGGCCTGTGGGGACCACACAAAGCCCCCCTTGAGCTCCATTTTTGCTGACAAAGGGCTGCAAAACAAACTAAAAACAAAAGGAGAAATATTTCCCCTTTTACCTTTGAGCATGCAAGAAAGGGACAGGAAAGGAGAAAGGGAAAGAGGAAAGGGAAAGAAAAAGAAGGGAAGTGAGCAAGGAAGTAAGAAGAAAGAAGAAAGAGGGAAAGAAGGAAGACTATAATGAGAGTGAGTGAGGAAACCCTGCCTTAGTACATGGCCACCACAGGTGCTCCCCCACATGAGTGACATCAACCTGACCATGCCCCCCCCACCCCACCCCCCAAGGTCAAACATAACCCTGGTGCGGCCCTCAATGAAATTGAGTTCGACACTCCTGGTTTACAATCCCTAGAGCCCTCTGGAGAGCTAGGACAAGAGCAGTCTATTTGATCTCCAATGAATTAAAGAGCAGGAGCAGGAGGACTAGGGCAGGCCAGTCGACTGAACTTCTGGGTAATGATGTGACAACATTGGCAGCAATGAAGGAACCACAAATTTGCCAATTTCAATTCCAAAGAAGGTGTAGATCCCAGATTTTGGGTGCTTTTTGTAAGTTAACTCTTTTGAGATATCATTGTTCAAACTCTGTTTTCCTATGATACAGGGGTGGGATTCTACCAGTTCGCACCTATTCGCCAGAACCTGTTGTTAACATTCTAAGCAGTTCAGTTGTTAGAAGAAATTACTGGCCTAATCCTGTAAGGGAGGCAGGAAGGATACATTCTGGTATTGCTTACAGAAACTGCCTCTTCATTAACCCTTATTACATTCTTGGCAGGACTAGACTTCCTGTCTCAGGAACGTCTTTGGAGGTTTTTTCCCCTCCTTTGCTGGCACTTTGCTTGTATGGAGTGACCATTCAAAGTTACAGTGGCACTAAAAAAAGTGACTTATGACCATTTTTCACACTTAAGACTGTTGCAGCATCCCCACAGTCATGAGAGGCCAGGCGAAGAGCTGTGTGCCTCAATGTAAATAATATTGAGTTGGCCACACCCAGCCAATAACATGACTACCCAGTCATGTCCACCCAGTCACATGACCACCAAGCCATGCCCACCACCTCAGCCACGCCCACAGAACCGGTTGTTAAAAATTTGAATCCCACCCTTGCTATGATGTACTGTTTTGCCAGGGGTGGGATTCTACTGGTTCTGTCTGGCTCTGAAGAACCGGTAGCTCTGAAGAGCAGCAGACATAGAACCAGTTCTATGTCTGCTGATGTTTTGGCCCACCCATGCCTGCCCGCCTGGGCTCTTACCTGACCTTTATTTCCTACTTTTTCAACCTCAGGTGCTTTGCGCAGCACAGCTGTAATTGAAAAAGCAGTAAAAAAGTGCTTTTTCAACTGCTGCGCACCCACGCTGCTCAGCTGTCCAGGCAGCAAACTGACAACGATTCACACACGCGTGCAGTAAATTGTAAATCGCCGAACTGGCAGGCAAATCTTAAATCACCGAACGGTCGGATCCCACCCCTGTGTTTTGCCCAGCTAAGGGTTATAGACGGGTGGGATTCTACCTGTTTGGATCAGTTCTATAGAACCGGTTGTTACAGTTCCCATTAGTTTGGAGAACCGGAAAATTGAGCCTCTGGCTGGTCTCACCCCTGTCCACCTGCTTCTCTGCTACCTGCCCACTCAGTCCCTATCACTCATGCACTACATCATGCCTGCAGCCTGCTTGCCAAGCCAGCCTTTTGCTGCAGCCCTGCCTGATCTGATTATCTCCCTGGGTGAGTGCAAGACCCGGTTGCCTTTCCCCCTCCACCACTTGACTTTTGTTTTGCTCCTTCCCTCCCACCACTTGGAAGGACCAGTCCTCCCCAGACCTCCCCTCTGCCACCACCCTCGGGCCTTGCTGTGCTTCCCCTCACCAACCCGGAACTTGCTACGCTGCCGCACCTCCCCTCACCGACCCAGGCCTCCCCTCGTCAACCTGAAAAAAAAGAAAAAAGAAAAGAAAAAGAAAAAAGAGGGAGAGAGGGAAAGAGGGAAAGAGAGAGAGGGGAAAGAGAGAGAAAGAGAAAGTGCAAGAGAAAGAGAAGGAAGAGAAAAGAAAGAAAAGAAAGAGAATAGGGAAAGAAAGAAAAGGAGAGATAGAAAGGAAGTGAAAAGAAGAAAGGGGGGACGGAAGGAAAGGACAGAGAAAGAAAGAAAGAAAGAAAGAAAGAAAGAAAGAAAGAAAGAAAGAAAGAAAGAAAGAAAGAAAGAAAGAAAGAAAGAAAGAAAGAAAGAAAGAAAGAGAAAGAAGAAAGAAAAAGAAAGAAAGAAAGGGAGGGAGGGAGGGAGGGAGGAAAAACTGAGATATATGGATGGATAGATAAATACATGGAAGGGAAGGAGGGAGGGAGAGAGAAAAAAAGGAGAGAAAGGAAGGACACAAACCCTGACTTCAGTAGACTCTTTCAAGCAGCACAGCAATCTAGAGCTGGCCTGCAAGGAATCTCAGAGGTCATCTAGTCCACCCCCCTGCTCCAAAAGAAGATCCTTACAGAATCAAAGAATAGCAGGTTTAGAGGGGGGGTGTTTGTGTGTATGTGTGTGTGGCTGTCAAAACTTCAAAAACAGGTCAAATAATTCTGAGTTCATTCATAAATTAGAATACTTGCTAAGGAACCGGTCATTAAGCGAGGACCACTTGTATTTGGTTTGCCAGTCACATGGCCACCAAGCCATGGCCATCTGGTCATGTGACCACCAAGCCATGGCCATCTGGTCATGTGACCACCAAGCCATGCCCACCCAGTCACATGGCCACCAAGCCACTCCCACAAATTAAGCCATGTCAACAGAACCAGTTATCATAAAATTTGAATCCCACCCCTGGTTACAGACATGAGAATTTCAGTAGTATATAGATGATATGATGCTGATATCTGGGAAGATTCTAAAGTAAAGCCCCTGTCACACTGCACCAACGGATGGAAAGAGCATGTAAAACGGAGAGAAACACTTGCCATCCGTTGATTAACGCGATGCATCCGTTCTGTACTCACTGCATACGTTTTGCTTCCTCTCTATCTGTCCAGCATCCGTTTTTTGACATTTCATCCGCTCAGAAAGTTTTGAGCTGCTCAAAACTTTTGAGCGGAAAAGGTATCCAATGCATCCGTTCTGCATCCGCTAGGCTTCCGTTCTGCATCCATTACGCATCCGCTATATCCGCTAGGCATCTGCTACACATCCGCACAACTCAATCTGCTCCAGCGATAAACGGACGCAGGGAGGAAGCGGAACGGACGCGGAACGGATGTAGAACGGATGCAGAACGGATGAAAGCGGATGCAGCTCGCAAAGAAAGCATTTAAAATAGAAAAAACATCCGCAGGGGGGAACTTTCTCGGATATTAAGGATGTCTAGAGGATGCCTAGAGGATGCAAAAGGACACATAGGGGAAAACCTATATTGCCTATAAAAAGGGGGAGCAACTCATCTGGATCTCACTTTCAGAACAGCAGCCCTGCGGTGCAGACCTCTGCAGCCTTCATCTGACTCTTCCTCTTCCACAGCATCCAGTCATGTCCACCGTGGATCGTAACAAAGTCCTTTTGGCAGCCACCATCCTTCTGCAACAGTGCGAAGCCATCTACAGGCTCTGTGAACTCTACTACGGGAAGAAAAAGAGGCGACCAAGAAGCGTCTGGGTATGAAGATGGTTCGCCAGAAGAGCAGAGGATGGACTGTACAACAAGCTGATGGTGGAGCTCAGGAACGAAGACACTCTGGCATTCCAGAACTTCATGAGGATGCCTCCAGCCATGTTTGACGAAGTTGTGGAGCGGCTGACACCCAGGTTGACCAAGGCAAACACCAACTTCCAGCCCAGCCTGGAACATGGGCTCAAGGTGGCACTCACTCTGCACCACCTGGCCTCAGGGACCACCTACAGGAGCATGCAGTACGGCTGGAGGGTGCCATCCAACACCATCAGCATTTTGGTCAGAGAAGTGGTGCAGGCCATCATCGAAGAATACCTGGAGGATCTCCTCCAGTGCCCCTCCACTGAAGAAGGATGAAAGAAAGTTGCAGAGCAGTGGTATCAGAGGTGGAACTTCCCCCACACCATTGGAGCCATCGGTGGCAAGCACGTGGCCTGCAAAACTCCAGCCAACTCAGGGTCCTCTTATCACAACTACAAGGGCTTCTTCAGCATCATCCTCTTCGCCATGGTTGATGCTGACTACAAGTTCATGTACATCGATGCTTCAGGCAATGGGTCATCTTCAGATGCCCAGGTATATAACGCCAGTCACCTCAAGGAGGGACTGGAACGCAAGCTCATCGTGGGCTTCCCAGATCCAGACCCCCTGCCCAACGACTCGAAAGATGTGCCCTACTTCATCATGGGGGATGACGCCTTCTACCTCACGAAGCCCTACACCTCCAAATGCCTCACCCGTGAAGAGAGGATCTTCAACTACAGGCTGTCCAGGTGGTGGAGAATGCCTTTGGCATCCTGACCAACAGGTTCCAGGTACTTCTCACCACCATGCAACATCGCCCAGAGACCCTGAGGAGGATCGTGGAAGCTTGCTGCATCCTGCACAATCTCATGCGCACCCGCTACCCAGTCTTGCAGAACAGGCTCGTGGACCTCCAGCAAGCCTGGGGAATGGAGGGCGAAACCTGATAGACACTGAGGATGTGCAAGGCCCCAACAGAGCCTCACGTGAAGGGAAGAAGCAGCGCAACCTCCTGAAACACTGGTGCAACTCCCCAGCTGGAGCAGTGGAGTGGCAAGGCAGGATGATAGTTGATTAATGGATGCTTCCTTGAGGCTGTCTCATCACATGGATGAGCCATGTATGTTGGGTGGGCCTACAATGAACAGGGCATTTAATAAAGAGTTGTGTTTATGTTGACATGTGTGGATGATTGATTACATTGTTATTGATAATAAAGGGCCATAGGTGTGGCACCTGGGAGGGTGGACCATACAGTCCCACTATGCTTGCACTGGAGGTTTATCTATCCCACAGCTATTACCCATCCCAAAGGTATCCCTGCCCATCCCACAGCTATTACCCATCCCAAAAGTATCCCTGCCCATCCCACAGCCATTACACATCCCACAGGTATCCCTGCCCATCCCACTGCTATCTTAACCCATCCCACAAGCATGCAAAGGCTTAAACCATTTCTAAAAGTTTCCACCAAGACTTTATTAAAAAAAAGAAATGAAGCAAGTGTGTGAATCAAAAATAGACTTTATTAACAACAAGCTATAAAACAAAAAAGAGTCTCTGGCACTCCTCTTGGTCGCTCAGTCTCAGGGGTGAAGGGTCCAGGTGCTGTGGAGGTGGCTGGTGCTGGAGTGCTTGTCTGATCCCCCGCATCATCAGCTCCTCCAGAAGCAGAAGCAGCAGAAGCCCCAGCTCCAGAAGAGCGAGCCCGTGCTGCAGAAGCCCCATCAGAACCAGAGTGAGGGCCAGGGGGCGGGATGGTAGCCCTGTCCCTCTTGTAAGGGATGGCAGCAGATGGCTGAGACTTTCTGTTCTTCCCCATGGTTGTGGGGCTGTTGGCTGGCAGGGAGGCTGGCAGGAACCAAGGCTGGCAGGAAGGCTGGCAGGGAGGCAGGCACCAAGGCTGGCAGGCAGGCATGGACCAAGGCTGGCAGGAAGGCAGGCACCAAGGCTAGCAGGAAGGCTGGCAGGGAGGCAGGCACCAAGGCTAGCAGGAAGACTGGCAGGCAGGCAGGCACCAAGGCTGGCAGGAAGGCTGGGAGGCAGGCTGGCATGCAGGCAGACACCAAGGCTGGCAGGGAGGCAGGCACCAAGGCTGGCAGGAAGGCTTGCAGGCAGGCAGGCACCAAGGCTGGCAGGCAGGCATGGACCAAGGCTGGCAGGAAGGCAGGCACCAAGGCTGGCAGGAAGGCAGGCTGGCAGCAAGGCTGGCAGGCAGGCAGACAGCAAGGCTGGCAGGGAGGCTGGCAGCAAGGCTGGCAGGCAGGCAGACAGCAAGGCTTGCAGGGAGGCTGGCAGCAAGGCTTGCAGCAAGGCTGGCAGCAAGGTTTGCAGCAAGGCTGGCAGCAAGGCTTGCAGGCAGACATGCAGGCAGGGCAGGCAAGGCTGTCAATCCGTCTGGCAGCAGGTCTTTCCTCTGAATGGTGACCTGCTTCCGAGCTGCTTCCCTTATATCCGCGTGGCTTACGCAATGCATCCTCCCTGCATGCGCAATTAACGCTAGGCATCTATTAGGCTTCCGCTGTGCATCCGCTTCATCCGCTCGGCGTCCGCTCTGCATCCGCTGTATCCGTTCCGCGTCTGCTTTGCTGAGGCCCCCCAGAAGCCCAGCGGATGTGCCATCCGCTCCCATCCGCTTCCATCCGCTGGGCTTCCGTTCCGCATCCGCTTTCCATCCGCTCTGCGTCCTCCCTGCATCCGTTCCTTTCCGTGTTATCCGCTCCAGTTATGCAAATTTTCGCCGCTTCTGAGAGCGGATAACAACGGATGGAACATTTTTCTCATCCGTTGTGTCCTTTTTACTAACGTTTTGCATCCGTTGGGCAGTGTGACAGGGCCTTAAACAATAAATGTAGGTTTTTTAAACTGAGAAGGGAATTGTTTTTATTAACCAAATGATTCCTTCTCACTCTAATTTTAGTCTGTGAATCTGTGTTATGAATACTTTGCTTCCAAATGTACCTGATAACTTGTGATTTATTGTTATCTATTTATTTATTACATTTTTATCATTTTCTTTCCCTAAATTGGTTAGGGCAGCATTTAGATGCCCCACCTTTATAAGAATTGGTAAGAATACTGAAAAATAATATCCAAATATATTTTCAGTTGATATTTTAGAATCATTTAAAAACTATAATCAAACCATCCTTTCAGTCAATCAAAACATTAACATGCTAAATACTAGAAGGGGGGGAAATATTATAAGAATTTTAACTATGTTGAAAAGTCCCAAGTCTGCAGGTTGTAATTTTTTCCCCAACTTCTGGAGAGAAAGCCTTTAGTACACTCCTCAAAAATCAAATGTTGTTCTTTTCACAAAAATTTAGTGCATCCCTTCTACACAATCATCCTGCTCAATTGTAGTTGCCATCTGAAATCCTGTTCAGTAGTTCATTACAAAGGAGTTCTTTTTCAATGTCAGTATTAAAGTTTGAGAGTACATTTGATTATTTTTAGGTGGATTGCTAAGGCTTCTTTTATCCCCTTACTTTTAGATTAGTTTAATCATAGTCAATCATTATTCATGTTTAGTTTTATTTATTTGTCCTTTTGAGTCATTGTTAACTTCCGATGATTGTCTGGGCTAATCCCAAAAAACATTTTCTTCACAATGTTTTTGGAACAAGTTTGTCCTTACTTTTTTCCTGTATCTGAGACAGAGTGACTGGCCCAAGGTCACCCAGTAGCTTCATGCCTATGACTTAACAAAGATATTTATTGCAGGGGGGGGGGGGGGGAGGGGGGGAGGGAGGGAGGGAGGGAGAGAGAGAGAGAGAGAGAGAGAGAGAGAGAGAGAGAGAGAGAGAGAGAGAGAGAGAGAGAGAGAGAACATTTATTTATTAGTCACATTTATACAGCCCTTCATCTCACAGTTCTGGGCAGCAAACAAATAATAAGAACAAATAAAAGAAACAATACAAAAATATAAAATCCAGATTTATTTATTATTCGAATTTATATAACTACCATATTTATTTATGTTCCCTGTTACAAAAAATCAATGGTATTTCACTATATTTTCACATTAAAAACTGCATCAATTAATTAAATAACAAAAGATACAGATGGCATATGTAAATGAGTTAGTAAATTAATGCAGAAGGGAATAAAGAAAGAAAAGGAAATGTGTAATATATACTGTATATAGTCCAAATAAATTAATTACAGTGGTACCTTGCTCCTCAACTGTTTTTGAAATTAATCGAATTTAATACTCAATGCCATGTCAATGTTTTGACATGAACATTTTTAATTTTTTTCAATCACATCTCCAATAGCAAGGCAACTGGACCCAACTTTTAAGGCCCTGTCCCATTGGCCGACGGATGCAAAACGTATGCATAAAGGACACAGCAGATGAGCAAAATTTCGGGGGTGGCTCCATCCATTGTCATCCACTCCAAAAAGTGGCGAAAATTTGCATAAACAGAACGGAAAAGAATGGAAAAGAACGGATGTGGGTAGGATGTAGCGGGGATGTTAAATGGATGTTCGTAGGAAGCCTAGCGGATGACACCGTATGGAAGCGGATGACACATCCGCAGGGGTTCTGGGGGAGAATAGTGAAGCGGATGCATAGCGGAAGGGGCGGATGCATTGCGGATGACGCGGATGCATCACGGATGCCTATAGGAAGCAAAACGGATGCCGCACGGATGTATATCGGATGCAAAGTGTTCATTGCGCATGCGGGGAGTATGAATTGCGTCAACTCCGTGGATATAAAAGGATGCAGCTCGCACGCAGTCAGCATTCAGAGGAAAGACGTGCTGCCACATACATCTTCAAAGAACACCATGGTTCGTCAGTCAGGCAAGAAGAGAAAGCTGGTGTCTACTCGTGCCAGCCCTGGCAAGAAGGACAGAACCAGCATCCTTCCCCCTGGCACTGACACTGAAGCTGCTGCTGCTTCTCCTGCTGCTGCTGGTGTTGCTGCTGCTGGTGCTTCTCCTGCTGCTGCTGGTGCTACTGCTGCTGCTGGTGCTGCTGCTGGTGTTGCTGGTGTTGCTGCTGCTGGTGCTTCTCCTGCTGCTGCTGCTGCTGCTGCTACTGCTACTGCTACTGCTACTGCTACTGCTACTGCTGCTGCTATGGTGGACCACCCCCAAGGCCCTCAAAGCCCTGCTGCTCAAGCCCCTGAAGGCCCTGCTGCTCAAGCCCTGAAGGCCCTGCTGCTGAAGGCCCCGCCAGAGGGAGGAAGAGGCAAGGGAAGGAGAAGGGAGAGAGGAAACAGTATACCGTTTCCGAGGAGCATGAGGAGGAGGTGCTGGAATGGCTGAGGGAGAACGAGTACCTGTGGAGAAAGGGCCACAGACTGTATCGGGACACCAAAAAGAAGCAGGCAGCTTGGAGAGACAAGGCAAAGAGCCTGGGGTACACTGCAGATGTACTCCTGGGATGGTGGAAGCACATGCACACTTGGTATGGCAAGCTACACCTCAAAAAATCTGGCCAGGCTGCTGTCAAGCTCACTGACCGGGAGATGTACGTCATGGCCAAGTGCAGCTTCCTGGAGGGTGAGATCCACCACCGAGGAGCAGCCCCTCTGATACCCCTCTCCCTCAGACAGCCCACAGACAGCCAGTCTTCTTCCAGCCAGGAGCCAGCTGCCCTGTCCAGGCAGGTGTCTTCAAAGGGCCCTATGGCAGAGACCCCCCCCGACAGCTGCACTCCCCATGCCGGAGGGCTTGGAGGATGACGCCCTGCTGTCAAAAATGGAGGAAGAAGCAGCAGCTACCAGAGACCAACGCACCCCCACCCCCACCCCCAGCTCCACAGGATGCAGGCAGAGAGGCAGACTGGAGGGCCAGAGCCACACTGTCCTGTTGGAGATCAGGGACACAATGAGAACCATCACAGAACTTCTCTCTCAGCTGGTCCACTTGGACACACTTTCATCACCTACGTGAGCCACACCTTGAGGGATATGCCCGAGGCCCAGTACCAGGTGATGAAGGAAAAGATCACAGCACTTCTGCACAACCATCAAGGCCCAGCTGAAGCTGCTCCAACCCAGTCCAGGTCTGCTCCTCCACCCCAGGCGATGTCACAGCCCTTCCACGGCTTTCAACAGCCTCTCACCTACCAAGGCTACAACTACCAGGACTTCCCACAGCAAAAACAGACCTTCCCAGTCCAGGCCCAGGTTCATCGAATGCCACAGACGCCACACCTCACCCAGCTGCAGACCAGACAGCCCCACTACACTCCTCCTTCCTCCACCCTACAGCCAAGCCCTTCCTCAGAACATCTGTCATCAGTGTTGGGCCTTAAGGAAGTGCCTCTCAACCTCACGGGACTGAGTCAGCTCTCTGAGAGCTTCCTGCACACACCATCCCCTGTTGTACCCTCGGGGCCAAGCACCCCAATGGCACCTCAGACCAGCACTCGAGCCACAGCCACCTCTACAGTCCCTGGCCGCTTAACAGCTGAGACTATGGAGATGACTCAGAGTGACTGAGAATAGTGCCAGAGACTGAGTTGTTACTTGTTCATTTTATCTTTGCTTAGGACACTTTACTTGGTTCATTTTGCTTTTTTAATAAAGTAATAAATTTTACCTAAGACAGTTAATAAGGGTTATCTTTGCTTAACACACTTGGTTCATTTTTTTTACTTAATAAATTGTTGGTGAAAACTTTAAAAAAATGGTTAAGCCTTTGCATGCTTGTGGGATAGATAAGGATAGTTGTGGGACAGATAAGGATAGTTGTAGGATAGATAAACCTCCAGTGCAAGCATAGTGGGACTGTATGGTCCACCCTCCCAGCTGCCACACATATGGACCTTTATTATCAATAACAATTTATTCATTGATCAACACATTTCAAAATAAACAAAGCTCTTTATTAATGCCCTATTCATTGCAGGGCCACTCAACATACATGGCACAATCTCATCAGTGTTATGCGACAGATTCAAGGAAGCATCCATTAACCATCTATCATCCTATCTTGCCACTCCACTGCTCCAGTTGGGGAGTTGCACCAGTGTCTCAGTAGGTTGGGCTGCTTCTTCCCTTCACGTGAAGCTCTGTTGGGGCCTTGTACATCCACAGTGTCTATCAGGTTTCGTCCTTGCCTCCATTCACCAGGCTCCATGTCCCCATTCCCTTGTTGACGGTCCACAAGTCTGTTCTGCAACACTGGGTAGCGGGTGCACATGAGATTGTGCAGGATGCAGCAAGCTTCCACGATGCTCCTCACAGTCTGTGGATGATGCTGCATGGTGGTGAGAAGTATTTGGAACCTGTTGGCCAGGATGCCAAAGGCGTTCTCCACCACCCGTCTTGCCCTGGACAGCCTGTAGTTGAAGATCCTCTCTTCACGGATGAGGTATCTTGAACTGTATGGCTCATGAGGTAGGTTCTGAGGGAGAAGGCATCATCACGAACGATGTAGTAGGGCACATCTTGTGTGTCATTGGGTAGGGGATCTGGATCTGGAAAACCCATGATGATGTTGCGTTCCAGCCCATCCTTGAGGTCACTGGCGTTGTATACCTGGCTATTTGAAGCTGACCCGTTGCCTGAAGCATCGATGTACATGAACTTGTAGTCAGCATCAACCATGGCAAAGAGGATGATACTGAAGAAGCCCTTGTAGTTGAAATAAGTGGACCCTGAGTTGGCTGGAGCTTTGCAGGCCACGTGCTTGCCATCGATGGCTCCAACGGTGTGGAGAAAGTTCCACCTCTGATACCACTCTTCTGCAAGTTTCCTCCAGCCTTGTTCAGTGGTGGGGCACGTGAGGAGCTCCTCCAGGTATTCTGTGATGATGGCCTGCACCACTTCTCTGACCACAATGCTGATGGTGTTGTGTGGCATCCTCCATCCGTACTGCATGTTTTTGTATGTGGTTCCAGAGGCCAGGTGGCGCAGAGTCATTGCCACCTTCAGTCCAGGGTCCAGGCTGGGACGGAAGTTGGTGCTTGGCTTGGTCAATCTGGGTCTGAGATACTGTTCAAGTTCGTCAAACATGGCTGGTGGCATCCTCATGAAGTGATGGAATGCACGAGGGTCTTCATTCCTCAGCTCCACCATCAACTGGTCATACAGTCCATTCTTCTCCTGATCCATCCTCGGACCCACACATCTCTTGGATGTCTCCTTCTTCTCCTTGTGTATAAAAGGTTAAGTATAAAAGGTTAAGTATAAAAGTCTGAACAGGGTTTGGTTCTGGTGATGAATGATCACAGCTACCATACGGATTGTGTCATGATCCATGGTGGAGAACAATGGATGATGTGGAAGAGCAAGACCAAGGGTGAAGAGGTCTGTACACCACGGCTTCTGGACTCATAATGAGATCCAGGTGATTTCCTCCCCCTTTTTATAGGAAATATCGGTTTTCCACTAGGTGTCCTTCTACATACTCTAGACATACTGCAGACATCCTAAATATCCGAGATACATCCCAGATACAAACGTTTTGTCCGTTTTAATCCTTTATATACGAGATTCATATGCTTACATCCTTTCTATTTCCATGCTACAAATGCTGTGTGGACGTTCCATGTACCTTTTGTTTCCTCTCTCTTTCCGTTTTCAGCTGCAGTGGATGTGAGTTGCGAGGATGTCCAGAGGATGCCGAAAGGATACAGCGGATGTTTAACAGATGATAACAGACATAGAACGTTTGTTGCCCGTATATGTTGCGGATGTACATCGTATGCGGTGGAAAGTTCATCCGTTCGAAAAGTTTTGTGCAGCTCAAAACTTCTTGGGCGGATGAAATCTGAGTGGACGGATGTTGGAGGGATAGAGCGTATGAAACACGTATGCAATGAGTACACAACGGATACATTGCGTTTTCCATTGGATGGCAAGCTTTTTTTAATGTTTTACATCCTCTTTGCATCCGTTGGTGCAGTGGGACAGGGGCTTAACATTATCCAAGGTGTCCAATATACATGTGTCCCAGCTGAAGCTAGTCCTGCACTTGAGCCCTATTTCCCACAGAGATTGTCTGAGCATGAACTCTTCCAACTCCTATTGAATTTATTGTCATCACTGCTATCAAAGCTTCCCTCACAAGAGGGCTATATGGATCATTTCTCCCCTCCCCCCATCCAATAAATTCTGAAATGCTTCCGGTTATGTGAGCATGCAAGACAGTTTTACTTTATTGTGTGAATTCAGAACCAAAGTGAATATGAGCCCTAGTTTACTACTTACCATTAAAACAACACAGTTCTACAAATAGGTTTATACAGATACATAAACATTAGAATTATTGTATGCAGTGGGTGATAATGCAGCCAAACAGAAAGGCATTTAGTGCAGGAAATTTTTGGCTCATGAGAAAAAGTTTCAGTATTTTATTAGCTTCAGGATATTTTTATTCTCAATTATTTGGACAGAGTTCAGAGATATTTGCACAGTGCTGCTGAAGCCAAAAAAATTCTTATCTTCAGCTCCTGCTCAAATCTAATTGGAAGATTGCAAATGTTCCATGTTCTGTGTTTCTGCTTACCGCCAACTTCAGGCTACTTATCTTTACCTTTTAATTAGACTTTTCTTTGTTCTATATAATTGACCTTGCTAACAGAAAAAAATGTTGCGCAATAATCTCTTTTCCAACTGTGATTAACTTTTTCCTTCCCCTTACCCTCATGGTTTTTCAAGTTTGATGAAAATTTATTTGGCAGAAATAGTGTTTTCTTTTTTAATTTTTCTATCATGTTGGTTTACACAGTACTATTATGGCTAATAAATATATATTTAGTGCATGTAGGGACTGTTCAAATATTGGCTGCAATAACTAAGGCAGGTTGGGAATTTGTATGACTCAAGCACAGGCTTTCCAAAACTATTACTTCATAACTGTTTTCATTCTTTTTAGAGGGTGTAACACAACTTTAAATCCCATTTTAAATTATAATACTTGCCCATTAAAATGATATTTTTTGATTCCTTATATTTTGCAGGAGAATATATATAAAACTAACATGGACCAGTATTTGGCAATTTGTTGATGTTTCCCAACATGAATACTCACTCCTTCTTTCACAAATGTTCACAGGGTCCCATGCATGGTCCTGCTATTATCGTGCAAGTTTTGCTCCTTTTCTATGCAGACAATCCTCAACTTATAACCAATCGCTTAATGACCAGTCAAAATTACAGAATAGTCCAAAAATGTTACTTATGGCCCATTCTCTAAGTTACAACCGATACATCTCTCCAACGAAATGACTGCATTTTGGGCACTTGACAGCCAACTCACTTTTACAACCAGTTTGATTTGATCATCTAGTAAAATGGTTTTCCAGCAAAAAAAAAAAATACCAACCTTTGGAGAGTTGGATTGGGACCATATTATTTGCTTCTTTTAATGACCATGGGACTAATTTAAACGACATTGCAAAAACAATTTTAAATTCAAGTCATGTAGTGACTCAATTTAAAACCACAACAACTTACGACCCATATTCTGGACTCAATTGTGATTGTAATTCAAGGACTACATGTATGTGTGTGATCTCATGTGGCATATTTCAAAATGGGGGGGAGCTTACATTGGGAAAGCACAATACTGATTTCATCATTTGTCTTCTGATGGCCCCCTCCATACTTTTTTTTTTTGCACATAAACATCTTTCTTTCTTTCTTTCTTTCTTTCTTTCTTTCTTTCTTTCTTTCTTTCTTTCTTTCTTTCTCTATTTCAGTAATTATTCTCTTCTAAAGTAAAACATGTTAGAGAGATATTATAGACCATGCTGCCACAGAATTAAGCATTTCTGTTGATAATTAACATTTCTACTTTCAAATGACTTGAACAATAGCTTTATTGAACAATAATAATTTCACTAAGGAAAAAAATTCTAATATCAGGGACTTGGTTTGATCTCTGTTTCTGATAGGTTATAAAATAATTTATTAAATTTGCTTCAATGAAAGCAATCATAGGTTGAGTTAATTCCTTAGAAAACAAAATGGGAGAAGTTTTTCTGAGAGATATTGATCCTTGGTCTCTGCTAAATAGCACCTTAACAAGTTTTTATCCTGCTGAAATTTGTATTACATACTCTTAACAATTGCATTGTATTGTTCTAGGTAAGGTTAGAAAAATAGAGATAAATCCTGATTTTTAGACTTAAAATAAGCAACATAACTGTGTGTACTCTATTCATGAGAAAAATGGGAGAATATATACTAATTTGTGAATAAATTTAGATTTTACTTAAAATATGATATTTCTAAATTGTCACCAACAAATGAGCTTGATTCTTTCTTTTCTTTTTTTTTAATAAAAAGTGAGGTTATCATACTTACCAAAGAACCAAGTTACTAATCTCATTTTATTTCTCTGTCATCAAGGAATTGCTACTTTTTTACTTTTTCAGCATTTGGGTAATATAATTTTAACTGATATGACTGTTTTAACTTAAAATAGGCAAAATTCAGCTATTATTATTATGATTGGTCACAAAGTCAGCCACATGTTTAGACTGTATTTGGTACTTTTATCCTCCCATTGAGTCCTTCCCAAGATCCTGAGGTAAACAGATGTTATGTGATTGTGTTATAGGTATCACCACACAATGTAAGACGTTTTGGTATGGCATCCAGAAAAACTGATTACCACTGCAATCATCTTGGCCAGTTTATGCCATAATTTTCAATCTTGATTTTTAGATTTTGATACTTTGTGATCTTCTCCAATTCATTGTTCCTGGAGTTGCCACATCAATCATCTATACCAGTGGTTCCCAAAATGAGCAATACCGCCCCCTGGGGGGCGGTGGGGTGCCTTGGGGGGATGCTAGGAGGCAAGGGGGCATTCAAGGTGCCAATCCCACAAGCTCACCCCATTGATTATTGTATCGCTCCGTAGCTGGCACCTTGAATGCGGCAGCATGTTGGGAAAGTAGAGCAAAGCTGCTGCCACCGCATTCAAGGTGCCGGCTCCAGAACAGTGCAACAGTCAATGGGGTGAGACTGCAGGGCCGACTCCTCGAATACCCCCTGCAGCCTCTTAGCACCTCTCAGCGGCCCCCTTGGGAGTGCTAAGAGGCGGCAGGGGAGCATTCGAGGTGCCAGCACCTCAGGCTCACCCCATTGACTGTTGCACCAGAGCGGTGCAAGGGGCTCAATGGGGTGAGCCTGTGGAGCCAGTGTGTTGAACGCAGCAGTGGCAGCACGTTGGGAAAGTAACTCTACTTTCCCAACGTGCCACTGCTGTCGCATTCTGTCTGTCTATCTGTCTGTCTGTCCGTCCATCCATCCAAAAGGTCTGTCTGTCTGTCTGCCTTCCTGCCTCCTTACCTGCCTGCCTGTCTTTCTACCTACCTATCTACCTACCTCTCTACCAATATAGATCTATTTATCTACCTACCTACCTATCCATCCATCCATCCAAAAGATTTGCCTGTCTGTCTTCCTGCCTGCTTGCCTGTCTGCCTACCTGCCTACTTACCTACCTACCTATCCATACATTAATCCAAAAGGCCTGCCTGCCTGCCTGCCCACCCATCCACCCATCAATCTATCTATCTATCTTTCAATATATCTAGCTATCTAGCTATCTACCTACCTACTCTCTCTCTCCATCCATCCATCCATCCATGTTCAAAGCGCTGGCCCCGCAGGCACATCGGGAAAGTAGTGCAAAGCCAGTCCAGGAGGGAGGGAGGGAGAGAGAGAGGGAGAGAGAGAGAGCTGATGCATCAGATTGAAATGAGGCCTAGTTTAGACTGAGGCTCTTTAAACAGGATCCATTGGACCAGATCTCCACCCTAAAAAAAATATTTTTCCCCAATATATTACAGTGCCAATTCTGAAGAAGGCAAAACCAAAATGTACTGGTAAATTACAAGGAGAACACACACAAACACACACACACACACACACACACACACTGTCAGGCGGAGCTCCATTCAAAATCCAGGAAAGAATACTTAGATTCTTTAGTTTAGAGAAAAGATATCTTTTACTGAAAGTGAAGTGGTAGCAACCAAAGAATTCTGAATCTGAGAATTTAGGCGCGCAATTCACATATAGAAAGTGATGGAGTGTTGCCACCCCCAATAGTTCAGATGACACTTCCAATTAGAAGTTGTGAATAGGATCATGTGGGCATCTTCAGGTGATGATGAGGCCTCTGTCCGTTGACCTTGGCATAGTTTGATAATGGGTTGCAGTTGCGCAGAGAAAGAAGAAAGCTAAGCGAGAAATAGAAACCTAACTCTATTTTATGCTCCCCCCCTTCCATTTATACATCAGACGAATGTAACTCCTCCAGCTCACTTCCCCAGCTATTCCTACCTCCCTTTTCCACCACCCCCCCCGTTACTTATGGCAGTCGAAAAGATGCAAAGCAATAGCAGAAGATCTTGAAGACTGACATTCGGCCCTCCTAGAAAAAGGGAAATCATCAGTCCTAGAAGTCCTAGAAGAGAGAGAGAGGAGAGAATATAAGACAATTATTAATCATTAAACAATTTCAAAACAATACACTCCTAAGGCTTATCAGGATACTTGGAATGAAATGCTTTGATCAACTTAGGGGCTTTAACGTCGGTCTCATTAACCCATTCGGCTTGTGAAGAAGGGAAATGTTTCCAGGCTACAAGATATTGGAGTCGACCCCTCCATTTGCGAGAATCCAGAATTTCTTTAACTTCAAAATGTTGTTCGCCTTCAATCAATATTGGTATGGGAGAGTCAGTCTGAATGGGCCTTAGGTCAGAAGTACGCTCAGGTTTTAGCAAACTAACATGGAAAACCGGATGAATTCATCGAAGAGTTTTTGGTAAGTTCAGCTGGACCGTTACAGGATTTATAATCCGTTCAATTGTGAATGGACCAACGTATTTAGGACCAAACTTCTTTGACTTTTGAGTGGTCTGCAGGTATCTGGTGGACAGGAAAACCTTGTCACCCACTTTATATTCCTTCTGTGGGGATCTTTTCTTGTCAGCAAATTTCTTATGAGCTTGATGGGCCTCATCTAATGCTTTGCGTGTTACTGGCCAGTTAAGTTGGAGTTGAGTTATCCATTCATCCAACGAATGGATATTTGGCTTTTCACGAGGAAGTTCAGGTATGGGAACGAAATCTTGTCCCGAAGCCACTTTAAATGGAGTAAATCCAGTACTGCTGTGTACGGAGTTGTTGTATGCCCTTTCTCGTTGATTTGCAGTAATACCGCTCCAATAGCTACATCACTTGCATCAGCTTGAATCACAAAAAGAGTGTCCATATCCGGGTGTTTCAGCACTGGTTCTGCAGCAAATAATCGTTTTAGTTTTTCAAACGCGGCTTGGCACTCCATGGACCACTCCAGCGGCTTTCCTGGCCTCGGCTTCTCCTCCCCTTTTGTTTTTAAGAGATTGGTGATGGGCATTGCTATCTTAGCAAACGTCGGGATGAATTGCCGATAAAAATTTGCAAATCCCAAAAAGCTTTGAAGTTGTCTTCTAGTGCGTGGTGGAGCCCACTCCAGAATGGCACGCACCTTCTCTGGATCCATCTCTATGCCTTCAGATGAAATGCGATATCCCAAATAGTCAATTTTGTCTTGGTGGAATTCACACTTTGACAATTTAGCATACAACTTAGCGGCACACAGTTTCTGTAAAACCGACCGCACTAACTTCACATGTTCATCCAGGATCTCTGTGTAGATAAGGATATCATCAAGATAAACCAAAAAACCCCTGTATAAATGCTCATGTAACACTTGATTGATCATTTGCATGAATACAGCTGGGGCCCCTTGTAAACCAAAAGGAAGAACGTTGAATTGGAAACATCCCATCGGGCAGTTAAAAGCGGTCTTCCACTCATCCCCTTCCTTAATTCGAATTCGGTAGTATGCTTCTCTCAAATCCAACTTGGTGAAGATCTTTCCCTTCGCTAAATGGGCCAACATGTCCTTCATCAAAGGAAGGGGGTACACGTTTTCCACAGAAATAGCGTTCAAATTTCTGTAATCCACCACCAAGCGTTTGGAACCATCTTTCTTTTCACGGAACAACACTGGGGCCGCTACCCGGGGTCTAGCGGGTTGAATAAAACCACGTTCCAAAGTTTTATCAATAAACAATCTTAGCTCTTTCAATTCCCGTGGGGTCATTGAGTACAACTTTGGTTTCGGGAGTTTCACCCCAGGCAAAATCTCAATAGCACAGTCTGTTGGTCGGTGAGGCGGAAGCTCATCCGAGGCCCTCTCATTGAACACTTCTTTTAAATCCCAATACTCTTTAGGAATTTTCTCCTCATCTTTTATGGGCTCAGTACTTGTGGAAGCTATTTCAATTAGGCCCCCAGGCTTCGGCTGCGATCTGGCCCCTCCTCCCGGTCGCTGCTTTGTGCATATGCGCAACAACCCCTTTCTCCAGTTAACCTGGGGGTTCCATTTCCGGAGCCAGGGAAATCCCAGTATTAATGGTTGCTCCATCCCAGGGACCACAATAAACCGCAGAATCTCATCATGCTCTCCCATGATCATTTCTATAAGTTCCGTGACATAACGTGCAGGGCAACCTCCAGCCACTGATCCATCTAGTTGGCAAAAGGAAATGGGCATCTTCAAAGGTTTTAACTTTAGGCCCATTTTCTTCACTACTTCCATGTTTATTATACACCTGGTACACCCAGAATCTAACAGGGCTAGCATTTCCCCTTCGACCCCTGAATTGGGTACCCTCAACTTCACCGGGATGGTCATAGGGCCCACACTTGGACTTATCAGGAAGTCATCTTCCGAGTCAGAAACCTCCTCCTCAGGGGTCACTGGGGCTTCTGATTCTTCTCCTGCGGGACGGGCGACCTCTGCTGTCTCTCTCGTCTTTAGTGTTGTTTCGCGAGGCTTCGCTGGGGATTTTTCAGGTTTCTTTCCTTCCTTGGGTGCCCCCTTTTGCTCCAACTTGACTCTGCAGTTCACAGCCCGGTGACCTTCTTTCCCGCATCGAAAGCAGGCTGAGGGGTTGGGTCTTGCCGCCACTCCTCCCCTCTGAGGTTTAGGAGCCTCTTGAGGGCGCGAGGGGGAAAACTTGCTCCACCCATAACCTCCCCGCCGTTTACTTCGGGTTAAATCAATTTCCACTTCTTCTGCCAACAGGTACCACATCTGCAAGTTACTGGGGTCTCTTCTAGCAGTGCATCTCTGGTACACATCTTCATTTAAACCATCTTTAAACAGTTCTATCAGAGCTTCTTGGGGCCAGCCTCGGAAATGGCCTGCTAACTGCCTAAATTCTTGAGTGTAATCAGCCACAGACCTCCGCCCCTGTCTTATGGTTTTCATCCTAATTCGGGCCTTGCGCTCCGCCAGTGGGTCCTCAAACCTAGCCCGCAGTGCAGCCATAAATAGGTTATAATTCAGCAACTGAGGAGCATTATCATTATGCAAAGTCACCATCCACTCTGCCGCTATTCCCTCCAGAGCCCTGGTAACACACCTCACTTTGGCTGCTTCTGAGGGAAAATCCTTCCCATACTCCTCCATATGGCTCCATACTTGAGCTAAGAAAAATCCCAAGGCTTTGGGATCCCCTCCGTATTTTACTTCTAACGGAGGCAGCCTAGGAGCTCTATGCCTTCTAGGAGTCACACCTCCCGCCGAAGGCCCCGGGGCTGCTGCTGGATCGGGTTGATTTATGGGAGAGGGAGTTGCTCTGCTTCTTCTGGCTGGGGCTGCCTCCCCTCCCCCTTCATACCTTTGTGGAGGTTGAGGTTGTTCAAAGGCTTCATTCAGGAGTTTCCTGGCTTGATCCAGCAAGAGTTCCCTCTTTTCCTTCTCTTGCCAAGGCTCCTCTTTTCCACGCCAACGGGTAGTTGTGACCCCAGGGGGGGGTCCTTCTCCGGATCTTTCCAACCAACCCCCACTGACCATCTGGGCTTCACAGCTGGATCCTCCTCCAGACTGAGCTCTGCTAGCGACTGGGCTTCCTGCACCAGCAAAGAATCTTGGCCTCCAATGGCTCCCAGATCCTCCTGGTCACTATTTGAAGATGACATGATGTCCAAGCCCCCTCAGAAGAAAATTGAGTATTCTCTCCGGGTGGGCCAGTGGATGGAGATTCAGAATAATGTCAGGCGGAGCTCCATTCAAAATCCAGGAAAGAATACTTAGACTCTTTAGTTTAGAGAAAAGACATCTTTTACTGAAAGTGAAGTGGTAGCAACCAAAGAATTCTGAATCTGAGAATTTAGGCACGCAATTCACATATAGAAAGTGATGGAGTGTTGCCACCCCCTATAGTTCAGATGACACTTCCAATTAGAAGTTGTGAATAGGATCATGTGGGCATCTTCAGGTGATGATGAGGCCTCTGTCCGTTGACCTTGGCATAGTTTGATAACGGGTTGCAGTTGCGCAGAGAAAGAAGAAAGCTAAGCAAGAAATAGAAACCTAACTCTATTTTATGCTCCCCCCCCTTCCATTTATACATCAGACGAATGTAACTCCTCCAGCTCACTTCCCCAGCTATTCCTACCTCCCTTTTCCACCCCCCCGTTACTTATGGCAGTCGAAAAGATGCAAAGCAATAGCAGAAGATCTTGAAGACTGACACACACACCCTTCTAACCCTGCTGGAACAGGTTATTGGACTAGAATAGATATCTCATTATCTTTCTCCTCCCTCCCTCCCTCCTTATTTGTTTTTCTTTCTGTCCCTTCCTTCCATCCCCCCTTTCTTTGTCCCTTTTTCTTTCTTTCCCTTTTCTCTTTCTTTTCTTCCTTCTCTTTTTCTTTCTCTCTTTCTTTTCTCTTTCTCTCTTACCCTCTCTCAGGCTCACCCCATTGACTTGGTGCACCACTCTGCTCAGACTTGCTTGGGTTGGTCCCTCTGGTGCAGCAGGCTCAATGGGATTGATCTGTGGGGCCAGCACCTAGAATACAGCAGTGGCGGCATGTTTGAAAAGTAGAGCAAAGCCAGAGGTCGGTAATTTTTGCTGCAAAGAATCACAAAAACTTCTGGGTTGTACACAAGAAGGAACACACATGTCAATGGAATTCAGCAACATAAAATAAAGAAATACAAATTGAAAAAATCAACAAGAATTGGCAACGCATCTCTGATTAGATTCTATTCTCTACTAGAATCTAATCAGAGATGTTTTGCTGATTCTAGTCCAATGACCTGCTCCAGCAGGGTTGGAAGGGAGTGTATGTGTATGTGTGTGTATGACTGTCAAAACTCCAAAAACAGGTCAGGTAGCTCTAGGGAGCTACCCTGGGGAGGCCAGTCGTAAATTCGAACACTTGCTAAACAACCGGCCATTAAGTGAGGATCACTTGTATTTGGTTTGCCAGTCACCTGGCCATGCCCACCCAGTCACATGACCACCAAACCACATCTACCTGGTCATGTGACCAGCAAGCCATGCCCAACTAGTCACATGACCAGCCAGGCATGCCCTCAAATTAGGCCATGCCTACAGAAATTTTAATCCTACCCCTAGGTGGGGGACACCAAGGATCAGTTTGTAGCATCAAGAGGGCAGTGGACTGAAAAAGTTTGGGAACCACTGATCTACACTGTCTTCTTTTCAAGCACATTACACCTGGTGTACTATCATAGAATCATCGGGCTGAAAGAAACCTTGGAAGTTTTCTAGCACAACCCTCTGCCAAGGCAGAAGTCCTTATTCCATCCTAAAGAAATAGTTGTCCAATCTTTTCTTGAAAACCTCTAGTGATGAACATTCAAAACTCTGGGAGGCAAGCTGTTTCATTGGTTAGTTGCTCTCATTGTCAGGAAATTTCTCCTTCATTCCAAATTCAAACTTTTATCAGTTTGAATTTAGAAATCTCACAATATTTTAAACTGCTCATTCTCAACTACTTTTTCAATTCTGTGTTCCCACCAATTTTTCACTTCCGTTACATGATAATTTTTAAAGATGTTTCAATGAATCATTTTGCCCACTGTGTTGTATTGTTTTTTAATAATTGTCTGTACAATCTTCTTGCATGATCTGAATATGTAATTTACTGTTACTGCTTCCTTGTAAAATTTGCACTTTGAATCATTTGATGATTTTTCAGTTCTGGCCTTGACTTCATTAATTTGAATAGTTTACTCTTGAGCAGCCAAAAACAAGCCTTCAGTTTCTTTTTTTTAATGTACCATCTGTAAGCTATGCTTTGTTTTATCTTTATCTTCTTTCCCCTTGTCTTTTGTGGAAATAGACCATGTAATGCTTTTCCATGCCATTTCAATGTATACATTTGATTTCTTGTACATTCCATAAGTTCCTATTTTTAAATGCTTGTTCTTCACTGTTTCACATAATTAGCCAATACCTGCTTCTCTTCTTCAGTAGCTTGTTTGACTTGAAGCAAACTTCTGCCTCCAATTGTGCAGGACTCATATAATCTATCAACATCACTAAAGGAATGTAATGTATAATCAATAATTTTCTTGTTTTTCAGTCCAAACTGTCCAGTTCAGCTTGTGTGCAGTTAATATTTCCAGCAGTATATTATACAGAGACAGTTTGATCTAGTTGCAAAGGCACCAGGGTAGAAAGCAAGAGGCCATGAGTTTATCTCCTGCCTTAGCCATGAAAGACAACTGGGTGACCTTCAGCCAGTCTAAGTGTGTGTGTGTGTGTGTGTGTGTGTGTGTGTGTGTGTGTGTGTTTTAAGTTTTCACGGGTACTTACATGAATGCAGTTCATCTTCCTTCGGGTATTATCCCACATCATTGTAGTGCTTTTAAAGTTGTAGCAACGTTTCAGCAGAATCTCATCTGCCATCATTAGGCTTCTGTATTGAGTTTGTATGTGGGTAAGAGTCTCACAGTCGTTGGTTTTAAATTTGAGGCTAGCCTATTGTTGTGCCAGGATGTTTTTTTCTACATCCTGATTGGTTGGGAGTCTTGGTCTGTGTTTATTGGACTTGGAGTTTGTTTGATTGGTGTTTCTGGTTTCTTCTGTCTGTTTTGTGGCTTTGATTGGCTGGCAACACTCTGTTCCTGTGTTGGAGGCTTTCAGTGCAGCTTGGCTTCGCATGAAAGGACGGCTATTATCTATTAGGAAGCTAGGTTTCATCTGGGTGCCTGGTTGGGGTGTGTTTGAGCTGGAGGTATCAGAGGGAGTCTGTTTTTGCCCAGGTGTTTGCCTGGCTTGTGCTGTGGAGATTTTTTTGTTTGTGAGTGCAGGCTTCCAAATGATTGACAGTCTGGTGGAATCATCTCTTCTATTCATGCTTTCAGGTCTTTTTTCAGTCTCTATGGCTTCTCTGATGATTGTGGTGGACTCCCATGGAAAGAATGAGACACAGAGGCTGGTGTACTCGGGATGGGAGTCTAGAGCAAATTCTAGTGCCCCCTTTTATTGAGAAATTCGTACATAGTAAGCATACACATTGTGGATTACAATAATTAGATATAGCACACAAAACTGTTTACAATTGTCTGAGCTGCTTAATTGTTTCTGGTGTTTGTTTTTAATTTCCTTGCTTATCTCAGTGACCCTTAGGCAGACATGTATGTATAAGGTCTTAGACTAATCATTACCCAATACTGAAGTCAAAGTTTTATTCCCACATCTCCCCTGTTTTAGTTTTTTGATGATCGCAGATGCCTCGGTAGCTTTTCGCCATCTGCAACAACAGTTCTCCTTCCGTAGGCTTCACCCGACACATTCCTAAAAGTCCAGGGAGACATTGGATACAACAGCATACACAAAGAGAAAGTATAAAAAGCAATATCACTCCAACAATTAGGTGACGAATCCATGAACCATCTGGCAACCAGGACCAAAGTGCAGACCACACGTCCAGTCCCTCGTCCTCCGATTGTAATGGATTCTCACTCAGGGTTTGTTCCATATGCTGTATAGTAGCTGTAATGTTTGGAGAATAATCAGAAATATACATGCAACAATGTGTATGAATCACAGCGCAAACTCCCCCTTGTGCAGCCAAAATAGTGTCCACCGCATATCTGGTTTGCAGGACAAAGTCAAGGATTTTTCCTTGTTCTTCTTCAAGCAGCTTTAGCGTTTTAATGGTGTCTTTAAACATAGTAACTGTCCAATTGTTTAAACGATGCAAATCTCTATAGTTCATCATGACTCCTAAAGGAGGAATAACTCCCCTTGATATCTGTGTCCAGTAGTCATGATTCAAAACAGAGTTTACTTCCGTTGCGGAACGCGCATTGCGGATATGAGCAGTCCCCAAAGATTTTAAAATGACATGAGATGGGATCACTTGCCCAAAGGTGAAGACTCCTTTCCATCGTGCTGGCATGCGATCATAGGCCATCCGTCCACACAGCAACCATAGATTTGCTCCCAGGAGATGACCAACCGTATTTGGTTCAGCATAGATTAATCGTACAAAAGATTCCATTAACATAGCCAAATAAGTGGGCGGTGGTGCGTATTTCCCATTTGCACATTTGGGCAGCTGGTTTTCTATCATGATGGGACAACATGTGGCAGGGATAATTGGACACCCATTTTCATTGATCAAAGATATGATATCAAATTTAGAAATATTATGTACAAAGTAAGTGAGATTTTTAGTTTTCATGTCATCCGGATAAACCCGACTTCCATTGCTAATAACAATTGTTTTGTTACAAAATGGATATGTTCCCAAGTAAGTCATATTCTCTACTGTCTCATTGTGAGTCCAGCAGATACCCGCCACCTCTTGGATTCGGCTTCCAAGATGCAATGTATTTATGTTACTTTTAGTCCAACTGTTAGACCACATCCCTGAACAACCATAGCATTGTCCCTTATACCAGTCACCTTCGGCCAAAGGTACTGAAACCATTGGAAGCCCTGATGTTTTGTGAGTTGGCATGTGCATACATACCCAACAATCAGTTTTATTATGAAGGTTTGCTAGCTTCCCCATGTCCTGGATCAATGTGTTTCTTTTCCATTCCCCCAAATCCATCCCCTTGCCCCTTTGGCTGATGATAAGGACGCACACAGCGAGCAGGAACCCAAACAACTGTCCCCTCATCTTCAACAGCAGCGTATCCTCGGCCCCAAGTTATCAGAGGGACAGGTCCTTTCCACGTTGGATCTGGTAGTCTCTTATACCGAACTTTTGGTCTTGGCGTACCTGCAGAAGGGGAGGAAGCAAAATGCCTACTGGCTGCCGTAGCAGCGGGAGATCCTGTCATGTTTAAAAAATTTAAAGTGTATAAGGTAATATTAAGAATGTTTTGTATGTAAGGCAAGCCATAATCATCCACTTCCCCCGTTTTTGTTTTTGTGTGAAGGAGTGCTTGTTTTAGCATCTGATGAGCTCATTCCACAATGGCCTGACCAGTGGAATTGTAGGGAATGCCAAATTTATGTATAATTGACAATCGATGACAAAATTCCGCAAAGGCGGTGCTAATGTAAGCAGGGCCATTATCGGTTTTTATCTCCATTGGTGGCCCCACATGTGTGAAGGTACGGAGGCAATGGTTGACTACATGTTTTGTAGCCTCTCCTCGTTGAGGTGTTGCCATAATAAATCCTGAATAGCTATCAATGGTGACATGCAGATGGTGCCATGGTTTGAAGGGAGGGTGTTGTGTGACATCCATCTGCCATAGTTGACAAGCAGATGTCCCCCGAGGATTTACTCCTTGAGGAAGAGCAGTGGATTGAGCATTGCAACTAGGACATTGTTGAATAATAGCTGCAGCTTCTGCAGCAGTGAGACCAAATTGTTTACAAAGAGCTTTGGCATTTTGATGAAAATAGCTATGTGAGTCCCATGGAGTAACAGGAGAAAGCGAGAGACAGGACATGGCTGAGGCCGCTGCATCAGCCACGTCATTCCCTTCCTGCAGCTCCCCGGGAAGTGGCTGGTGGCTGTGAATGTGTGCAATATGTAGAGAATGTGTGCGAGAATGAAGACAGTTTTGCAGAGCTAGAAACAAACTCATAAGATTAGCATCAACAGATGGAGAAAGATAAGCAAATTCAATGTTAAGTATCAATTGATAAACATAAAGAGAGCCCACAATAAGATTTAGTGGTTCTTGTGCAAATTCCTGTAAGGCCAAAATAGCAGCAGCTAATTCAGCCCTTTGTGCTGATTGCTGAGGAGGGGTAATTTTTGTTTTCCATACCCCTTCCTGTCTCCATGCACAAGCGCCGTAGGTCTTACCACCGTCCGCATAAATGGTCACTCCTCCAACTGGCTGCTTAGCAATAACTGAATTAAAATTTACAGATACATTTCGAAGCAACTGGAAACGAGGGTCACTGGGGGTGTGGCAAGAAATCTTCCCTGGCCAATTTTCAAGAGCAATTTGCAATTCAATGGATTGACTATACCAAGTTTCCCACAGAGTGAGGGAGATAGGTAAAAATAACTGAACTAGATCTATGCCATATAAATGCATACTGCGATTTCGGCCTTTGATGATTAACTCACTATAAAGCATAGCCATAGTAGAAACTGTTTTTCTGGGAGTATTCTGCAAATGCAACCATTCAATGATATAAACCTGAGCTTCATGTAATTGAAATAAAGCTGCAGTAGGCAAGGCTGGAGTTTGTAAAATTGCCAAAGCAAACGGAGTATCAGGAATGCATCGATCAACCCAACGCTGCATTAAAGACGTATTAACATGTGTCAGTACCTTCCTTTGTTCTGCTGATAAGGTTATAGCAGAATCCGGTCTCGCAGAGCCCTTTAGGGCCAAGAACAAGGGCTGGAGTACTGCTGTGGTTAACCCCAGGTAGGGTCTAACCCAGTTAATTGTTCCTAGTATTTGTTGTAATTTTACTAGAGAAATCTTTTCCTCAATTTTGATTTCCGGAATGACCGGATGAGCATAGGTTGCAAGGACCTTATGCCCTAAGTAGGCATATGGCGTTTGACTTTGAATTTTTTCTGGGGCAATATGAAGTCCAAATTGTAATAATACCTCTTTAAGGCAAGGTAACGCTGCCTTAACTGTTCCCGGTGGGCCGGGAGCTGCTATTAAAATATCATCCATGTAGTGGTAAACCTTCCACCCAGGATGAGAGGTTCTGAATGGAGCCAGAGCCATTCGAACATATGACTGGCACATCGTTGGACTGTTTAGCATTCCCTGTGGCAAAACCTTCCATTGGTAACGAAAGGTAGGTGCATTGTTATTCAACTCAGGTACGGTAAAGGCAAATAATTTCTTGTCATCTGCATGCAAAGGGATAGAAAAGAAGCAATCCCGTAAATCTACTACAACTAGATCCCAATTACGTGGGATCAGGTTAGGGTTAGGCAAACCACATTGTAACGCTCCCATTGGTTGAAGGATGGAGTTAATGGTCCTCAGATCATGCAAAAATCTCCATTTTCCATTTTTCTTTTTAATAACAAATACAGGAGTGTTATATGGACTAGAAGTAGGCTCAATGTGTCCTAATTGTAGCTGCTCAGCTACCAATTGATGTAAAGCTGTAAGCTTTTCTTTTGGAAGTGGCCATTGGTCAATCCAGACTGGCTGAGAGATTAACAACTGTAATTTTTCCATTATCCAATAACAATTTTTGTGCAAAATTGTGACAGCAAATCTCTACCCCACAAGTTTATATGTAGGGGCAACACAAGAGGTTGAATCCTTGCAGTCTCACCAGTTTCTCTATGCAATGCCTTCAACCAATGTACACTACTTCTTGCAAACTGCATACCACCCACTCCACGAACAGCCAGAGAGTCCTCAAGCGCCCATTCATTTGGCCATTCCTTTTGGCGTATCACAGAGACATCTGCTCCGGAATCTATAAGGCCAGAAAATGGTTTTCCCTGAATTTCAATTGTCATTTTTGGTTGATCTGTAGTCAAATTTTTTGTCAGCGCTAGCAATTCTGCAGCAACTGGAGAACTTTCCATTTCAGTGGACCCAAAACCACCAGTTTGTGGGATCCCAATTAAAGGATTTATAGGGATGTATGGAAGCAATAATAACTGGGCAATAGAGTCACCGGCCATTAATGATGCAGGAATATCAGTGTACAATTGTATCTTAATAACTCCTTTATAATCTTGATCAATAACTCCTGGAATAACAAAAAACCCTTTTTCTGATGCAGAAGACATGGGAAGTACTAATCCCACTGTTTTTTCTGGCAGTGGCCCATGCAAATGAATGTCCTCAATATACAGTTGATTAGGAAAGGTCACATTAATTGAGTTCAACATTTTTAAACCCAAACCTGCACTCCCAGTAATTGCAGGCGATGCTTTTGTGACAGCCTTGGGAGCGGGGCTAGCTGCACGCCCCAAATTTAGTTTCCCGGATTTTGGTTCTGATTAGAGCGACATTGATTTGCCCAATGAAACCCTTTTTTGCATTTTGGACAGACTGATTTTGGACAGACGTCCTTAATTTTGTTTTTGTTAAATGCCATTCCCCCCCCCAGGGGCATGGCACTGGGCTTTAAAATGGCCAGGCTTTCCACAATTAAAACAATTCCCTGTAGGTTTCATCCCTTTTTGCAATGCCATAGCCAAAGTCTCCATGTTGTAAGCCTGAGAACCCACCACTGCACATGCTTTTAACAGATCAGCCAGAGTAACCTCACCTCTAGCCACCAAGGGCTGCAAGATACGCTTGCAGTCAGCGTTTGCATTTTCAACTGCCAATTTCAGCAAAAGTTCTTTTGCAGCTTCCTCATTAGAGATTTGTCTGGTAATAGCCAATTGTAGCCTTTCCACAAAATCATTATAAGACTCAGATGCTGTTTGCTTAATTTGAGAAAAAGACCGTGCTGGGGTTCCCACATCCTGAATGCGGGACAATGCCCCAAGGACAGCTGCCATAACCACTGGAAATACGTGATCAGGCAAATTAGCAGCTTGATCTGCAGTGGATTCAAACAAGCCTGCCCCATAGATTTGATCTGGTGTATACAGCCCCCCCGAATTTCTTCCCCTAGTGACAGCCTCCCTTTGGTATTCTGAGTCAAAGACCACATACTGAGTAGAGCTCAATATCATTCTCATTAAATCTTTCCAATCACTAGGAATCACGCGTGAGGTAGCCAAACTTGTCAGAAGCCCCTTTGTAAAAGGACTTTGAATACCATAATCTTTTACTGCTTTTTTAATTTCCCTAAGAATTGCTAAAGGAATCGGAACCCATTCAGTCTGCAGATTGCCTTGAGCATCCACTTGCCTATTGACTGGAAACAAATTCATCTGGGTAATCTCATCAGATTCTAACTTCCCCTCATTGAAAGCCTGATGCATCATGGCTTGAACCTTTCCCATTTTTGATTGGATTTTATCATTCACAGGAATAGGTGCTGTTGGAAATGATAAAGCACACTCCAGTTTAGGAGAAGGAGGGTGCAATACAATTCCTTTATTAGGAAGAGGTTCTACTAAAGTTTTTAAAAGAGGTTGTTGCTGGGTCTCTAAAGCAGTCATAACAATTTTCCAAAATATCAAAATTTCAGCTGTTGCCCGTGGCTCTTCATGAAGGATATTTCCAATTCTCCTCCATGTGTCTAACTTTAAAGAGCCTTTCTCTGGATACCAGGGACATTGCCGCCAGATCTCTTGCAGCAGCTCTCTCACATTATCTTTTGAAAGAACTATTTGCTCCCCCCCGGAGGGTTTAAAGATAAAGTTGTTTGTCCTTGCTAACTTCTGCAACTCACTAACATGCCGTTCCTGTGGTTGAGAGAGTTTCCCCCCCCATGCTCCCTGAATAATCCTATTGTCCAGCAATAGTTAAGTACGTACTTTACCTATTCCAGGCGAGGAAACACGGAGGTCCGGACACGTACCACCTGCAGTGGATCACGTCGGGGTCACCACTTGTGGTGGACTCCCATGGAAAGAATGAGACACAGAGGCTGGTGTACTCGGGATGGGAGTCTAGAGCAAATTCTAGTGCCCCCTTTTATTGAGAAATTCGTACATAGTAAGCATACACATTGTGGATTACAATAATTAGATATAGCACACAAAACTGTTTACAATTGTCTGAGCTGCTTAATTGTTTCTGGTGTTTGTTTTTAATTTCCTTGCTTATCTCAGTGACCCTTAGGCAGACATGTATGTATAAGGTCTTAGACTAATCATTACCCAATACTGAAGTCAAAGTTTTATTCCCACATTGATTCTGTGGCTGGGGTTTTCTATAGTGGCTAGGGTTTTAGTGCCATTGAAGTTGATGTTGTAACCTGTGGTTTTAATGTGTTGGACTACTGAGGAGGTGTGCTCCAGCTTTTTTACTGCATTTTTGTGTTCATCCAGGCGGGTACTTATTCTTCTATTGGTCTGTCCAATGTATGTGGCTGGGCATGATGCACAGGGAACTTCGTATATGCCTTGGTTTTCCAGGTCAGTTTTGTCTTTGGGGTTTTTAAGGATGGCTGCTATTTTTTTGTCTGTTTTGAAGGCAGTCTTGATGTGATGCCTGTGTAGTATCAGTAGATACTAAACTTTAAATGTAGCAGATACTATACTGTACAAACTCAATACAGAAGCCTGATGATGGCAGATGAGATTCTGCTGAAATGTTGCTACAACTTTAAAAGCACTACAATAACATGGGATAATACCCGAAGGAAGCTGAACAGCACACATGTAAGTACCCGCAAAAACTTAAAAAAACATATATATATATGGATCTTTGGTTATTCGTGTTTTCTCCCGCGTAAAATTGGAAATATCTAGGCAACGTTTCGATGAAGTCTCATTCATCATCTTCTGGCTTGTTTCTTCGGCTCTGTGCTTCTCAGAGTAATGTGAGCTTGCAGCTGCTTCTTCCTTTTAACTGCTAGTGGGGGTGTGACTTGATTGGGTGGGGGCTTGGCTGTGTTCTGATTGGCTGGGGGTGTGTTCTCATTGGTTGGGGGTTTGGCCGTGTTCTGATTGGCTGGGGGTGTGTTCTGTTCAGGTGGGGGCTTGGTTGTGCTCAGGTTAGTCTTAGTTGCTGGGGGATTTGAGCTGGTGAGCTGTGATCCTGTTGTTTGGCTTTGCGTTCGTGGTCGTGCCACATCTTCATGGTGGGTGTCAGTTCGCTTCTTGTATGGTTCAGAGGGGCTTGAAGCGGGTAGTGGTGAAGTTGCGGTATGGCTTCTGGTCCGTGGTCGTGTCTCATCTGTGTGGGTGTGAGTCTTTTTTCTACGTGGAAGTGTGGTGGTAGCATCTTGTGTGGCACTCGGGGGTGTGGGTCTGGTGTCATTCTTCATGTTAGGTACTTTTTTATTAATGAGGGCAGGTTTCCAAATAGTTGGTAGGCGGGAGGTGTCATCTCGTTTATTCATGCTGTGTGTGCGTTTTTCTATCTCTATGGCTTCTCTGAATATTCTGTTGTTGAAGTGTTCAGTTTTGGCGATAGTTTTGGTATTTTTAAAGTCAATTTTATGTCCTGTGGCTTTGAGGTGTTGGACCAGGGAAGAGGTCAGTTCTTTTTTGATTGAGTTCTTGTGTTCTTCAATGCATGCACTTATTCTTCTGTTAGTTTGTCCGATGTATGTGATGGGGCAGGCAGTGCAAGGGATTTCGTATACTCCTTGGTTTCTAACTCAATTTTGTCTTTAGGGTTTCTTAGGATGGTGGATATATTTCTGTTTGTGCAGAATGTTGTTTTAATGTTATGTTTTTGGAGGATCTTGCTGATTTTGACTGCAGTGCCTTTTATATATGGGAGTAGGGCTTTGCCATTCTCTTGTTCTCTGTCTTGGCTTTTGTTTGGGGTTTGTTTTTGGATTAGATGGGTAATCTTCTTTTTTTGGAATCCATTAGCTGTAAGTACATTAGTGAAAATGTGTAGTTCGGTTTTTAAGTGTTGTTTGTCGGCGAAGCATTTTGTTCTGGAGATGAGTGTCTCAGCTACGGAATTGATCTGTGCTGGGTGGTGGTGCGAGAGTGCATGTAGATAGCAGTTTGTATGTGTTTTCTTCTGGTAGATGGTGTGTCCTAGGGAGCCATTGGATTTTTTGTATACTAAGACATCTAGTAAGGGAAGTTGATTGATGGCTTCTGTTTCCATGGTGAAACTGTTTCTGTTTCCATAGCTGCACCACTACCCGCTTCAAAACCCTCTGACCCATACAAGAAGCGAACTGACACCCACCATGAAGATGTGGCACGACCACAAATGCGAAGCCAATCAACAGGATCACAGCTCACCAGCTCAAATCCCCCAGCAACTAAGACTAACCTGAGCACAACCAAGTCCTCACCTGAACAGAACACACCCCTAGCCAATCAGAACACAGCCAACCCCCCACCAATCAGAACACAGCCAATCCCCCAACCAATGAGAACACACCCCAGCCAATCAGAACACAGCCAAGCCCCCACCCAATCAAGTCACACCCCCAATAGCAGTTAAAAGGAAGAAGCAGCTGCAAGCTCACATTACTCTGAGAAGCACAGAGCCGAAGAAACAAGCCTGTAGATGATGAATGAGACCTCATCGAAACATTGCCTAGATACTTCCAATTTTACACGGGAGAAAACCCGAATAACCAAAGATCCATATATATCTATCGCCAAAACCGAACACTTCAACAACAGAATAATCAGAGAAGCCATAGAGATAGAGAAACGCCCACACAGCATGAATAGACGAGATGATACCTCCCGCCTACCAACCATTTGGAAACCTGCCCTCATTAATAAACGAGTAACTAACATGAAGAATGACACCAGACCCACACCCGCAAGTGCCACACAAGATGCTACCACCACACTTCCACATAGAAAAAAGACTCACACCCACACAGAAGAGGAGACACGACCACGAACCAGAAACCATACTGCAGCTGCACCACTACCCGCTTCAAACCCCTCTGACCCATACAAGAAGCAAACTGACACCCACCATGAAGATGTGGCACGACCACGAACACGAAGCAACAAGATCACAGCTCACCAGCTCAAATCCCCCAGTAACTAAGACTAACCTGAGCACAACCAAGCCCCCACCTAAGCAGAACACACCCCCAGCCAATCAGAACACAGCCAACCCCCCTACCAATCAGAACACAACCAAACCCCCACCCAATCAAGTCACACTCCCACTAGCAGTTAAAAGGAAGAAGCAGCTGCAAGCTCACATTACTCTGAGAAGCACAGAGCCGAAGAAACAAGCCTGAAGATGATGAATGAGACTTCATCGAAACGTTGCCTAGATACTTCCAATTCTACGCGGGAGAAAACCCGAATAACCAAAGATCCATATATATATATGGATATATATATAACTATATATATCCATATATATATATGGATATATAACTATATATATATAGTTATGTAGTTCCCCAAAGTTATGTAGTCTGAAATAATATACTTAATTGATGAATCATGTGTGAATATCAGTGCTGCATCTTTGTTCTTGATAAAGTTTCATTGATTTCATGAAGTTAATCATTTTTTTTACTTAATGGATGCCAAATCAGAAAGACTCAAGGCAATTTCCACTAAAAACTCTATTAAAAAATAACAAGAATGTTCATAAAAAGGAAATAAAACTGTTATATATACCATGGTACTTGCCAATAATGTCTTCTTTCACCTATTCTTTTTTAATTTAGCTTTAGAACATCTCCCTTCCAATAATTGAAAATCTGGAAATATGAGGGAACCTGCTATGTGCAAATGGTTTTGTAGATCAGCCAAAAATATCAATTCTGACTGTCATTTCACATATGTTGGTCCTCTACCTGATTAACCTATGAATTATAGGAAGTCAGGTTTCATACTACTGATTCTCAGTAATAAATGCATAAATTGCGGTTTGAGAGTATATATTTGACTTTGTTGCTTTTGGCAGTATGTTATGTCAGTAGCATTCTGAACTAATGTTCTAATAAAACTCTAATGTGGACACAAATGAAGAAAGACATAGTTACTGTGGTATTCCTTTGAGTATATGTAATAATTTAAATATGACCAAGTTAAATGTAAGTCTAAAGCTGATGCATATTTTAACATATTTTTATCCTTTATACTATTTCAAGCAAATTTCTAGGATAATAAACCTTTTTGAGTGGTACTTAAGATTTTAACTGTATAAATCAGGGATCCATAACCCCTGGCTGCAGCTTGGTCAGAATTGGATGGCAGAAATGGTGGGTAAGTGCACGCAGCTCCATTTGTGCAAGTGGCAGGTGCATGTGCCCGCCACTTGTGCAAATGGAGCTGCACACGTGCCTGCCACTCACACAGAATCATCCCCTCTCCTCCCCCCTGTTCCTTCCCCCTCCCCCCCCGCGGCAAACCAGATAGGTTGGAGACCACTGATATAAATGGCATTGCCTATATGAGAAACATTAAATTATTCTTTTTTCAATTTCACACTTTTTATTTTATCCTTTAATTTGACTCTCATTGTTCAAATAAAGAACTTCTCTCTGAATTCAGTTTGTAAGTTCTTTGTTGCATGCACTGAATTCTTTGTTTCAGATAATATGAGTTTTCAATTCTTAATGCATGAGGGGCAGAAAACCTAGTTGCAGATACAATAGATAATAAACACTGATCATTTTGCATGCCAAAAACTTTCATCATAGACAATCCCGATTCTAAAATTGTTGCTTATTCTGTTTTTAAGTAAGAGTTCTGATATTATTATTTTTGACCAGTTTAATTGTGATATAACTTATTTTTTAACCTTTGTAAGACATGCCATTTAGATTAACTAAGAGTAAGTACTTCTTGTCAGTTTATGTAAATTATGCAACCCTTTCTTGGGCTTGATGCTATCATGAAATTCCTTGGATATTAAGCTTGAGAAAAAAAACAGTTGAAATTCCTAAATAGGCAATTCCTTTGGACAAAAAGTTAAAATTTTATTATTTTTTTAAATTAGTATTTTTTATTTTTAATATAACAATTCCATCTTCAGTTAAACAGTGTGTTGTCTGTGTAATCAAAATTTGCAACATCATTCATTACATTGGTATTTCTATTATATTAAAATTGTAATATTCCACATATTCTACAATATTAAAATTATAATATTCAACATATTAATTGAAATATTTGCTTATCTCTTTTAATTTACCTTCTTTATTTTATTTCCTTGTTTTTTTTCCTTGTTTTTTTCCTGTTTTTAACTTCCATTTTTGTTATTTAACCATTGATAAAATAAATCCCATGTCAAATAATATTCAGTTTGCTCTTTCTCCTTAATTGCAAGCATTAGTCTGTTCATTTCTGCATATTCTAATATTTTCCTAATCAAATTCACATCTGTATGTAACTCTTCACTCTTCCAGATGTCTGCAAATACAATTCTAGCAGCAGTTAATATATGAATAACTAAATATGCATTTTCCTTACTATTTTTTTCGGGTAGTATCCCTAATAGAAATATTTCTGACTTCAAATCCATATGCTGTTTTATCATCTTTTCCAACTACATATGCATTTTTGACCAGAGTTTTTTTGCTTTTGGGCAAGTCCACCATATATAATAATATGACCCAGGTGGCACTTCCAGCATTTAGCTGACTTGCCAACCGGCAACCATGCTAGTGCAAAATGCCATCTCTTTTAACAGATTATACAAATACAAATTTTCTTTGTATGCAGCTGACATTGTTAATTTATAGTTCTTGTCCCACAATTTTTGCCATTTATCTAATTCGATTGTATAACCAAAGTTTTTTGCCCATACTATCATTGTTTCCTTTACTTGTTCATCTTCCAGTTTAATGTATAGTAAGTAGCTGCATATTTTTTGTCAATTTTTCCTCTGCCCCTGCTAAGGCCCTGTCCCACTGCACTTACGGATGCAAAGAGGATGTAAAACATTAAAAAAAGCTTGCCATCCGTTGGAAAACGTTATACATCAATTGTGTACTCATTGCATACGTGTTTCATATGCTCTATCCGTCGAGCATCCGTCCACTGCGATTTCATCCGCACAAGAAGTTTTGAGCTGCACAAAACTTTGTGAACGGATGAACTTTCCACCGTGTATGATGTAAATCCACGACACGAGCAACAAACGTTCTATGTCCATTTATCATCCATTTAACGTCCGCTGTATCCTCTCTGCATCCTCTGGCCATCCCCTCAACTCACATCCGCTGCAGCTGAAAATGGAAAGAGGGAGGAAACAAAAGGTACATGGAATGTCTACACAGCGTTAGTAGCACGGAAATAGAAAGGATGCGCAGTGAACGGTTTGCATCCGATATACATCTGCATGGCATCCCCTTTCTTTCCTTTAGGCGTATGTGATGCATCCGCTTCATCCGCTATGCGTCCGCTTCGAAATTCTCCCCTGGAACCCCTTCGGAGGTGTCATCCCCTTCCATCCGCTTTCATCTGCTAGGCTTCCGATGAACATCCGTTTAACATCCCCGCTACATACTACCCACGTCCGTTCTTTTCTGTTCTGTTTATGCAAATTTTTGCCACTTTTTGGAGCGGATGACAACGGATGGAGCCACCCCCGAAATTTTGCTTGTCCGCTGTGTCCTTTATGCATACGTTTTGTGTCCATCAGCCAGTGGGACCGGGCCTTTAGTATCTTGTTTAATTCTGTTAATTCTTGAAAAAACATATAGTTTTGCATCTTTCTCATATCTAGAATATATCTGCAGTTGTAAATACCATGTCATATCAATCTCTTGATTGTTCAATTCTTATTTATTTTTGAGTTCCCCCTTCTCATTAAAATATCTTTATATCTAACAATATTTTCTATGTTAACGACATTTGGGTGAACCAGTACTTCTATTGTCGAAAGCCAAACTGGTATCCTCAAATAGTGTTGTTCTCTGACTTTCTTCCATACTAACAATAATGCATTCCTAATATAATGCCTTTGAAAGTAACCATGTATTTTATTTTTCCCATATCACAAGAAAGTATGCCAGCCCAATTGCAAATCATGTCCCTCCAAAGTCAATAGTCTTTTGTTCCTCAATACAATCCATTCTTTCACTCAAGTGGGTACCACAGCCTGATATAATTCCCAATTCGGTAACCCAAAGCCTTGTCTATTTCTCATATCTTGCAGCATTTTTAAATTTATTCTTCAATTTTAAATTTATTCTTTTTTACCTTGCCAAATATATCTTAATATTACTTCATTGAGTTCCTCAAAATATTTTTTCCCAGTTTTATCAGAATTCTTTGAAATAGATATAATAATCTTGGTAATATATTCATTTTTATTGTAGCTATCCTACCTATCAGTGATAATTGCAGGTTTTTCCATTTCTCCAGATTTTTTTAATTTGTTGCATCAGTTTATAATAATTATCTTCTTTAATAGTTACATGTCTTGCTGTTAAATTAATCCCTAAGTATTTTACTTTTTTAGTAATCTGAATACCTATTCTCTTCATCAACTCTTTTTTCTGCATATCTGTGAGATTTTTAACTAACATTTTAGTTTTCTCTTTGTTTATTTGCAATCCTGCCATTTTGTCATATTCCTCTATTTTTTTAATTAGTTTAAGCCCTGTTTTTTTGTGGATCTTCCAAAATGAAAACTAAGTCATCTGAAAAAAATTTTTTAATTTCCATCCTGTTTATCTCTATATCTTGTTTGATATTTCCATTTAATACTTCCAGTGTCAATATGAATAGTAGGGGAGTCAAAAGACATCCTTGCCTTGTGCTTTTTTAAATACAACCTTCTATGTCATATCTCCATTTACCGTTGCTGTTTGCTTGTAATATATCACCTTAATTATATTAATAATTTTTTCCCCAAAATCCATGTCTTTTAACTGTACTAACATGAATTGTTAGTTCAGATTGGCAAATGCTTTCTGTGCATCTAGGAAGATTGATTCCATTTGCTTCCCTGGGTGTGCTTCCTAGTACTCCAGCGTGTTTAAGATTATTCTCATATTTTATTTAATTTGTCTCTTAGGTAAAAATCCATTTTGATCTGGATGTACAAATTGTTTTAAAAATATTTTAAGTCTTTCTGTGATTATTGAAGCATATATTTTGTAGTCTGCATTCAGTAAGGATATTGGTCTATAATTTTTTATCTGTTCTAAGTCTGAGTCCTATTTTGATATGAGTGTGATGTATGCTTCCATCCATGAATTTGATAGTTTTGCTTCTAACAGTACTTCATTTAACACTTCCAGCATTGGTATACAAAGGACTTTTTGCAAACCTTTGTAAAGTTCTCCTGATAGACCATCTGGGCCCAGCTTTTTACCATTTTTTTTGTCTCTTAATTGCTTCTGTTAGTTCCATCATTGTTATACATGCCTTTAACATGGCTTTTTCTGTTTCAGGTATTTTAGGTAATTCCACTTTTTTAAAGTATTGTTTTATTTTGTCTTTAGTTTCAGAACTGTCTCTTTGTCATATAGTTTTCCATAATAATTTTGAATTACTTTCTTTTTATCATCATTTTGATGGTAAAGGTTTATTTCCTCGTCCATTAATTGGTGTATCATTTCTTTTTCTTTCTCCTTTTTCAAGCTATACACCAGCCATCTTCCTGGTTTATTTGCATTTTCAAAAAAAAATTGTCATTTCTAATTTTTGGTGCTAATTTTTCTTTATTATATTTAACTTGTATTTTATTAATTCCATTTGGTTTTTTAAGTTCTTTTTTTGTGTGTGGTGGTACTTTTTGTAATACCGTCTCTAGTCTCTTATATTACTCTTCTAATGTCTTTTGGTTTTGTTTCTTCTTATTTTTCTTTCCCATATAAGTTATGACTAAACCTCTAATATATCCCTTGGCTGTATCCCATTTGTAATGTGGTCTCTTCTTTTCTATTCTCTTTAAATAAAAAATCTAATTCTTTTTCCATTAATTGAATAAATTCCTTGTCTTTTAACATTGATTCATTCAACATCCATCTTAATTTTCTTTTTTGTCCTTTCCATGTGACTGTTATTGGATTATGGTCTACCCAATTACTTGTTTCTATATTCAATCCTTATACATTAGATTTCAGTTCAGCTGACATCCATATCATACCTATTCTTGACCAAGACATGTGCCTAGTTGAGTAAAATGAGTATTGATTTTTCCCTAGGATGTATCTCATTATCAAATTGATATAAACTGCCAATATCTACTTTTGAAGTACAAACAATATTCAGTTTGTATGAACCAGTGGTGAATGTGGTTGTTATATTTTCCAAGAGAGAAATCTTTTTTTTATTCTACAGTGAGTCCTGACCTAGATTGAGATCATAAAAATTACACAATTACATAGTAAAAACAGACAATTTCTGTTCAACTCCCAATTCTTAAGAAGGATTAAGGACTATAGCATAGCCGCTTCCTCTGCTGAAGTAGGATTTCTGCTGAAGTGATGCATCTGATGAAGAAGCAATTTCCAGGGTCCGGGAGGAATTAACATAATATTAAAATTAGACATAGTCTTGCATTCATCTGAAATGAAGTTAATTGCTTTTAGTGATAAATAGATATGTTAAATTGTCTGCAATTTTACCAATTTTAGTTATTGTTTCATGATCAAAAAAATATGGTTGAGCATGGACGATGGAGCACAATTGTTAAAATATATTATGTAAGATATTGTTGGAAGTTTGATGCAAGAGCATCCACAAGGAGTTTGTGGATGATCCACAACTAGGGGAGGCATTCTCAGTAATTCATTGTGAATTTCATTCATTGACTTCAGGAGAAATCTTTTATATTTTGTGAAATGAATGGAATGCAATATAGAAGAAATGTGCCTGATCAATGAAGCTTAGAAGAATAAATCATACTGCAGCTATTTTCTGTTCTTTATGTATGACACAGTAGGGTACACACATGTTATTGACATTTCATATTGATTGCTAAATGATTGTATTGTTCTTCAAACATTGCATGGCAAGATTAAGTTATTATTTTAGTATATATACAAATATGTTGCACAAAAAAGAAAATGCAAAAAGAAATGGACTACTAAAACATAAGCCCAAAAAAATCCCTCATGATATAAATGATTAGTGAGCTAACTGTTTGATACATGTAGATGGCACATTACAGAAAATCAGAGGCTAGGTTATTGTCCCAAACTGCTTCTGTTCTAGATGTTCATTTAAACTAGGAAATAGGGAAATGAAAGCTAGTATCAAAGAATATGCTGCTATTTCAATAGAAAATGGAGAGTTGTGCCATAAACATAAGGCAACTTTTCAACAAAATCCACTAAATGCAAAAATGTAGCCAAGCCATATATTAAAAGGAATAAAATGTAGTAAATCCTGTGGTTAAACTACAATTTAGACTGCCTTCCCTTTTCAACAGCCTTTAGTTTAGCTTCAAAGTTCCTATATTAAAAGTACTGAAGTAAAGACAGTAGAAATGTTACATGTGAGTTGATATACTATATTTATATCCCATCTTTATTATTGTTAAAAACAATTTAAAGTAGCAAACATACCTAATGCTCCTCCCCCCTCCTATTTTCCCCACAACAACAACTCTGTGAGGTGAGATGGACTGAGAGAAAATGACTGGCCCAAAGTCACCAACTGGTTTCATGCCTTAAAATGGGGCTAGAACTTATTTTCTCACTTTCTGGTCTGGTGCCTTTAAAGCCCCTGTCACACGGCACCAACGGATGCAAAGAGGATGTAAAATGGACAAAAAAGCTTGCCATCCGTTGGTTAACGCGATGTACTCACTGCCTCCATTTTGCTTCCTCTCTATCTGTCCAGCATCCGTTTATGGACATTTCATCCGCTCAGAAAGTTTTGAGCTGCTCAAAACTTTTGCACGGAAAATGTATCCAATTCGTCCGTTCTGCATCCGCTACGCATCTGCTAGGCATCCGTTCTGCATCCGCTACGCATCCGCTATATCCGCTAGGCATCCATTCTGCATCCACTCAACTCGCATCCGCTCGGACGCAGGGAGGAAGCGTAATGGATGCAGAACGGATCCCTAGCGGTTGCAGCACGGAAACAAAGCATGTAAAACGAAAAAAACGTTTGCAGAGGGGACCTATCTCGGATATTAAGGATGTCTAGAGGATGCCTAGAGGATGCCTAGAGGATGCAAAGGGACACCTATACTGCCTATAAAAAGGGGGAGCAACATATCTGGATCTCACTTTCAGAACAGCAGCCCTGTGGTGCAGACCTCTGCAGCCTTCATCTGGCTCTTGCTCTTCCACAGCATCCAGTCATGTCCACCGTGGATCGTAACAAAGTCCTTTTGGCATTCACCATTGTTCTGCAACAGTGCGAAGCCATCTACAGGCTCTGGGAACTCGACTACGGGAAGAAAAAGAGGTGGCCAAGAAGCATCTGGGTACGAAGATGGTTCGCCAGAAGAGCAGAGGATGGACTGTACAACAAGCTGATGGTGGAGCTCAGGAACGAAGACACTCTGGCATTCCAGAACTTCATGAGGATGCCTCCAGCCATGTTTGACGAAGTTGTGGAGCGGCTGTCACCCAGGTTGACCAAGGCAAACACCAACTTCCAGCCCAGCCTGGACCCTGGGCTCAAGGTGGCACTCACTCTGCGCCACCTGGCCTCAGGGACCACCTACAGCAGCATGCAGTACGGATGGAGGGTGCCACACAACACCATCAGCATTGTGGTCAGAGAAGTGGTGCAGGCCATCATCGAAGAATACAAGGAGGAGCTCCTCCAGTGTCCCTCCACTGAAGAAGGATGGAAGAAAGTTGCAGAGCAGTGGTATCAGAGGTGGAACTTCCCCCACACCGTTGGAGCCATCGATGGCAAGCACATGGCCTGCAAAGCGCCAGCCAACTCAGGGTCCACTTATTTCAACTACAAGGGCTTCTTCAGCATCATCCTCTTCACCATGGTCGATGCTGACTACAAGTTCATGTACATCGATGCTTCAGGCAACGGGTCAGCTTCAGATGCCCAGGTATACAACGCAAGTGACCTCAAGGGTAGGCTGGAACGCAACCTCATCATGGGCTTCCCAGATCCAGAACCCCTGCCCAACGACACGCAAGATGAGCCCTACTTCATCGTGGGGGATGACGCCTTCTCCCTCACAACCTACCTCATGAAGCCCTACACCTCCAAATGCCTCACCCATGAAGAGAGGATCTTCAACTACAGGCTGTCCAGGGCAAGGCGGGTGGTGGAGAACGCCTTTGGCATCCTGGCCAACAGGTTCCAGGTACTTCTCACCACCATGCAGCATCGCCCAGAGACCGTGAGGAGGATCATGGAAGCTTGCTGCATCCTGCACAATCTCATGTGCACCCGCTACCCAGTCTTGCAGAACAGGCTCGTGGACCGCCAACAAGGCAATGGGGACATGGAGCCTGGTGAATGGAGGCAAGGGCGAAACCTGATAGACACTGAGGATGTGCAAGGCCCCAACAGAGCCTCACGTGAAGGGAAGAAGCAGCGCAACCTCCTGAAACACTGGTGCAACTCCCCAGCTGGACCAGTGGAGTGGCAAGACAGGATGATAGATGATTAATGGATGCTTCCTTGAGGCTGTCTCATCACATGGATGAGATTGGGCCATGTTTGTTGGGTGGGCCTACAATGAACAGGGCATTTAATAAAGAGTTGTGTTTATGTTGACATGTGTGGATGATTGATTACATTATTATTGATAAAAAAGGGCCATAGGTGTGGCACCTGGGAGGGTGGACCATACAGTCCCACTATGCTTGCACTGGAGGTTTATCTATCCCACAGCTATTACCCATCCCAAAGATATCCCTGCCTATCCCACAGGTATCCCTGCCCATCCCAAAGGTATCCCTGCCCATCCCACTGCTATCCTTACCCATCCCAAAGGTATCCCTGCCCATCCCACTGCTATCCTTACCCATCCCAAAGGTATCCCTGCCCATCCCACTGCTATCTTAACCCATCCCACAAGCATGCAAAGGCTTAAACCATTTCTAAAAGTTTCCACCAAGACTTTATTAAAAAAAAAATGAAGCAAGTGTATGAATCAAAAATAGACTTTATTAACAAGAAGCTATAAAACAAAAATGAGTCTCTGGCACTCCTCTTGGTCACTCAGTCTCATGGGTGAAGGGTCCAGGTGCTGTGGAGGTGGCTGGTGCTGGAGTGCTTGTCATCAGCTCCTCCAGCAGCAGAAGCAGCAGAAGCCCCAGCCCCAGAAGAGCGAGCCCGTGCTGCAGAAGCCCCAGCAGAAGCAGAGTGAGGGCCAGGGGGCGGGATGGTAACCCTGTCCCTCTTGCCAGGGCTGGCAGCAGATGGCTGAGGCTTGCTGTGCTTCCGCATGGTTGTGGGGTTGCTGGCTGGCAGGGAGGCTAGCAGGAACCAAGGCTGGCAGGAAGGCTGGCAGGCAGGCAGGCACCAAGGCTGGCAGTCAGACTGGCTGGCAGCAAGGCTGGCAGGCAGGCAGACAGTAAGGCTGGCAGGGAGGCTGGTAGCAAGGCTGGCAGGCAGACATGCACGCAGGGCAGGCAAGGCAGTCAATCCGTCCGGCAGAAGGTCTTTCCTCTGAATGGCGACCTGCTTCCAAGCTGCTTCCGTTATATCTGCGGGGCTGACGCAATGCATCCTCCCCGCATGCGCAATTAACGATCGGCATCCGCTAGGCTTCCGCTGTGCATCCGCTAGGCTTCCACTGTGTATCCGCTTCATCTGTTCGGCGTCCGCTCTGCATCCGCTGTATCCGTTCTGCGTCCGCTTTGCTGAGGTCCCCCGGAAGCCGAGCGGATGTGTCATCTGCTCCCATCCGCTTCCATCGCTGGGCTTCCGTTCCGCATCCACTTTCCATCCGCCCTGCGTCCTCCCCCCGTCCGTGTTATCCGCTCCGGTTTTGCAAATTTTTGCCCCTTCTGAGAGCGGATAACAATGGATGGAACATTTTTCTTGTCCATTGTTAATGTTTTGCATCCGTTGGGCAGTGTGACAGGGCCTTAACCACTAGACCAAAATGGCTCTTAAACTTATTGGAGGGATTGTTTGAACTGATTATTTATACTGTCCCAAACCATAACTCTTCTTTTTGAAAGATGGGTACAATTATTTTCCCTACAATGTACTAATATACATTTACTGTGTAAAAATCATAATTTAGGGAAAGGTGAGCAGTTGTTCCAAATGGTTCCAGGGCCACTTGTTACAAATGGCATTATTATGTCTTTCATTTAAGAAAGCACATAGTACAATATTCAGATATGCCTTGGAAAATATTTAGTGACATCTGAGCACAGGTAAAACAGGAAGGTTAAACAGTTTCCTTAAAATGGACTTTATCCAGCTCAAATGAAAGTTCTCAATAAATACAAAATGTGCAAACCCGACTAGAAAGAATGTTAACTTCAACAAGTAGATAAGCACAAACTTTTCCTTCATCATCGATGGTCCAGCTTCCCAACAAAAGACTACCTTGGACAATAGTGGGGCTTGGAAGAAGCCTGTAAGAAATTTTAATACATTTGTTTCTTAATGGGCTATAAATAATTTTAGATCTGCTGGTACAAAATCACCTCATTTTGAGTGGAAAATTCTGGGCTAAGGGATTCACATAAGATACTATCCCAATCACCACCAAGAAATAATTCTTCTTCCTCCTCACCCTCCTCTCCTATTAAGTGCCATCCTTTTCATGTTATCTTTGCTGAATTAAAGTGCCTGTTTAACTTATATTTGAAAAAACAACTTACTGTGCTTAGTGTACAATTCAGACTGTAGCTTTTACATTTGTTTGCCTTTTGTTGTATTTCACCTGCAAATTGTTTTGCTTATTTGTTGCTGAATGAAAAAAACCAGGAAAATCAGGATAAGTAAATATAATTCACAATTTAAAAGCTCATGGGGTAATGGTAATATTCTCTTAGCATATCCTGGAAAGAGTTTCCAACTATCCATGGTTAATTGGATTGGAGCTGTCTCATTTTCCAATGACTTCATAAATAATTAACTGTTTTACAATTAAATAAAATACCCAAATAATGTTTTTAAATGAAAACTAATCTAAAAAAAGTGCAATAAGAAATATAAAATTATTACAGCAAAAGACCACATTTTAAAAAAAAACTTATAACAACATCATGATAAATAATTGTTTTAGAATGTAGAAGAAATTCAAATTGTCTTACAATTTAAAAGAAAACTTCTAAATTGGGATATGACACCTTAGAAATTGTCTGAGACATATGAAGGACATAATTACTAATGAAAATGTTTTAAACACATGAAAGGACATTTTATCACGAATGGCAGACTTCTGCAAAAGTGAATAGATACTGGATACAAATATATATCATGATGCAGAGAATTCTAAAATTAACTTTCAGATGAAACTAGAACTTTTCTTATTAAGACTTATGGACTGTCAGCTAGAATAGTCTCATGAACAATTGGTTTTATATATGACAGCTGCAGTGAGGCTATTATATGCACAGAGATGAAAGACTATAGAAACACCAATAATGGAGAAAAGGGTTTTGAAGATGGCTGAGTTTGCAGAAACACTAGAGCTCAATTGACTTGTTTGATTAAGGAAGGAACTACAACTTCTTTTATATTTGAGATATTTTAATGTCTGCAAGAAGAACTATAAACTTCATTCCATCTTAGTTTTTTAACACAAATAATTATCCCTAAAACTTGCTTGATTTATATTAACAGGAACATTCTTTTTCTTGAACAAGATTATTGATTTGCAACTACAATATATCAACTAAAGAAACATATATTGACATATCTTGATCTATCCAGTTACTATTTCAATAGTTCTATGAAGCTTTAAGAGTGAAAAATAAAATCAGTTTTCTTCCAGGTGGTTTCCTATTTTCATGCCACTTTCAAGCTTTCCAAAATGCACTAAAAGAATTTTCCAAGAGATATGTTCAGTCTGAGTGTCTATAGAGAATGAAAATTTAATTTTCAGAAAGTTATGAAAATTTGACAGCTTTTGGAAGTCTTCCTACAACTTATCAACCATAGAATCATAGGGCTAGAAGAGACACTGGAGATCTCCTCAGAGCATGGGTCTTTATTCCCTCCCAGGCAAATGGTTGTCCAGTCTTTTCTTGAAAACGTCTCCACAGCTCTGGAGGCAAGTTGTTCCAATGTCTAAGTGTCCTCACCATCAGGAAATTTCCACTTAGTTCCACTTTAGGTCTTCCACTAGCTTCCAGTTTGGAATAGCTTCTATCCCTTGCTTCTTGTCCTGCCCTCAGGTGCTTTGGAGAATAAATTGACCCCCTCTTCCCTGTGACAACTCTTCAAGTATTGGAAGATGGCTATTATGTCACTCATAAGCCTTCTATGTTAGGCTAAACATACCCAATCCATTCATCATACAGTTGAGCCTCCAGACCCTTTAATCCCCTTTGTTGCTCTTCTCTGAATACTTTCTAGGGCCTCAGTATCTTTTGTGTACTATGGTGACCAGAACTGGATGCAATATTCCAAGTGTGGCCTTACTAGTGCCACAATAAAAGGTACTATCACTTCTAGTGATCTTGATGCTCTCCAATTATTGATGCAGCCTAGGACTGCATTGGCCTTTTTGGCAGTCGCAGCATACTTCTGGCTCATATTTAAGCAGTAATCTAGTAAGACACCAAGAACCCCTTATTTTGTACTTGTGCATTTGGTTTTTCTCACCACTGAATTGCATCTTATTGCATAGGGCTGATGCTGAAGTCTGTCAAGATCCTTCTGAATTTTGACTCACTCAGTAACAATTATCTTTCACTGCTTCATCATCTGCTTTTCTGGCCCTGAGGTAAAAAGCAAGAGATCAAGGTTGTTACACTGCAGGCTACTTTGTTCCTACAACTAGAATACTTAAATGTTTCAAATTTTGTTCTGCTGAAGCATGAAACACTGAGTCATTACTATCTAAAGCCCCTGTCACACAGCACCAACGGATGGAAAGAGGATGTAAAATTGAGAGAAATACTTGCCATCCGTTGGTTAACGCGATGCATCCGTTCTGTACTCACTGTGTCCGTTTTTCATACTCTCTATCCGTCTACTGACATTTCATCCGCTCAGAAAGTTTTGAGCTGCACAAAACTTTTTGAGCGGAAAATGTATCCAACACATCCATTATACATCCGCTACGCATACAGGGAACATCCGTTAGACGTCCGTTGTCATTCGTTACACATCCGGTATATCTGCTAGGCATCCGCTGCGCATCTGCGCAACTCGCATCCGCTCCAGTGGAAAACGGAGACAGGGAGGAAGCGAAACGGACGCGGAACAGACACGCAGCGTTAGTAGCACAGACGTAGAAAGGATGAAAGCGGATGCAGCTTGCATACAAATTTACATATTAAAACGGAAAAAACGTTCGTATAGGGGACGTATCTCAGATATTTAGGATGTCTGCAGGATGCCTAGAGGATGCAAAAGGACCCCTAGCGGAAAACCTATATTTCCCATAAAAAGGGGGAGGAAATCACCTGGATCTCACTTTCAGTCCAGCAGCCCTGCGGTGCAGACCTCTTCAGCCTTCATCTGGCTCTTGCTCTTCCACAGCATCCAGTCATCTCCACCATGGATCATCACACACTCCTTTTGGTAGCCGCCACCGTTCTACAACAGTGCGAAGCCCTCTACAGGCTCTTTCACCTGTTCTACGGGAAGAAAAGGAGGTGTCCAAGAAGTGTCTGGGTCCAAAGATGGATCGCGAGAAGAGCCGAATACGGACTGTATAACAAGCTGATGGTGGAGCTGAGGAATGAAGACACTCGTGCATTCCAGAACTTCATGAGGATGCCGCCAGCCATGTTTGACGAAGTTGTGGAGTGGCTGAGACCCAGGTTGATGAAGGCAAACACCAACTTCCGGCCCAGCCTGGACCCTGGGCTGAAGGTGGCATTGACTCTGCGCTACCTGGCCTCAGGGACCATGTACAGGAGCATGCAATATGCCTGGAGGGTGCCACACAACACCATCAGCATTGTAGTCAAAGAAGTGGTGCAGGCCATCATCGAAGAATACCTGGAGGAGCTCCTCCAGTGCCCCTCCACTGAAGAAGGCTGGAAGAAAGTTGCAGAGCAGTGGTACCAGAAGTGGAACTTCCCCCACACCGTTGGAGCCATAGATGGGAAGCACGTGGCCTGCAAAGCTCCAGCCAAATCAGGGTCCACTTATCACAACTACAAGGGCTTCTTCAGCATCATACTCTTCGCCATGGTTGATGATGACTATAAGTTCATGTACATCGATGCTTCAGGCAACAGCTCATCTTCAGATGCCCAGGTATACAATGCCAGTCACCTCAAGGAGGGGCTGGAAAGCAACCTCATCATGGGCTTCCCAGATCCAGACCCCCTGCCCAACGACACACAAGATGTGCCCTACTTCATCGTGGGGGATGACGCCTTCTGCCTCACAACCTACCTCATGAAGCCCTACACCTCCAAATGCCTCACCCATGAAGAGAGGATCTTCAACTACAGGCTGTCCAGGGCAAGGCGGGTGGTGGAACGCCTTTGGCATCCTGGCCAATAGGTTCCAGGTACTTCTCACCACCATGCAGCATCGCCCAGAGACCGTGAGGAACATCGTGGAAGCTTGCTGCATCCTGCACAATCTCATGCGCACCTACTACCCAGTCTTGCAGAACAGGCTCGTGGACCACCAACAAGGGAATGGGGACATGGAGCCTGGGGAATGGAGGCAAGGGCGAAACCTGATAGACACTGAGGATGTGCAAGGCCCCAACAGAGCTTCACATGAAGGGAAGAAGCAGCGCAACCTCCTGAAACACTGGTGCAACTCCCCAGCTGGAGCAGTGGAGTGGCAAGACAGGATGGTAGATGCTTAATGGATGCTTCCTTCAGCCTGTCTCATCACACTGATGAGATTGTGCCATGTATGTTGAGTGGCCCTACAATGAACAGGGCATTTAATAAAGAGTTGTGTTTATGTTGAAATGTGTTGATGAATGATTAGATTGTTATTGATAATAAAGGGCCATAGGTGTGGCACCTGGGAGGGTGGACCATACAGTCCCACTATGCTTGCACTGGAGGTTTATCTATCCCACAGCTATTACCCATCCCACTGCTATCTTAACCCATCCCACAGCTATTACCCATCCCACAGGTATCCCTGCCCATCCCACTGCTATCCTTACCCATCCCACAAGCATGCAAAGGCTTAAACCATTTTTAAAAGTTTCCACCAAGACTTTATTGACTAAAAGAACTGAACCAAGTGTGTGAAGCAAAGATAAACTTTATTAATAACAAACTGTAAAAGCAAAATGACCCAAGTAAAGTGTCCCAAGCAAAGATAAAGTCAACAGGTAGCAACCCAGTCTCTGGCACTCTTCTCAGTCACTCTGAGGCATGCCCATAGTCTCAGGGGTGAAGGCTCCAGGTGCTGTGGAGGTGGCTGCTGCTGGAGTCCTGGTCTGAGGCGCCATTGGGGTGCCTGGCCCCGAGAGGACAACAGGGGATGGTGTGTGGAGGAAGCTCTCAGAGAGCTGGCTCAGTCCTGTGATGTTGAGAGCCCTTTCCTCCATGACATGGGGTGTCAGTCCCAATACCGATGACAGATGTTCTGAGGTCGGGCTTGGCTGTGGGGTGGAGGAAGGAGGAGTGTAGTGGGGCTGTCTGGTCTGCAGCTGAGCGAGGTGAGGCGTGGGTGGCATCTGTGGCATGAGTGGCATCTGTGGTGTGGGTGGCATCGGTGGCATCGGTGGTGTTCGATGAACCTGTGGCTGGACTGGGAAGGGCTGCCTGTGCTGCTGGAACTCCTGGTAGCCATAGCCTTGGTAGGTGATGGCCTGTGGAAAGCCTTGGAAGGGCTGTGACATCACCTGGGGTGGAGGAGCAGACCTGGACTGGGTCGGAGCAGGTTCATCTGGGCCTGGAGGGTTTTGCAGAAGACCAATGATCCTGTCCTTTATCACCTGGTACTGTGATTCGGACATGTCCATGAGGGTCTGGTTGACGTAGGTGAGGAAGGGCTTTCAGTTTGAGGATGGTATGTCGGTGTGTACCAGCTGAGAGAGGAGATCTACACTGCTTTTGATGGTGTCCCTGATCTCCAGCAGGACAGTGTGGCTCTTCCCCTCCGGTCTGGCTCTCTGCCTGCTTTCTGTGGAGGTGGAGCTGGGGGTGGATGTGGCTTGGTCTCTGGTGGAAGTGCCCTCTCCTTGCTCCCACTGTGTCAGGGGGTCCTCCACGTGCTCCGCTACGGGGAGTGCAGCTGTTGGGGGGGTCTCTGTCGTGGGACGCTCCACAGATACCTGCCTGGACACAGGAGCTGACTCTTGGCCAGAAGAGGACTGGCTCTCTGTGGGCTGCCTGAGAGAGAGGGTTGTCAGAGGGGCTGCTCCTCGGTGGCGGATCTCACCCTCCAAGAAGCTGCACTTGGCCATCACATAGGTCTCCCGGTCGGTGAGCTTGACCATGGCCTGGCTAGATTTCTTGAGGTGTAGCTTCCCGTACCAGGTGTGCATGTGCTTCCACCACCTGAGGTGGACCTCCGAAGTGTAGCCCAGGCTCTCCGCCTTCTCTCTCCAAGCAGCCTGCTTCCTCTTGTTGTCTCGATAGAGCCTGTGTCCCTTCCGCGATAGATACTCATTCTCCCTCAGCCATTCGAGCACCTCATCCTCATGTTCCTCTTCGATGGAGTATTGCCTCCTCTCCCGTTCACACGTATGCCTCTTCCTCCCTCTGGCAGGGCCATCTGGGCCCTCATTAGAGGGGCTTCGAAGTTCTAGGGGCTGCTCTATCACACCACCACCAGCAGCAGCAACAACAACAACAGTAGCAGCAAAAGCAGCACCAGGAGCACCAGCAGCACCAGCAGGACCAGCAGGACCAGGATCATCAGCAGCAGAGTAAGCACCAGCAGGACCAGCAGGACCAGGAGCACCAGCAGGACCAGGAGCACCAGCAGGACCAGGAGCAGCACCAGCAGAGTAAGCACCAGCAGAAGCACCAGCACCAGGAACAGTGCCAGCAGAGTAAGCACCAGCACCAGGAGCAGCGCCAGCAGAGTAAGCACCAGCAGAAGCACCAGCACCAGGAGCAGCGCCAGCAGAGTAAGCACCAGCAGAAGCACCAGCACCAGGAGCAGTGCCAGCAGAGTAAGCACCAGCAGAAGCACCAGCACCAGAAGAGTCAGCCCGAGCAGCAGAAGCCCCAGCAGAAGCAGTGTCAGGGCCAGGGGGTGGGATGGTGGCCCTGTCCTTCTTGCCAGGGCTGGCAGCAGATGGCACAGGCTTCCTCTTCTTTCCCATGGTTGTGGGCTGGAGATGTATCTGGCAGCAGGTCTTTCCTCTGAATGGCGACCTGCTTGTGAGCTGCATCCTTTTATATCTGCGGGGCTGACGCAATGCATCCTCCCCGCATGCGCAGTGAACATTTTGCATCCACTTGGCATTCGCTATGCATCCGTTCCTTCCGCTGCACATCCGCTTCGCTGTGCTCCCCCGGAAGCCCTGCGGATGTGCTATCCGCTTCTATCCACTTCCATCCGCTAGGCTTCCGTGGAGCATCCACTTTACATCCTGGCTATATCCTCTCCCCGTCCATTCCTTTCCGTTGTAGTCCGCTCTGTTTATGCAAATTTGGGGCACTTTTGAGAGCGGATAACAATGGATGGAAAATTTTCTCGTCCTCCGTGTCCTTTTTACATACGTTTTGCATCCATCGGCCTATGTGACAGGCCCTGAAGCAAATAACACCACAAAGTATAGGAGAGACTTGGGTTTCCATGAACTGAAGAAATCCAAGAGCTACCATAAAAAAAGGGGAAGCATGTTGTAGTGGTGGTGTTCTGTATCAAGGGAACCAAGGCAGCTATGTGCAAGCGTGATAGGATATTGCAGGAGGTGTATTGTTTTCCAGATGTCTTCATATAGGATGTGTTTAAACCATTGCCAACTCTCCTCTCCTCTTGATACATATGAAATTGAATGAAGATGGCCACTAGCTTTGAAAGAATTATGAAGACAATAAGATTTGGAGCAGAGGGGTGAAAGAATGAATGAAAGAAGGGTTTGGCACACACCAGTCTCATCAGGAGGATGTCACACTACAGACCTGTCAAACTCAAGACCCATGGCCCAGATCCAGCTTGCAATGTGATTAGATCTGGCCTGCGGGTGTGCCCTGGAGACAGCGAGGGACCGGCCTCCACTGCATCAGCCCCAACCAACCCCAGCCTGGCCAGGTGCTTTATCTAGGCACGCATACAGGAGGTGGCAAGTGCACAGGGTCTAGTGCGCAGCTGACCTGTGATGAGCACCATTTTGCCCCACAGGCTGACCATGTTCCTGCACCAGGTGGCCACCACAAAGCTGTAGTAGAGCAGCACATAGAGCCTAGCAGCAGTGCCACACCTGCCCCCATGCCTCCGTCACCTCTATGGTCCGCTCGCTGGCCTGGCCCTACCTGCTGGCCCCACAGTCCATGAGCACTTCCCTTTCCTTGGGATGGCCCTCACCACTGCATGGGAAAGCCACAGCCGCTGGCAGCACTATCACCCTCTCACCCTCCCTTTGTTCCTTCCTCCTGGCCTTCTCTTGGTTGTCTCCCATCCTTGGTCCTAGGGGGCTCCCTGGCCAACAGCAGCCCTGACACCCTCTCCCCCTCCCCTCATCCCTTCCTGAGCACAGAGGGAGGGAGGAAGGAGAAAGAGGGAGACAGGTAAGGAGGGAAGAAGGAATGGAGAAAGGAAGGAAGAAAGGAGATGGGAAGGAGAAGGAGGGAGGCAAGGAAGGAGGAAGATTGGAATGAGAGGGAGGCAGCGTCTGAGAGAAGTCTGCCTTAGTACTTGGCCACTAACAGCCCTGCTACCCTCTCACCACCTCCTTGCTCCCTCCTCCTGGCCTCTCTTGGTGTTCTCCCATCCTATTGCTGAAGATGCTTTGCTTACAAACCTGAATCTTCCTGCAAGGAGAGAGAGTGGGCCTCTCTCTCACCTCTCAACACCCATTATGAGCATGGCTGGGCACCCCTTAGGGGAAGCAGGACTGGGCTGCTGGGTCCAGGTACCCCAGGAGCTTGAGGACCAGGCTGGGCACTTGGTCTGTGCTGCCCAGGGCTCTGCCCACTCTGCCATCCAGGGGTCCTCTGCATGGCCTGAGAGGCACAATGAGGTTCCTCTGATGAATAAGGCTTTGGTGCTCACCTTGGTCTCACCCTCCTCCACTGGAGACCGTATCCCCCTCCCAGCCTTGCCTGTCCCCCAGGGATGGGATTCTACTGGTTCTGTCCACCTCTGTAGAACTGGTAGCTCTGAAGAGCAGCAGACACAGGACCGGTTCTGTATCTGATGCTGTTTTAGCCCACCTGCCCGCCCTGGCTCTTACCTGTCCTTTATTTCCTGCTTTTTCAACCGCAGCTGCTTTGCGCAGCACAGCTGTGGTTGAAAAAGCAGGAAAAAGGGGCTTTTCCAACCACTGCGCACCCGCACGCAGTGCTGCTCAGCTGTCCAGGCAGCTCAGCAGGTCGTAAATTGCACTCACGTGACTCGTGCAACTCACACATGCGCGCGCAATGCAAAGCAACAGAACTGGTAATTATACCAGTCGGATCCCATCCCTCCTGTCCCCCCACAGGAGGCTGCTGCATGTGGAAACATAGAGGAGAAAGTTTCGAGGAAGCAGTTTCCTCTGGGTCCAACTTCTGCCTTGACAGATCTCTGGAGAGGAGGATGGATGATGGGGAAACTGCAAGAGGGAAGGCTGCCACAACAAGCCAGCATCCTTACCACACACTATTGGAAATGGGGATTCCCTTTCGAGAAGGGCCAGCCTCCCTCATGCAGGACCAGGGAGTGCTACTCTCCTGCCTTCTCCTCTTGCTTTCCAGAGCAGGGATCTTCAAACTTGACAGTTTTAAGACGTGTGGACTTCAACTCCCAGAATTTCTCCTCCAGTCATGTTAGCTCAGGAATTCTGGGAGTTGAAGTCCACAAGTCTTAAACATGCCAAGTTTGAAGATCCTTGTCAAGGCAGAAGTTGGACTTGGAGGAAACTGTTCCACCTCCTGATTTGCTGGGAGGGGGCACCAGGCAGGGAAACACATACATATAACGTGTACACAAACACAACATTCCAAGCTTGGAATCTTTTATCCACACCTGAGCTTGCAAATGGCTAATCATTCCTGGGTTTGGGGAGAAGGCCTCCTCCTTCCTCTGTAGATAAAAGTCCCCAAACGTGGAATGCAGTGTGTGTGCATACACACACACACTTAGCTGCCAGGAGTTTGAAGAGGCAAGGAGCTTGTCAGTCACTGAATGGTCCCCACATTGAAAAAATGAAGAGGGTAACAAAGTCAGAACTGAATATTCAATCAAGCATTGGGACCATGGGAGGATGCAAAGGGAGAAGCTGGAGGTCAGAATGGGATCTCAGGGTGGATACTCAAATCTCTGGTTTCAGAGATTTCATTATGTCCCCAACATAAAGCATAAACCTATGTTGAACAGCAGTGAGACCAAAGGATTTAACTTGTGCATTATTGCAGGCTGCATACCTTAATATGAATGACTCACCTTGTGATTCCAGCAAATGAGGTGAGTACTTTGAAGAACAAACATTGTAGAAATACAATATTTTTTAAAACAATAATAGAGACCTGAAAAGAGAGAATAGCAATGAATCAAATTTAAGACAGGAACTCTTGAGTACAATAACAAAGAACAAGCATTAGATCATTTCTCTCTGCATGGATATATTTCATCATTCATTTATATGACTTTACACAAGTTCTTAAACCCTAAAATTTATATGAATGCTGGTGAAGCATTTGAAATATGAGCATGCTTCATGTTGGTTAAATAACCTCTGCTTTCCAATTCTAGAAAGATGGATACCAAATATGTGTCTTTTATTGTATGATAAACTGTATAAACATTAAAATATACTTACCGATAAAGAAAACTCCATAAATAAGCATCAAAGCCCTTCTTGACTGAAGAATATAGAAACAAAGAGAACTTTTCCTCTCCTCTAATAGAAGACTGAAGCAGTAACCAAACACTAACAGGTGACCACCCGGAACTTTGGTTAGATTTTTTATTTTAGAAAATTTTATAGCAGAGGTGTAAGAGTAGGAAAAGAAATTACACCTGGAGATTCAAAAGTGGCACATGGACAGAGCTCACTAGAGCCTCAGCTCCCCATTCATGCCAGAATTCCTGATTTTTTAAAAAGCAGGAGTTTGGCTGATCAGTATTCATGCAATTGAATAGGAATGGTTTGGTTCTTAAATTATGGTGTAAGCATTATTAAGTATTCTAACAAGTTTAGGATATTTCACTGTCACAGAAATATTTACAATGGTGATTGATGCATATTGTACCAGCAAGAAGACATGAAACACTTGGCACCACAAGACAAACTGGACCAAAATTGAATTGCAAGATGTTCTATTTTGATCTTACTGTATAAAAAGATCTTCTGACAAGCGATACAACTGTTCTGTTTTCTCTTTTAAAATCATGTGTAAAACATACTACATTTGACTGTCTTGTTTTGATCATTCCTATCAAGGGGTGTATTCACTTTGATAGCTTCTGAAACCATTGCCAGCAATTTGTCATATTTGATTCAGTTTTCTGCTTTCAGGCTTTACAGCCATGACGACTATAAGAGATTGTTAACTCCCTGGATTTCCCTCTCTTTTGAAAACAAGCTCAACGGCACTATTTATGCTTTGTGTGGTGTGTACAATTGTAACTGAACTATTTGAAATGGAATATAAATAACATCTTCCTAACCGTTGCATGCCTTCTGTGGAGGTCCCTGCCTTCTGGATGGTCCGACATTTGTTAGTGTAGTGTTGTTACTATTATTTTCTAGTTAGGAAAGAATATTACATGGCATTGACAGGAAGAATTAGAAAAATAGATACTTTGAAGTAGATACTCCAGGATAAACTTGTTAGAGCGATTTTTAATAGCATTGACCTGAAATAGTTTCAGTGAACTCAAAATTAACATTTAAATGCTTTCAGTATAATGGGTAGTTTCAGTGGCATCCCCAGGGTAGACAAGAAGGTAGAATGCAACAGCAGCAGCAGTGTGCTGCTGTGACACAAGCTCCATTCCTTTTGTGTGTCATGACACCACATACAAATACAAAAATGGTGGAAATGGGCAACCTGATGTTGCTTTTGCCATTTTGATGAAAGCAGCAAGATCAGACAAATGGGTTGCTTTGTTTGGCGGATAGAATACTTATTGCTTCCTTTTCTTTTCTGTCCTGAGATAATTTTAGGAAACAGGGCTCTGGATGCTCTAAACAGGATTTGAAAGAAGTTATTTCCACCTTGAGTAAATACATCTCTCAGCTATTTATTAAAACAGACACCTCTTTTTCCAGGCTTCTATACAAACTAGGGAAAGATGCCACTGCTTTAATGAATCCAATCAATTCATCAGCATACCTTTAATGCAACTCTTAAAGAAGCAGCACGATCGTTTTGGGCTCATGTGGAAGCCAGGAAAATAATGAAAGGGCTGTTAGGACTAGCAAAGTGATGCTACTCTTGCAAAGACTTTGAAGCATTTCTTCCAAACCATTTTCAAAGTTTGCTGCTTTCATGGGCAATGCTTGCCTTAGAGCTTTTTCTCTTATGCATATCTGTTTCTGTCTCACAAAAAAAAAAAAAACTGATTTTTTTTGTGAACTAGCTCTGTAACATTGTGCCTTTTGAAGCTATTCCCCATTCAGAAGAGAAAAGATTCTTGTCTCTGCTGTAATGGTGCGGTTATGTAAACATGGAACAGTTTTTCTCTGACAGGACAATGTTTGTTTTCATGTTTTTAATAGCTCACTTTATTGTAGCTTCTGAGAGCCTCAGCATAAACCCCAATAATTTCTGTTTCAAAGTAATAAGGACTCCTTCTGAAGTAGGGCAGTGAATAGCTCTGTGCCAAGTGAGCCGCAGTAGTAAAGTTACTATATAAATCTTAACACTAATACAAAACCCTGCCACCAAAAGGCACATCATTATTCCCAGGATCACTGCAGCTGTGTAGTAGATAGAAGATATATAATTGTTGTGGTAGTAGTTCCTGTCCTCCAAAAAGGTATTTTTCTTGTTTTTCACCATTTTTCTTTCATATTAGTTTATAATATAAAATAAAAAAATAAAAAAATAGGAAAAATAGGGGATGGAAAAGGGAAGGGAAGAATGTAGAAAATAAAGGGAAAAGAAGGGAAAGAAAAAGTATTGAATCCCTTTGGTTCAGTAAAAGAACATAGTAACATCAAGACTCAATTTTTTAAGGCTAGGTCCCACTGGCCGACGGACGCAAAACGTATGCATAAAGGACACAGTAGATGAGCAAAATTTTTGGGGTGGCTCCATCTGTTGTCATCCGCTCCAAAAAGTGCCAAAAATTTGCATAAACAGAACGGAAAAGAACGGACGTGGGTAGTATGTAGCGAGGATGTTAAACAGATGTTCATCGGAAGCCTAGCGGATGACAGTAGATGGAAGCAGATGACACCTCCGAAGGGGTTCCGGGGGGGAAATTGCGAAGCAGACGCATAGCGGAAGGGGCAGGTGCATAGCAGATGAAGTGGATGCATCACGGACGCCTATAGGAAACAAAGTGGATGCTGTTCAGATGTATATCGGATGCAAAGCGTTCACTGCGCATGCGGGGAGTATGAATTGCATCAGCGCCGCGGATATAAAAGGATGCAGCATGCATGCAGTCAGCATACAGGGGAAAGACGTGCTGCTACATACATCTAGCAGGAACACCATGGTTTGTCAGTCAGGCAAGAAGAGGAAGCCGGTGTCTACTTGTTCCAGCCCTGGCAAGAAGGACAGAACCAACATTCCACCCCCTGGCACTGACTCTGAACCTGCTGCTGCTGCTGCTGTGGTGGACCAGCCCCAAGGCCCTCAAAGCCCTGCTGCTGAAGGCCCTGCTGCTCAAGGCCCTGAAGGCCCTACTGCTCAAGCCCCTGAAGGCCCTGCTGCTCAAGCCCCTGAAGGCCCTGCTGCTCAAGCCCCTGAAGGCTCTGCTGTTCAAGCCCCTGAAAGCCCTGCTGCTCAAGCCCCTGAAGGCCCTGCTGCTCAAGCCCCTGCCAGAGGGAGGAAGAGGCAAGGGAAGGAGAAGGGAGAGAGAAAACAGTACACCATTTCCGAGGAGCATGAGGATGAGGTGCTGGAATGGCTGAGGGAGAACGAGTACCTCTGGAGAAAGGGCCACAGACTCTATTGCGACACCAAGAAGAAGCAGGCAGCTTGGAGAGACAAGGCAGAGAGCCTGGGGTACACTGCAGAAATACTCCTGGGATGGTGGAAGCACATGCACACTTGGTATGGCAAGCTATACCTCAAGAAATCCAGGCAGGCCGCTATCAAGCTCACTGACCAGGAGATGTACATCATGGCCAAGTGCAGTTTCCTGGAGGGTGAGATCCACCACTGAGGAGCAGCCCCTCTGACACCCCTCTCCCTCAGACAGCCCACAGACAGCCAGTCCTCTTCCAGCCAGGAGCCAGCTGCCCTGTCCAGGCAGGTGTCTTCAGAGGGCCCCATGGCAGAGACCCCCCCGACAGCTGCACTCCCCATGCCGGCAGACGTGGAGGATCCCATGGGGGGTGACGCCCTGCTGTCACAAATGGAGGAAGAAGAAGCAGCCACCAGAGGCCAACACCCCCCCATCCCCACCCCCAGCTCCAGAGGATGCAGGCAGAGAGGCAGACTGGAGGGCCAGAACTACAGTGTGCTGTTGGAGATCAGGGACACAATGAAGACCAGCACAGAACTTCTCTCTCAGCTGGTCCACTTGGACAGAGCATCCTCGAGCCAGAACACCTTCATCACCTACGTGAACCAGGCCCTGAGGGACCTGCCTGAGGCCCAGTACCAGGTGATGAAGCAGAAGATCACAGCACTTCTGCACAACCCTCAGGGCCCAGCTGAAGCTGTTTCTACCCAGTCCAGGTCTGCTCCTCCACCCCAGGCGATGTCACAGCCCTTCCACGGCTTTCAACACCCCCTCACCTACCAAGGCTATGACTACCAGGACTTCCCACAGCAAAAACAGACCTGCCCAGGTTCATCGCACGCCACAGATGCCACTCCTCACCCAGCTGCAGACCAGACAGCCCCACTATACTCCTCCTTCCTCCACCCCACAGCCAAGCCCATCATCGGACAATCTGTCATCAGTATTGGGCCTGACATCTCAAGTCCTTGATGAGGGGCCTCTCAACTTCAAGGGACTGAGTCAGCTCTCAGACAGCTTCCTGAACACACCATCACCTGTTGTATCCTCGGGGCCAAGCACCCCAATGGTGCCTCAGACCAGCACTCAAGCCACAGCCACCTCCACAGTCCCTGCCTGCTTAACAGCTGAGACCATGGACATGACTCAGAGTGACTGAGAATAGTGTCAGAGACTGAGTTGTTTACTTGTTAAGTTTATCTTTGCTTAAGACACTTTACTTGGTTCATTTTGCTTCTTTAATAAAGTCATAAAGTTTACCTAAGAAAGTTAATAAAGGTTATCTTTGCTTAAGACACTTGGTTCATTTTTTTTACTTAATAAAGTGTTGGTGAAATCTTTGAAAAAATGGTTAAGCCTTTGCATGCTTGTGGGATAGTTAAGGATAGATAAGGATAGGTAAACCTCCAGTGCAACCATAGTGGACTGTATGGTCCACCATCCCAGCGATCCAGATGATTTTCTCCCCCTTTTTATAGAAAATATCAGTTGTCCACTATGGGGCCTTCTACATACTCTAGACATACTGCAGACATCCTAAATATACAAGATACATCCCAGATACAAATGTTTTGTCTGTTTTAATCCTTTATATACGAGATGCATACGCTTACATCCTTTCTATTTCTATGCTACTAACGCTGTGTAGATGTTCCATGTACCTTTTGTTTCCTCCCTCTTTCCATTTTCAGCTGCAGCGGATGTGAATTGAGGGGGTGGCCAGAGGATGCAGAGAGGATACAGTGGACGTTTAACGGATGATAACGGTCATAGAATGTTTGTTGCCCGTATATGTCGCGGATGTACATCGTATGCGGCGGAAAGTTCATCCGCTCACAAAGTTTTGTGCATCTCAAAACTTCTTGTGTGGATGAAATCTCAGTGGACAGATGCTCGAGGGATAGAGCATATGAAACACGTATGCAGTGAGTACACAACGGATGCATAGCATTTTCCAACGGATGGCAAGCTTTTTTTAACGTTTTACATCCTCTTTGCATCCGTAAGTGCAGTGGGACTGGAGCTTTACTTTATATAATAGTACAAACTAGCCTTTTTTATATCAACAAATCTATCTAATCGGTAAATCCCAGAATCAAAGTTTAATTTTTGTTCATCTCAAGCACAAAGTCCAGAAGCTGTTTCCAAGTAGAAACAAAAATAGTTATGTTTTTTTTCCCTTTTATCAAAGCAGTCAGTTTAGCCATTTCTGCTAACTCCATTAGCTTTTGCAGACATTCATCCATTGTGGACGAAGTGTCCTTCCATTTTTATGCATAAATTAATCTTGCTGCCATCAACATATATAACATCAGAGTTCCAGACTTTTTTCCAAGCCTTTTACCATTAAAACCAAAAGAAAAGTTTCTGGTGTTATCTTTATATTTGCTTTAAGAATTTTTTGTGTTAAAATGTGAATCCTATTTCAATATTTCTTTTCTTTATCAGATATCCACCACAAATGATAAAAAGTCTCTTCTTTACATTTGCATTTCCAACATTCATTTGAAGTACCTTTATACATTCTTGATAACTTATCTGATGTCTCTTATCTTATCTACCAATGATACATTATCGTATAAACATTTTCTTTTAAATTATAATTTAGTGTAAAGTTTAAATCACATATTCACCCATTGTTCAAGCTTTACATGAAATCCAAAGTTCCTTGCCCACTGAATCATACAATGTTTTACGTATTTACTTTCCAAATTCAAATTCAATAATGTTTTATAAACCTTAGCAGTAATATGTTCATCACTAGCACACAGTAGGATTTCTAATTCATTTTTAATGAAGTCAGACCTAATAACTCTTTTTGTCTAATTTAAATCTTTCTTTCAGTTGTAAATATGTAAACTATTGGCAGATATGTCCTTCTCATTCTAGCTCTTCCTTAGGCTTGAGGATAGAACCACCAAGATTAAACTATATTATTTTACCATAGGTCCACCAGTCAGGCTTTGCTACCATTTCTTTTCTAAAAAAGGAAGGACAGCCTTGGAGGATACCTAAAGAGGCATCTTCGTAAAAAAGCTTATTTTATATTTATTCCAAACTCAATTTTTTTCATGGTTTTGACTTGTAAACATAGTTGGCATCTGGGATGCAAGATTTTTTTTTTGTTTTAAATAGTATAAATATAAATAAATAATATTTAAATAATATAAATATAAATAATTATGTAAAAATTCACCTATCTGGTGCTCCATTATAATCTTCATTCTTGTTGCTTAGAAATATTTTAATTTTTTTCTAAACCGAACCAAACCCCGTAAATGAGGGAGGATAAGGAGAAGCATGGACTACAAGAGAGAAACTGTGTCTTCTCCTTTATTAAATTAAAGGGAAGATAAGATAAGGATACATTGAAGAAAGCTTTCAGCATATGGTAAATGTACATTGTGGACTTCTATTTCTCTCCAGATTTTTTACTACTTCATAACATATCAGGATACAGTGCCTCCAACTCCCTAATCTTTCCATTAGATTTCCACCATTTCTTTCCTATGATCTAATTCTGGATTCAAATAAAGGAAATGTAAAATCTCCAGGTTTGAAATAAAGAATGAGCAAATATCTAGCCGCCATTACACCTGGGACTCAAAACAAAATGTGCAAAGTCTAATCTTATATTTGGCAAGAAGGATAATTATTCCAGCTGCTTACCTTATTCTCTTCCAAACTTGAGCTTCCAGATACATTAGACTTCCCTACCTGGCATTGACAGTTCCATAGTATCTGCGGGTTATGGAGAAAAAATCCAAAAGATGTGGAAAACCTCATGATCTCTAGACTGATTTTACCTATGAAGTCAACCAAGACAGACAATTTATTAGAGTGCTAATTTTCTAGAAAATTCCATATTTATTTTAAGAACAATTTTTGAACTGTTCTTCTAAAACAGTGATTATAATTCTGAACCAATTCATTCATATTTTTCATATTGTTCAGCTTCTATTAAGATAGTACATGTGTTTATGTCTGTGTGTCTATGTGTATTGAGGAATGGGTGGACAGATTGAGGATTCAGGTTGAGGAATGAAACTGTCTCTTTTTTTTCCCATCTAGATGGTCGTCAATGTGTTGAATGTTTCAACTATCAGGAATTCCTTCAAGTATAGTTCTGTCTGTTTAAATTGCTTTTCTGCTAAATAGATTTAAATCACATTTCTACTAAAAAGAATGAACAGCATTTTTCTTTGCATCACTGTTGTTTCTCAGCAGTGTCCCCACCTACAGACCTTTTTTTTTTTTTACAGTTTTGAGTTGCTGTAATAAAATAACTTTCCGTCCCTCTGAGTTTTTGTGCGCAGGCTTATAATGACTTTGATGTGGGTTAAGCCCTGTTAGCTCCTTTTGGCTTCCTTTTGTTCTAGATTCTCCATTCATAGCTTTCATTTTTTTTCCTCTATACACTGTTTCTCAGTATGTTTATTCCTTGATCTCATTATCTTAGGGATTGATTTTGAGTAGGCATGAAAGAACACTTTTATTTAATGGCACCTATTTGATTCATGAGCCTAACTTTTGCTTGGTACTTGCAACTTAATTCAGGATAGCTTGATTTTTTTTTTCAAATGTGAACCACAGAATGTAATTCCTCACCAGATAAATGGGAATGCAATTCATTATGCATGATAATTCCATCTCAGGATGCTGTTTGGCTTAAAAATCATATACATAATTATATAAAATTGTGATATGGTTGGAAGGAATCTTGTAAATATTCTTGTCCGATTCCTGATCAGGAAAGGATTCATTTTACAGAAAAACTTGGGGAAAATGTTATGAGAGATTGGCCATGATAGCAAAAGTTATATTATGTTATGATATCATGTTGGCCATGATAGCAAAAGTTATGTATGAAAACAAATAGCTTCTGTAGTTAAAAATGAGACAAATCATCAGTGGAATGAACTAACAATTAAATACTGATACTAATGCCAACTGGATATGGATTGTATGCTGTAGGATTCTATGTAGATGTATTATTTATTGGGGGAAAGAGGGAGAAAGGATATTAGTGGAAATCTGTAAGCATATCTGATTACTATGGTTCTTATATTTATAACTCAATATCAGATTTATCTGTTACAAAAATAGATAGTCATCTTATATTATCAGAAATCATCCCATAAAATGTTCCAATGTTCAAACTGAAAAACTGTTTGTTTGTTTTAAAATTAGGAGTTGTGATGTTGAGGCATTCACATTTATTTTTTAAGCTTCATGTGACTCTGATCCTTGCATGCTTATTTATACACCAATACTGAAGCAATCACTTCCAGCTACATTTAAGCAAATGCATCAATTGATTTTTGTAGTACAAATTCTCTGCTATTTTGAGTCTATCACATTGATATGCAAGACCAGGTTCTTGACATAGATAAATGTGAAGTGTTTTTCTGAGTCAGGGACTGTGCTCATTAGGAAGTGCTTTAGCTGTCATGTGGTTCAATATAAGATGGATCAGCTAGCAGAATTTTATATTGTATAGTTCTCCAGCAAGTGAAGATTGGCTTGTCCAGCTGGAAGCAAGACATTTGTTATCTTAATACAAGGAAACCCATTCACATGACACTGTGCTGCTTATAATGGATCACCTACAAATGTACCAGATTGGGGGCATTTGGCCATAAATGCAACTAGTAGAGATAGAATTATTCTAAGATTATAGTTCAAGAACGTTCTCTAAGATAGCTCGATAGGCATCCAAGTTTTCTATGTCTCAACTTTTAACAATTCTATAATTTTTACCAGTATTCTCCTTATATTTTACTTTTGATTTGCCTTTCATTTCAGTCAAATTAAGAGCAGCTGGTATACAAAAATAAAGTGACAATGGATGTCACAATAAAAGTTTCAGAAGAAAAAGAATAGATACTATCACTGATCAATTGGATCCCAGGCCAAACAAACCATCTCAAAACTACAGCTGATGACTGATTGAACCATATGTAAATCCTGGGATTATCTGTTGAAAGCCTTGATTTCTTGGCATTAATTGCAAAGAAAACTCATTTTGTGTGACTGAATGTGGTCACCGAACCAGTAGTAACACCGGTTGAATCCCACCCCTGGTCAGAATGTACATGCTGTCAATGCTTAAATGTTTATAAGTTCTACTTAATACTGCACAGATAGAAATTTTTACTAGTTTTATTGTTTAGTCTGCTAAAAGAATGAAATTAATATGGAAAGATATGGTATGTTTCTGCTAAAGCTAAAACTTGGATGAGTTGTCTGTTGAAAACGAATTTGATAAAAATAAAGAAAACCCTGGAATGCATTAGTATGATAAGACTGTTGTGACTGTGTTAGTATCATAAGACTACTATGACTCATCTCATCTCTCAAGTACCATGAATAAGAAGCAGTGGAAAATAATTTAGCAGAAAATAATCTTTTCACCATTCTGACTGTAAGACATCTTGCTAGAATAGCCAGTTAGTAAAACATTGCAGTTAGTGCAAGCTAGGTGTCAAACTAATTAAATCTAATTCACTCTTTCTTTGAATATTCTATGGAAATGATGGTAGAGTATTAAAAAATCCTTTTTTATGATGCTGTCATACCTTAATTATGGGTAGAGTTGGAGCATCTCAACGGAATTGAAGTTTTACCTGATGGCAGGGTATAATTACTAAAAATAAATAAATTATGTTTTTAGTACAATAAATGTTAATAGAATAATAGAGTTGGAAGGGATCTTATGGGGCATCTAATCCAACACCCTGCTCAAGCAGGAGACCCTATACCATTTCAGGAAAATGATTGTCCACTCTCTTTTTGAAAGCCTCCAGTGATGGAGCACCCACAGCTTCTGAGGACAAGCTGTTCCACTGATTAACTGTTTTCACCATTAGGAAATTTCTCCTTAGTCCTATGTTGTTTCTCTCCTTGGTTAGTTTCCATCCATTCTTATTCTGCTTTTTGATGCTTTAGAAAATAGTTTGACACCCTACTGGAACACTGCTATTATGTCACCCCAGTTCTTCTTTTCCTTAAGGCTAGGTCACATCGGCCGACGGATGCAAAACGTATGTAAAAAGGACACAGCGGACGAGCAAATTTTCCATCCGTTGTTATCCGCTCTCAAAAGTGCCCCAAATTTGCATAAACAGAGCAGACAACAACGGAAAGGAACGGACGTGGGGAGGACGTAGCGAGGATGTTAAGCGGATGCTCAACGGAAGCCTAGCGGATGGAAGCGGATGGAAGCAGATGACACATCCACAGGGCTTCCGTGGGAGAACAGCGAAGCGGATGTGCAGCGGAAGGAGCAGATGCAGAGCAGATGCAGAGCGGATATAGCGGATGTATCACGGACGCCTAGCGGATGCCTAGCGGATGCCAAGCATTCACTGCGCATGCGGGGAGGATGCATTGCGTCAGCCCCATGGATATAAAGGGAAGCAGCTCGCAAGCAGGTAACCATTCAGAGGAAAGACCTGCTGCCAGACACATCTTCAGCCAACAACCATGGGGAAGAAGAGGAAGCCTGTGCCTACTCCTGCCAGCCCTGACAAGAAGGACAGGGCCACCATCCCACCCTCTGGCCCTGGCCCTGACTCTGCTTCTGCTGGGGCTTCTGCTGCTCGGTCTGACTCTGCTGCTGCTGGTGCAACTGCTGCTGCTAGTGGTGGTGGTGGTATGGTGGACCAGCCCCTAGAACCTCAAAGCCCTACTGATGAGGGCCCAGAAGGCCCTGCCAGAGGGAGGAAGAGGCAATAGCGAGAAAAGGGGGAGAGGAGACAGTACTCCATTGCAGAGGAACATGAGGAGGAGGTGCTCGAATGGCTGAGGGAGAACGAGTGCCTCTGGAGGAAGGGACATAGGCTCTATCAAGACACCAAGTGGAAGCAGGCGGCTTGGAGAGAGAAGGCAGAGAGCATGGGCTACACTTCGAATGTCCTCCTGGGGTGGTGGAAGCACATGCACACCTGGTACAGGAAGCTGCACCTGAAGAAGTCTGGCCAGGCCGTGGTCTAGCTGACCGACCGGGAGACCTACATGATGGCCAAGTGCAGCTTCTTGGAGGGTGAGATCCGCCACCAAGGAGCAGCCCCTCTGTCAACCCTCTCTCTCAGGCAGCCCACAGACAGCCAGTCCTTTTCTGGCCAAGTCAGCTCCTGTGTCCAGGCAGGTATCTTTGGAGCACCCCATGACGGAGATCCCCCCAACAGCTGCAATCTCGGTACCAGAGCACATGGAGGATCCCCTGATGCAGATGGAGCAAGAAGAGGCCGCTTCCACGAGAGACCAACCCACACCCACACCCAGCTCCACCTCCACAGAAAGCAGGCAGAGAGGCAGACCGGAGGGGCAGAGCCACACTGTCCTCTTGGAGATCAGGGACACCATCAAGAGCAGCGTAGATCTCCTCTCTCAGATGGTACACTTCGACATACCATCTTCTAACAGAAAGCCCTTCCTCACCTACGTGAACCAGACCCTCATGGAAATGCCCGAAGCCCAGTACCAGGTGATCAAGGAGAGGATCACAGGTCTTCTGCACCATCCTCCAGGCCCAGCTGAACCTGCTCTGACCCACTCCAGGTCTGCTCCTCCACCTCAGGCGATGTCACAGCCCTTCCAAGGCTTTCAAAAGCCCCTCACCTACCAAGGCTATGGCTACCAGGAGTTCCAGCAGCACAGGCAGCCCTTCCCAGTCCAGGCACAGGTACATCGCACACCACAGGTGCCACCGATTACACCGATACCACCGATGCCACAGACACCACAGATGCCACTGACGCCACAGATGCCACCGACGCCTCACCTCGCTCAGCTGCAGACCAGACAGCCCCACTACACTCCTCCTTCCTCCACCCCACAGCCAAGCCCGGCCTCAGAACATCTGTCATCGATCTTGGGACTGACATCCCATGTCCTGGAGGAAGGGGCTCTCAACATCACAGGACTGAGCCTGCTCTCTGAGAGCTTCCTGCACACACCATCCCCTGTTGTCCTCTCGGGGCCTGGCACCCCAATGGCGCCTCTGACCAGCACTCCAGCCACTGCCACCTCCACAGCCCCTGGACCCTTCACCCTATGGGCATGCCTCAGAGTGACTGAGAAGAGTGCCAGAGACTGGGTTGCTAACTGTTGACTTTATCTTTGCTTGGGACACTTTTCTTGGTTCATTTTGCTTTTTTAATAAAGTCCTACAGTTTGTAATTAATAAAGGTTATCTTTGCTTCAGACACTTGGTTCAGTTCTTTTTCTAAATAAAGTCTTGGTGGAAACTTTTAGAAATGGTTTAAGCCTTTGCATGCTTGTGGGATGGGTTAAGATAGCAGTGGGATGGGCAGGGATACCTGTGGAATGGGTAATAGCTGTGGGATGGGTTAGGATACCTGTGGAATGGGTAATAGCTGTGGGATAGATAAGGATAGCTGTGGGATGGATAGCTGAGGGATGGGTAAGGATAGCAGAGGGATGGGCAGGGATACCTGTGGGGTGGGTAATAGCTGTGGGATATAAGGATAGCTGTGGGATGGATAGCTGAGGGATGGGCAAGGATAGCAGAGACATGGGCAGGGATACCTGTGGGATGGGTAATAGCTGTGGGATGGGTAATAGCTGTGGGATGGGTAATAGCTGTGGGATAGATAAGCCTCCAGTGCAAGCATAGTGGGACTGTATGGTCCACCCTCCCAGGTGCCACACTTATGGCCCTTTATTATCAATAACAATTTAATCATTCATCAACACATTTCAACATAAACACAAATCTTTATTAAATGCCCTGTTCATTGTGGGGCCACTCAACATACATGGCAGGATCTCATCAGTGTGATGAGACAGGCTGAAGGAAGCATCCATTAAGCATCTACCATCCTGTCTTGTCACTCCACTGCTCCAGCTGGGGAGTTGCACCAGTGTTTCAGGAGGTTGTGCTGCTTCTTCCCTTCAAGTGAAGCTCTGTTGGGGCCTGGCACATCCACAGTGTCTATCAGGTTTAGTCCTTGTCTCCATTCACCAGGCTCCATGTCCCCATTGCCTTGTTGGTGGTCCACGAGCCTGTTCTGCAAGACTGGGTAGCGGGTGCGCATGAGATTGTGCAGGATGCAGCAAGCTTCCACGATGTTCCTCACGGTCTCTGGGTGATGCTGCATGGTGGTGAGAAGTACCTGGAACCTGTTGGCCAGGATGCCAAAGGTGTTCTCCACCACCCGCCTTGCCCTGGACAGCCTGTAGTTGAAGATCCTCTCTTCACAGGTGAGGCATCTGGAAGTGTAGGGCTTCATGAGATAGGTTCTGAGGGAGAAGGCGTCATCCCCCACGATGAAGTAGGGCACATCTTGTGTGTCGTTGGGCAAGAGGTCTGGATCTGGGAAGCCCATGATGAGGTTTTGTTTCAGCCTCTCCTTGAGGTCACTGGCATTGTATACCTGGGCATCTGAAGCTGACCCGTTGCCTGAAGCATCGATGTACATGAACTTGTAGTCAGCATCGACCATGGCAAAGAGGATGATGCTGAAGAAGCCCTTGTAGTTGTGATCAGTGGACCCTGAGTTGGCTGGCGCTTTGTAGGCCACGTGCTTGCCATCTATGGCTCCAACGGTGTGGGGGAAGTTCCACTTCTGATACCACTGCTCTGCATCTTTCTTCCAGCCTTCCTCAGTAGTGGGGCACTGGAGGAGCTCCTCCAGGTATTCGTCGATGATTGCCTGCACCACTTCTCTGACCACAATGCTGATGGTGTTGTGTGGCACCCTCCAGGCGTACTGCATACTGCTGTACATGGTCCCGGAGGCCAGGTGGCACAGAGTCAGTGCCACCTTCAGCCCAGGGTCCAGGCTGGGCCGGAAGTTGGTGTTTGCCTTCATCAACCTGGGTCTCAGCCGCTCCACAACTTCATCAAACATGGCTGGCAGCATCCTCATGAAGTTCTGGAATGCACGAGGGTCTTCGTTCCTCAGCTCCACCATCAGCTTGTCATACAGTCCGTACTCAGCTCTTCTCGCGATCCACTTCTTGGATGCCTCCTTTTCCTTGCGTAGAACAGGTGAAAGAGCCTGAAGAGGGCTTCGCACTGTTGTAAAATGATGGCGGCTACCAAAAGGAGTGTGCGACGATCCATGGTGGAGATGACTGGATGCTGTGGAAGAGCAAGAGCAAGAGCAAGGCTGAAGAGGTCTGCACAGCAGGGCTATTGGACTGAAAGTGAGATCCAGGTGATTTCCTCCCCCTTTTTATAGGAAATATAGGTTTTCCACTAGGTGTCCTTCTGCATCCTCTAGACATCCTCCAGACATCCTAAATATCTGAGATATGCCCCCTATACGAATGTTTTTTCCGTTTTAATGCTTTATATGTGAGCTGCATCCGCTTACATCCTTTCTATGTCCATGCTACTAATGCTGCGCGGACGTTCCGCATCCGTTTCACTTCCTCCCTGTTTCCGTTTTCCGCTGGAGCGGATGCGAGGATGTGCAGCGGATGCCAAGCAGATACAGCGGACGTGTAACGGATATGGAACGTTTGTTCCCCATGTATGTAGCAGATGTAGAACGAACGCAGCGGAAATTTCATCTGCTCAAAAAGTTTTGTGCAGCTCAAAACTTTTTGAGCGGATGAAATCTCAGTAGACGGATGCTGGACGGATAGAACGTATGAATCATGCACGCAGTGAGTACAGAACGGATGCATCGCGTTTTCCAACGGATGGCAAGCATTTTCTCTGTTTTACATCCTCTTTCCATCCATTGGTGCAGTGTGACATGGGCTTTAGACTAGACTTACCCAATTCCTGTAACAATTTTTTCATATATTTTAGCTTTCAGCCTCTTATTCATTCTTGTTGCTGTTCTCTGCACTCTTTCCAGAGTCTTAACATCTTTTTTATATTGTGCTTATCAAAACTGGATGAAGTCTTCCAAGTGTGGTCTTATTAAGATTTTGTAAAGTGGTACTAGAACTTCAAATGATCTTGATTCTAGCCTTTTATTAATGCAGCCTAAGAATGCATTGGCCTTTTTGGCTGCTTCTGCACACTGTTGGCTCATATTTAAGTGATTCACCTATCCTGTAACTATACAGCTGGTTTTTCTTGCCTAATATAAAACCTTATTTTTATCTATGTTGATTTTTATTTTGTTGGCAAAGGCCCAGTGTTCAAATTTGTCAAGATTTTTCTGGCTTTTGAGCTTGTCTTCTGATGTCTTTGCTATTCCTCTCAGCTTGGCGTCATTTGCAAATTTAATGAGTTCCCCTTCTATTCCTCATCTAGATAGTGTATGAAGATATTGGAGTATTGGGCCCAAAATGGAACCTTGGGGTACTTCCCTCCATGAAGACGTAGTTGCATTCAAGACTTCATCATTGAAGATTAAACAGGAATAAACATGTAAACAACTACATTCACTACTAACATGGGCAACATCCTACCCACACGCTTTTATCTTTCTTGGTGACTTCAATCTACCTCATATTAACTGGACCCTAAACGAATGTACAACTGAACCCATATATGCAACCTTTTACAATGCTGTTACAAATCTGGGATTGGAACAACTAGTAACCAACAATACTAGACTAAACAACTGCCTCGATCTCATCTTCTGCAATAGTTTGAATTTAATTTACGGAATACAGATTAAAAAAACTTTTCACAACAGTGACCACAATATGATTGTCTTTTGTCTCAACATACTCCCACACAAAAATCATCACAATGACGTAATCTCCAATTATAACTTCAAAAAAGGCAACTATGATCTTATACACAATGATCTCTCATCCCTTGATTGGCAATCTCTATTCACTGGATGTAATACTGTTGAATACCATTACAACATATTTTTACTTGAAGTCAAAAGAGTCATCAAACTATATGTACCAATAACAACTCCCCACCCCCAAAAAAACAGATTACCCATAACAATAAGGAAACTTCAATCCAAAAAGAGATCACTCTGGTGGAAAAACTGGTCACGTTGCCAAATTCAAAAGCCGATACAAAAATTTATGCCACCAGATAAAGAATGAATGCACCAATTATCACATTAAACAAGAGGAAAACCTTCTACGCACCAATTCCACCCGTGCTTTTTACAATTTTGTAAATAATAAACGAAAAGACTCAAGGTCCATCCACCCCTGATAGGACCTAATGGTAAAGACTGCAACGATGACACCATTAAAGCCAACCTCTTTAACACATTCTTTGGCTCATTATTTGTAAACAGCAATGGATCATGCCCAGTATTTCCTAGTCGAACCACAGACAACTACAATGATCTAATACATATCGATTTTACAGAAGACAATGTTGAAAAAGCACTATGCAATCTAAAACCATATCTATTGGACCAGACGGAATATGTGGCTACTTCTTAAAAAAGCTATCCACTGCCATAGCAGAACCTCAAAGCATAATATTTGAAAAATCTTTCGGTACCAGCTCCTTGCCTAACCTTTGGTCACAAACCACGGTCATCCCCATCTTCAAAAAGGGGGACCCCAGCGTAGTTGAAAATTACAGACCAATCTCTTTATGCTGTGTCACGTGTAAAATTATGGAATCAATTATTAACCAATCCATTATCCTCCACTTGGAGACAAACAACCTACTCTCTAATAAATAATTTGGTTTCAGAAAAAAACTATCCTGTAATCTGCAACTCTTAAACCGCAAAACATATGGACTACACAACTCGATCAGGGCAAAACAATAGATGCAATCTACATAGATTTCTGTAAAGCCTTTGATTCAGTGGTACACGAGAAACTACTCCTAAAACTAAAATCTTATGGTATTTCTGGACACCTGCATAACTGAATAGAAGCATTCCTGTCAAACAGAGAACAAATGGTCAAAATTGGGAATGTCCTATCAAATTCTGTACCTGTCAACAGTGGTGTCCCCCAAGGCAGTGTTCTAGGACCAGTTCTCTTCATACTCTACATAAATGACTTCTGTGATCATATTAAGAGCAACTGTATTCTCTTCGCTGATGATGTAAAGCTGTTCAATAACACAGACAATACTGCTACCCTTCAAAAAGACCTTGACTATGTATCAGAATGGTCAAACAAATGGCAACTTCAAATCTCAACAAATAAATGCTCTGTCTTACATATTGGCAAAAAAAATCAGAAAATAAAATACAAGCTGAATAGTCAAGACCTTGTTGATGATCCAAGCTCTGTAAAGGACCTTGGAATACTCATCTCTAATGATCTAAGTGCTAGAGCCCACTTTAACTACTTAGCCAAAAAGGCATGAAGAGTTGTTAACCTAATCTTACGTAGCTTTTTCTCTGGTAATATCACACTACTAACTAGAGCATAGAAAACATTTGCTACACCAATACTCGAATACAGCTTATCACTCTGGAACCCATATTACGTATCTGTTATTAACAAAGTTGAGAAAGTCCAAAAATATTTCACAAGAAGAGTTCTCCACTCCTCTACTCATTGTAGAATACCTTATGCCACCAGACTTGAAATTCTAGACCTAGAAAACCTTGAATTATGCTGTCTTCGGTCTGATCTAACTATGATATACAAAATCATACATTGCAATGACTTACCTGTCAATGAATACTTCAGCTTCAACCATAACAACACAAGAGCACACAATATATACAAACTCAAGGTTGACCGCACCAAACTTGATTGCAGGAAATACGACTTCAGCAACAAAGTGGTCAATGTCCGGAATACTCTACCTGACTCTGTGGTTTCTTCCCCAAAACCCAAAAACTTTAACCTTAGACTGTCTACTATTAATCTCACCCTTTTCCTAAGAGGTCTGTAAGGGGCGTGCATAAGTGCACCAACGTGCCTACCATCCCTGTCCTTTAGTTTCTTTTATTTTTCTTATATGTACCCATTTCATGTATTCATAACTATATATATACTTATATCTATTATCTTGTAAGTGATTATCAAATCAAATAAATAAATAAATAAATAAATTAAAAATAAGAGTACCATTTATCTGCCAGTTGGTGGTAGTGTTGTCTATTTTACATTTTTCTAGTTTGCCAAGAAGTGGGTTGTGGTTTACTTTATCAAATGCTTACTGAAATCTAAGTATTCTATGTCCACAACATTTCACTGATCCACTGATTTAGTCAATTTGTCAAAGAATGAAATAAGATTCATTTGGCATAATTGGCTACTGGTTATAACTTTATTTGCTTGTAGGTGTTCGCATATTTGTTGCTTGGTTATCTTTGCCAAAATCTTCCCAGGTATTGATGTCAGACTGGTTGGTCTGCAATTTCCTGGATTTGTTTTTCCCTTTTCTGAAATGGGAACTACATCACCTCTTTTCCAGATCACAGGTAATATCCTGTTGTTCCAAGAACTTTGAAAGATATGTTTCAATAGTTCTGAAATCACATTTACCAGTTTCTTCAGAACTCTGGGATTTAGTCCATCAGGACCCTGTGGTTTAAATCCATCTAGAGATAACAGGTGTTATCTTACCTTATTTTTGCATATTTTAATTTGCATTCCTAACCTGTCATTTGCAGTTCTGCTTTTGGTGAGCTGAATGTTAGTTGCTTTTGTGTGTGTGTGTGTGATGTGATGTGTGTGTGTGATGTGATGTGATGTGATGTGCTTTTGTGTGTGTGTGTAATACTTTTTGCAAAGTATGAAATAAGCAATTCTGTTTTCTCTCTACTGCCTATTACTTCTTTGCCATCTTCTCCAATTAGTTGACCGATCTTTGACTTTTGTCATGTTTTTTATTTTGTTGAAAGAAACTGTTTTTATTGTTTTAACATATGTTGCAAGTTTTATTTTGTTCAAAGCCTTAGCTTTACTAATTTCATCTTTGCAGATTCAGGCTATTTACTGGTATTCTGCCTTAGTTTATGTCTTCCTCTTTCCATTTTTTGTACTTATCCTTTTTTTCTCTCAGTTGGTTTGAGAGTTCTTTATGCTACCATACTGTTTGTTTCGTGGTTTTCTTGTTTTTCTTTTTTAGTGATATTGAATTGAACTAGACAATATAACTAAAATCACTATTTTAGTCATATTGAAAAATAGAATTAATTCTATTTTTTAGAGTTTCCCAAGCTTCTTGAGTTGCTTTCCCCTTTAAGATTTTCATCCATGGAATCCTTCCCAAACTCTCTCTGTTTTTGTTAAAACAAGCTTTTTTAAAGTCTAAGACACTGGTTTAATTATATTCTATGCTTGTGTCTGTTTTATATTGAATTATACATATGACATGGTCACTCTCCCCTAAAATTCCTGAAAATTAAATTCCCTCTATCACTTTTTCACTGTTGGTAAGAATAAGGTCTAGTATAGCTGCCTCATAATTGCCTTCTGAACCTTTTGGGTGATGAAGTTGTCAACTAGGTGGGTGCAGGAATCAGGAGTGCTGCAGAGTGTCTCCCAGTTGATGTAGTTAAAGTAGTTAAAGTTCCCCATTACTATTATGGTTGGTTTCCTACATATATTGGTTCACTACCCTGATTTTAAAAGGAATAATCATAAATTATGATAAAACTACCACTACTAATACATTCCAATAAATAAATTACTTGACAGATCCCTTGAATCATCTGCTTATTGCAGCTTTTCAGATTTGAGGCAAATGAACAGATTCTTTGTTCATATTACAGATAAATGAAATGCTTCTTCTTTTCAGGCACAATTGAAAATATAATATAAACTGCAACAATAAATCAAAGACAAAATAAAAGCTTATTATGTCATTTTTTTACAAAAACTGAGGAACTGAGATGAAGGACTGTCAATAATATATGGCATAATAGGGTCAGTTTTCTACTAGATGAAATAACTAATATACGGAGAAGGAAAAATTAACATTTCTATTTATGTGTTTTAGTTAAACTTATACCTTTTTACATTCCCTGAGACCTATGTTGCTGAGATATTTATGTCCTTTTCTATGCAAATTAATTCAAAAGCAACTAGAATCGTGAAAATTTTAAATTTCTTGACAGAAAAAGAAAGAAAAATAGTATTACTGTTGATCAAAAAAACTTTACTGATATACCTTTTATTCCATTTTTTGGAAATGTTGCCAAGAATATGTTGAGATACAGATTTGTTTGTGGAGTTGTTACTATTTCAAAACATTTTAGTGAATAAGAACTTTATATGATATAAATATATATTAGGTAACTATTATAGAAATAGTTGTAAATATTTATAAGATTGGCAATTAACAGGAAAATAAAAAAGGAATTACACATTTTGACTCCATAAACTAAGGTCAAAACTTAATAAAAACTATGAAATACAAAGAGATACTTTAGCTGTATAAAATGTACTTAACCATAATTTGTAGACATTTAATAATCAGGATGCCATTTAATGACTAGGGTATAAACACTATTTTTTTAATGTAACTTCAAAATGAAGTTGCATTGAAATATTTACAAAAATACTTGTTTTTGCAGGGAATGTAAAAATTCTTCAAATACAGGTAGTCCTCAACTTACGACCACAAAGAAGCCATAAATTTATGTTGCTAAGCAAGTTAGCTGTTAAGTGAATTGTGAATTAAGTGAAACGGTTGGTGCAGTGATGGGATTCAAATAATTTAACAACCAGTTCTCTGCTCTGGGTGGGCATGGCTGGGTGGGCATTTGACTGGGTGTGGCCAACTTGATTGGTCTCACCCTTAGGAAATTTTTCCTTCGTCCAGCTCACAATAAAATCGCACAATAAAATAGCACTGTTACAATATATGGAATGGAATGGAATGGAATGGAATAGAATAGAATAGAATAGAATAGAATAGAATAGAATAGAATAGAACAGAACAGAACAGAACAGAACAGAATAGAATAGAATAGCAGAGTTGGAAGAGACCTTGGAGGTCTTCTAGTCCAACCCTCTGCTTAGGCAGGAAACCCTACACTCTTCAGACAAATGGTTATCCAATCTCTTTTTAAAAACATCCAGTGTTGGAGCAATCAACCAAAAATGTCACAGCTCCTGGAGGCAAGTGGTTCCACTGATTAATTGTTCTGTCAGGAAATTGATCCAGGAAATCCTACAAAAATGAGGGTGTCAATCCATTTTCCAAAACATCAAAAAACACTAACCAAAAAGAGAAGCAACCTAGGATTAAGGAGAAATTTCCTAAGGGTGAGACCAATCAATCAATGGAGTAGCTTGCCTTCAGAAGTTGTGAGTGCTCCATCATTAGAGGCTTTCCAAAAGAGTGAGGGAAGTACACCCCAAAAGGAACTACTAAAACAATGCAGAAAACTTAAAACAGCCATTCCCCTTTTTTAAAAAAAAATGTCAACCCCAAAGCAAATGCAGCAGCTGACGAAGAAACTAAGAACAACTGCTCATGCTAATTGAAAGCCTGGGCATGCTGCCAAAAGCCATTAACTCTTCCAATTCTATTCTATGTTCTCTATGTTCTACATTCAGTACCTCACGGGAGAAGCAATACAGCTGGCTGGACCACACATGCATTAAATTCATGGTCTGTATGATCAAGCAGCATCATTGTCCCCTCCTGTGTCTTTTTCCCCCAGAAAAAAACAAGAAGTAGCCAACACTGCAACATAAAAGGTCTTGGGGAACTTCAGGGAGTATCAGCTGATCACAGAAATGTTACTTAATACTCTTTATAATGAAAATGTTTGTAATCTTGTCCTTCCTGAAGGAAAGAGGTTAATCCCATCCCAAGATGAGTGATTGATGGGTTTCCCTGCTCTACTCCTGTCAGTTTCTGTTGCTTATTGATTTTATTCAGTGTGTGTCAACTGCATTCCAGCTGAATTGTTAAGTGGTTCTTGGCAATCTGCCTGGAGCTATTAACTGAAGGGAGAGAGAAGAAAAAAACCTCTCTTGCACTTTATTTTCAGCCGATTCTCCGAACTGCATAAGCAATTAACTAATTGTTCGGGTGAACTGGTGAGAACTGGCTGAATCTCAACACTGGGTTGAGGTCTCTAGGATACTCTTTAGGTTATTAGAGAGCCAGTTTGATGTAGTGGTTAAGGCATCAAGTTAGACACTTGGAAACTAAGAGTCCTATCCCATTTTGAACACAAAGCCAACTGGTCACCTTGGGCCATCACTTTATTATTTTTATTCCAGCTTATTGATGACTAGTATGATCTGAAGCATAACTATTAAGACCCTGAATAACTTGATTCCATCTACAGCTCTGTTTTCAGGCACAAAATAGTGACTTGTATGTTGCTAGTTTTTAGTTGATTAACTTTTGGCATTCTGAACTAGTATTTGAATGTATTTTGTATAGCTATAGCTATCTTTATCTATCTCTCTATCTTTAAAATAGTGCTAAAAATAGTAAAAAATAGTAAAATAGTTACTAAAAAAACCTAAATAATTATTTAAAATCAATACAACAGAGATGATTTCCTGTTCTAGACATATATTTTTATTACATTGATTCTTATTTTTTTATTGTGATGCATCCTTAAAGTATCAGGCAGCTTTCATGGATGGATGGATGGATGGATGGATGGATGGATGGATGGATGGATGGATAAGGGAGGGAGGGAGATAGCCATATAAAATGTATTCAAACAGACAGACCAAGCAAATGTATGGCGTTAAATTGGAGGATTTTCTGCTTTTAACAGATGGCAGAATTAGTGCCAAGAAAAATCCATGGGTACATGTCTGAAGTCACCAGGAATCAAGCTTGTCTTGAAAATGGCTGTATCTTTCTAAATTACTGTAGTCATAATATTTTTGAATTAATGAAATATTATCCTGAATGTTGCCTAGACTTTGGAATTATTAGCTGTGTTACTCCAATTTTTATTCTCATTTTTATTCCCACTTTTCAGGTGTAGCAACCGGACCCAGTGTGCAGTGGTTGCTGGCCCAGATGTGTTTCCTGACCCTTGTCCAGGAACATACAAGTACTTGGAAGTGCAATACGAATGTGTCCCTTACAGTATGTATTATTATTACTATTGCCGTTGCTATTATAGTTGGTGGAGTATTGTTGATCTGAATACCAAATTGCCATAATTGTTGGCATTCAGTTTTTTAGGTTCTCTCATGCTCACATAAGTGGCTTCTGACAAACTGAGGAGTGGTGTACAGTAGAGAAGTTGACTAATGTAGAATTGTGGTTCTCAACAGGAAGCCATCTAGTTCCATTTCCCCATCCCCAATAGTTTTATTTATTTCACAGTAATTATAGCCTTATGGCTATATTCCCTAATGATTCTGAAAGAGTATACAGGTAGTCCTCAGTTTACGACTGTTTGTATAAAGACAGTACAGTTACTACTCTTACAGCCTGTAATGCAATTCTGACTATCACAAAATGTCACACATGCCCCGTTTCAATCACACGATTGCAACTTGGATATTTGGCAGTTGGCTTATATTTATGTCTGATTGCCGTGTCCCACAGTCGCCGGATTTCAATTCCCTCCTCCCCTTTTTTTTTCTGGTTTCTGGCAAAAAACTACCATGGAGGAAAGTTGATTCAAACTAATGACAGCATGTTTTTCTTAATGACCATGGGATTTGCTTAATGACCACAGTGATTCGCTTTATGACCATTTTAAAAATGGTCATAAAATTCGATCTGGTCACATGGTGATTCAACCTACAACTGCAGTGACTTACAACCAAAATTCCGGTCCTGCTTATAAACTGAGAACTACCTGTATTCCAACATTCCAGTTTCTGAAAGAGGACAAGCAAGGAAGATTGTTTCCATATTTTCCTTTTGGGATCTGCAGGTATTTCATTGGTTAACACAGGTAATCCTACTTTAGCATCACAACTGGGATTACAATCTTCCTTCAGCTTTCCTTTGATTTACAGACCTGTGAAGCTCATAAATGTGAGGACTGGTCACAGAGTTACTTTTTCATCATTGTCATTAACTGCAAACAGTTGCTAAAAGAGGCAGTTGGTAAACGTGGATTACCTGTGTTGAAAATTAGTTGAGGGACAAAGATAACATTTTGGTCTGTTTCAGCACTCTTTTTCTTATATAAAGAGATGGGAACTTCTTCAGTACTTAGCATGAATTTGTAATTTAATTATTGCTTGCATTTTAATTATTGCTTAATTATTGTAGTTTAATTATTGCTTAATTATTAACAAAATCTATATTTTATTGTGAAAATATCATTTCTGCATTGCTCTTTTGTAATTACTCTCAGAACAATCCTCCCATACCTTCTTTCAGTGTAAAACAATTTCAAACATTATTGTTTGAACAACTTTGCATTTACTCCATCACAATTGTAGGATTTTCACAAAACTAAACTTGATAACTGGCTTTCAGATTATTATGTATTCTTCATCTATCCAAATGAGTATAATAATATTTGAGAATATTTCTTAAAATGAAAGGTTTCTGAAATGGATAATATCTGAGACATTTTAGGCTGAAATCTTATTCAGCCGCAAATAAGCCCCATTGATTTTATAGATTTTATTTCTAAATAAATAGCAGCTTGCATAGGATTAAGTTGTTAGAAGAACAATGCCTATTGTTATTGAACAATTGCTAGAAGAGAAAAAAATTGAAGATTCTCAGAGAAGAGTCATTTTGGGAAAGAAGAAAGTATTTGAAGTAACTGAGTTAATGAATGAAAGAAGGGAGCAGATCTAAGTTGAAAACTGAATGAATAGATATGTAATAGATTTTTGGTCATGTCCATTTTGGCAATTTTACTAAAAGAAGTGGCATCATTCCCACAATAAAGTGTATCCAAAGTATATATGGCCAGTCTTTCTGTCTATCTCAATTTATACTGAGCCTTTTAAACAATGGGGTTGGCAAAGGAGCTAATAAGGCCTTGTAAAATAGTTTAAGTGTTGTTTTACAAAAAGTTCAAATCAACTTAATTCAATTCAAATACTGGGTAGCACACTAAATTGCATCCACTTAAAATGTCCTGTCTGAATAAATTCATCTTTGTTATGGCTTAATATGATGACAAATGTTACATACTATTAAGAGGCAAATATGGATTCCTACAATAAGATTGACTCAACTACCCAGCCTCAATTTAATTTGATATTTTGTACTAATCTAAGGTCTCAAGCATCTTTCCTCAAGGCAGAATAGTGGGGAGTTAGATTTTTGTTCCACAGCTTAAGGTATAATGCAAGAAAATGTTCTGTTCCATATATCAACAAACATATTTGTGCTGTGTTGTGCCTCCAAAGATAAGGATATATTTAAGAGGATTTCTTTTGCTCAAGTTAGTGTGAGAAATTCACATTAAAAATCTAGTCCTCAGTTAGTTAGACAATGAAGCATGTAGTGCTTTAAAGATTAGAACTAAAATTTTCAGCTCTGTTGTATCTATGAAGCACTGGAGATCCTAAGGTTTTTCAACTCAGACAACAGTGCTAGCTAAAGAGAGAGTCACTTTGGTCACAAACAGATTGGTATCCTAGATCAATTTATGGCCTTGAATTCCTTGTTTGTTGCCATAGTAACTAAGAATCTATTCCTTTCTTCTTTACACTACTTGCTGCCAACCCTGAAATAACAACCCACAAAAATTAAAAAGGCAACCACCACCACCATTCCTCTCAAATAAAGCAACCTCCTTTTGTTCAGGGTGTTTAAATACTGTGATCTTTTCACCTTCAAATGATTGATCATAAATAACTAAAATAATCTGTTGTCTCCTTGAACAACAGAATACTGTACTGGGAAAGATAGGATTTCACTCATTGTCAAGTCTGTTTCTTAAAAAGAAAAAATATTTTTAATGATTGTTTGCTTTTGAGGAGGCAATTAATTGTCTTTTAAAGTTTCTAGAGAAGTAACTTGCTAGATGCCAACCTTTTCCTTATGTCTTCTCTGGCAGTATCATAACAGGATATAACAGCAACTTCCAGAGCATCACAAGATAGTAGAATTTTCACACTTGTCATAGCCTCCCACAGTCTGCAGTACCCACAAAACAGCCAGTTTTTGCACACCCAAAAATGTCACAAAGCTGTCATGAGAAAGATAAATACTAAAAGCAGTAGATTTGAGGGGATAGTTTAAGATCTCCTGCCAGACCTCTTCTTCCAAGGGATTCCCAATACATATTTGTTATGATGAAGTATCAGCAGTCATGCTAAATGCCCTGACAACCCATACACTGTCTGAATAGGGAGAGCTTAGGTCTGTCATGGGCTTTTATTTTTGTTTTATATATCAAATTTAGAAACCACCCATCTCCCTTAAACTTTCTCTTTGACTCAGGAATAGGCAAATATAAAGAGCTTTGAATCTTGAGAACTCAAAGACTAGAAATACAGAACATTAGAAATCTTCAAAGCACTGATCCTAAGTGAAACCTGAGTGGTTTGGGAAACTACGATGCTTTGATTTGCTGGCTCTTCTATGCAAATAGATGCAGTCTACTTTTTACCTGTTGTGCTTTTGTATAAATAGAATCATATAGCTGCATCTTTTGGGGATAGAAAAAAAAAACTAATTCCATCTTTATATGAAGATCTATTGATAAGATGCTTTAAAATAAGGGACCCCAAACCCCGGCCACGCAAGCAGCAGCTTAGCAGGTGAGCATGTGAAACTCCATTGGTGCCAGCAGCAGGAGTGCACACTCACACATTAAGCTCCACTTGCGCAAATGAAATTTCATGTCACGCACCTGCCACTTGCACAAAACTATCCCCTCTTCCACCCCACCACTATTTCGGCTGCTGCTGCTGCCAGTCCACAGAGTCAGAAAGGTTGGGGACTGTTGTTTTAGAATAATATTGTGCTATGCCAAAGCTAGGTTGTTGTCATAGGAAGCATTTCAATTTCCTAGGACACACTGTTCCTGTGCTAGGTTTCTGTGAGGGATGTCTAGAAATCAGGAATGTTCATGGGGCAAATGAGGAGTCAAGATAGCAAACAGAGCATTAAGATGTAAACCTCATGCACTTGGAATGTGCATGCATGTACAGAAGGGGCAGGGCTTACATTACAGTGTGGCATCCTCCAAAACTGCCCCTTTTTCTATTCCCTCGAGGTGATCCTGGAAAATACAGCTGATCATGTAGGAATAAATTATAATCTTACCAAACGTTTGCATCTAGAACCTACCTATTTCACTGTAGACATGGAGCTATATTTGTGGAAGCTGACTTTTCAGTGAAGTCACCAGTACAACTTCATTCTGCCCCTCATATGTTGAATTTTATGCAGAGTAAATGGCCTAATAGCTACTGTTTTTCATGTCAGTAGTTATAAATGAAATGAGGAATTACAGTTTTCAGTGCAAAACAGAAGTACAGTTCATCAGTAGAGTTAGCCTCATTTCTGATGTGCTGTGCGGAATGGGATAACTCACTGTGGCCAACTCACCATGGCCATCTTACCCTGTGGTGGTATTCTACCAGTTTGGCCTGGTTCTGGTGTACCTGTAGTGCTGAAGTTCAGCGGAGACTGAACCAGTTCTCTCTGAGGAGCTGCTGGAGCTGCTGTTGGGTCCACGCACCCGCCCTGGCTCCCATACTGACCTTTATTTCCTGCTTTTGAAATGCAGCTGCTTTGTATGTCACAGCAGATTGCTGTGCATCAGCTGCTGAAGCAACAGGGAGAGCGCAGGATTGCAGGAGATGAGTCAGAAAGCCTCTGCGCCTGCGCAAAGTACATGTTAGGCATGTGTGCATGCAAAGCACGCCCACCAAGCCACGCCCATCAAACCAGTGGTAAACTATTTTGAAACACACCACTGATCTTACCATAACTAAACTAGTACGGCCATCTCGCTGTGGTCAAGTCACCACAGGACAATTCACTATGGGACAGTTCCACACAGAATAACTCAAAGCAGTAAATGTTTTCTGCCACTGTTTCTTCAACATTATTTCCACTGACAAAAATGGAGATAATATTGAAGAAACAGTGGCATACAACATCTATCGCATTGAGTTATCCCATGTGGATTGTCCTGTGGCAAGTTGGCAACAGCGAGTTTTCCCATGGTGAACTGGCCATGCCATGTTCATCAGGATGAGATGGCCATGACGAGTTGGCCACGGCCAGCTGTCCTAGACCCTGATGAATATGTATCAGGTCTTCTTATCAAAATATAGTTTTCATAAGTCATGTGGTACAATAATATGTCACATTTTATAGTCATTTAAATTGTTAAATACATCAAAAACCTGTTTTGTACTTATTTTCTCCACTATCGGTAACCAAAATTTTGTCACTTTTTTCATAGCAAGGCAGATTTTTTTCCCACATCTTTGCCTTCAATCCATGGAACAACTGTGTTTGCATTTTTCCCCTCCTTTACCCATTTTCTTCTCAGAACAATCATTGTTTATATTAGCTGAAATCTGTGTTATTCCCGTGATAAATCTGTTAGCATTTGTAAAGAATACCTTTTTAATACCATTCTTCGCTTTCTCCTTCACAGGTCCCTGGAAACAGAAACTGTTTCTGATTTTCACCTAAGAAACTGCATGTGCAAATTGATTTTTTGTGCATAGCTTTATTCAAGACACTGATCTTTGGAAATCTATATAATGTTTTGTTTTTAAAGAAATGTCTCCCAATTCATCTTAAATCAAAGTTCATTTGTTTGCCAAGGTCCACTGCGATAACATGGAAGAAGAATAGGTAGCTAATACTGGAATGAAATGGAAAAAAATAAAGATATCTTTCTTAAAAGAACAAGTGTTTAGTTCCCACTTAGAAAGACATTTAAAAAGTTCATACTTTCACAGACTTTCATTTTGAAATATATTTCTGAAGCAAACAAATACAATGAGTGTTATAACGCATAGACTAGATCATGCTTAAAACACTAAAAATTAAACTTGAATATGAAGCATATTCACATATAAATATATATACATGACATAAACATAGCATATATGTATACACCATTTGCATCACTGTTATTCACTATACTTTATCTGTCTTTCTATTTTTAGAAACCATCCTTAGTTCCATCGTGACTGTACATCAATTCATATATTGCATTTTTTTCTTTAAATTTCCCAATTCTATCAAACCATGACTTCCTCAATCTTCCCCTTCTCTTAGACTCATTTACTACTTCTCCTGCAGTATATTTATTTTGCAGTTGGATCCTCATTTTTATTCTTGACAATCTCAATATACTACTTTCATACTTGTTACTCATGTGTTCAGTCCACATTCATGAGCACACATTAATCTCCAACCTTTTTCTTGGGTTCTCACCAAGACTTAAGTAACCTATTACTGTTTACTTCTCCTGTCAAATTCAGTTTTCACTTCCACACAACAAGTAGGCAAAAGTACATTCTTATGCACAGCCATTTTCATTTCTTTCAGTAAACAATCAATCTTCAAAACAGATCATCCATTACCCATAACATTTCTTATTAATATTTGCATTTTGTAAAATTTCTCTATACACTTTCCCATATTTACCACTTTTCCTTGTACCAAGGTACACAGATTAATTTATTTGCACGAATGTTTCATCATGTATGTATATCTTACAGCAGAGGTGGTATTCAGTAGGTTCTGACCAGTTCTGAAGAACTGGTAGCAGAAATTTTGAGTAGTTTGGAGAACTGGCAAATACCACCTCTGACTGGAGATTTTACAGTATCCTTCCCCTGCCACGCCCACCAAACTATGCCCACAGAACTGGTAGTAAAAAAATTTGAATCCCACCACTGTCTTACTGTCATTCACTTAATTTTCTACCCATCTCCCAGAGTGTTTCTTATGAACTTGTGGCTGTGACCTTGCTTGTCGAAGTACACTTGTCTCAGTGGATGACTGCCCAATCGGATTATGTGGGATTTATCCAGATGCTTATAAAACATTGAGTAACTTTGCAATGCAACTAGTACTAATTAAAGCTGATTAAATGTCAACACTATTTTGATCACTATATGGAAGGCAAGAGGAACAAGAAATGTTTAGAGAGCTTATTGCTTAAGCCTACCAGCTTATCTAGAAGCTGAAATGTTCAAACCTTCTTGGAATGATGGAAGACCAAGATTGAGCCTTGGATCTTCTGTACGCTTGTGATCCACTTCTAAACTACGACATCATTCCCAGGTAGCTAGGTAGCTGGAAAACAGTAAATGGGACCCCTTTTATCATATATAAAAGCAAAATTTCATAAGATGTTCCCATTTGCTTGTTCATTAAGCCAAAAGAAAAATTTGTTTATATTCATTTTTGAATCTATTAAATCAGAATATATACATGATCCCAGTATTTTCTAGCATTCTTGCATGTCCACCAAAGGTAAAAAGTGTGCCATCTGTTTGATCACATTTCCAACAAATATCTGGAATTCCCTTGTATATTTTTGACAGCTTATCAGGCGTCATATACTAGCAACCCATCATTTTTTTAAAAAAAATTACTTCAACCCTTTCTTCCACATACTCTACTATTGATCCAACTATATATTATATGCAAAATGTTTTACCCATTTTATCATACACTTTAACTTGCTCATCCTCTGTATTCATTTTTAAGAAAGGTTTGTACATCTTAGCAATAATGCAATCATCATCTATACACAACTCCACATCAAATCCAGTCTTACAATTTTCAGATTCATATTTTTTCTTATTAACCTTCACAGAGAAACCAATGGAGTGTAAAGCCTTCCAACTCTTACATTTTCTCTTGTTTTAAATTTAAATTCTCTTTGGGAAAAGTTCAGCAGATCAGCATCTGTTAACTATTTTTGCGTAAATATAATTTCACTTCTCAAATAAGCTTCTTGAGATTAAAACCATAAAGGGATGTTGGAAGGCAATTTTGCCTTATACCTATTCCAAATTCTCAATATGGCAAATCTAATAAAATTATTTTTAAAGTCTACATTAACCTTAATTTTATGGTACCACAAATAGCCATATCAACCAAATCTTAATCATGTCTTTCCAATTCCAATAACTACTTATTTCTTCGTCACCCATTTTTATAAATACTAAACAATATACAATTTCATGTCTGGTAATCCTCTCTTTAATATCCTGTAGCATTTGTATTTAATTCTTGCTTTCTTGCCTTGCCAAATAAATTTGAAAATATATTTTTGCCATTGCTTACATTTTATATCAGTTGCCAATATAGGTATTGTCCCAGACAAAGCAAAGTTTTTTTGGTTGTTGAGTATGAGTATAACCTTTGTATGGTTATTGGTGTTTCTTTCAATACTTTCTGGACTGTCTGAGAGTTTTCACTACTTTCACTATATTTTGTACATCTTTGAATGTACAGTTTTTTGGATATGTATTTTTATATGTGCATTTTTACAGTATTTTTGGGCATCTTTGGATGCACATAAAACAGGCAGAAATAGAAAGCTGGTTATATATTATAATCTGGATAAAAACACTATTAGTTACTGTCATAATAAATGAAAATATAAACTTGACAGTGTATTTGTTGCTGACAGAAAAGTCACATGGTTTACCCATCAGTAAAAATGAGATATATACAATTTAATGAAGATTTCCAACTCAGTAATACATTTAAATAAAATCTTCTCTTTTCATCAGTCTTGAAACATGGTAAATATATTTTATGAAGATCCAGGTAATACAAAATAATGGTATCTTCACAGCTTTTTGACATTACTAATGGGGAAAAATGAGACAAAACTGCAACCTGAAAAAAGTGAAAGCTCTTTTCTCTAGTACTTAATTATTTTGGTGCAAACAATATTTAGGGGAAGTGGGACTTTTTTTCATAGATTTAGAGGCTATTTAAAGTGCCTTCTCACTATAGAAATCCATATTAATGCATCATTGACAGATGGCTACTTACTGACCACTATATTTGAATGTTTCTGAAGAGAAGTCCACCACTTCTCTGGATAGGTAGTCTCCATATTTGATCAGTGTGTACTTCCTTTTACCTTGAGATTCATTTTTCCTATTATGTTTACCTGTGATGAAATCCTACAAAATAATTGATCTGAATTCATTCAAACATACTTTTTGAAGTCCAAAATATGCTTGCATATTGCACTCCGTTTCGATTAAAGTAAAAACTCCAGTCTTAAATGTTAATTTTGTCCTAATGTTCCAGCTAGTCCAGTTTCATTTCCTTGACTACCTTTTCCCTATTGGTTTGTATTAAGTCAAGATACTTGATCCTTTTTTGGCTTCCTTTGTCCTCTAAAGGATAAAATTGTTCCAATCATCTAAGAAATCTCTGGAAGGACTGTCTTAGCAGAATGTGTCTTCCAGCAGATGTCAAAGTAATTACCATCATTACTAATTATGCCTGTTAGCAATATCTGCATTGCTGTAGGATGGCATCATCCACATCTTTTCCTTGTTTGGTCAAGCATTTTTTTAGTTTGATTATCTTTACATTGTTTACTGTCTTTTACAAAATTAGAAAACTAGTTTAAAATGATTTTTCTGACATACATTTGCCTCGTCTTTTTACAAAAATAAGGAACTATTAGACAGTGAGATGGGTGGCATATAAATTAAATAAATAAGAATTTGGATGATGCTTGATTATTGATTATGTGCCATTACATCACTGTTCATTCTGATGTGTAGATTACTTAAATCTGACCCATGCTTTTTTGTTGGAAACAACCATCTGTTTTCTTTAAATTTGCTGGCATTTTGTTACAAACTTTACAGAATGTTCTTCTGTTACTTGCCATATTTCTGTATGTATTCCATCAATTCCTCTAGCCTTCTGATTTACTAATGACCGGAGTGCTGCTTTAGCATAATTCTTTACTGCTTAGAAGTACTTATAAATAGGGGATATTTTCAAAGACATCTTGGATGTTAACATCTCTCTGTATAGAATTTCAGTACACAGTTAACACTACCTGATGGCTACCTGATTGGAAGTGATTGATCTGTATATCAATACCAAAGAAAGGAGACTTAACAGATTATGCAAAATACTATACAATATCCTTAATTTCAGAAACTAGCAAAATGATGTTTAGGATCATCCAATACATATTAGAGCTGTGCATGAAAAGGGAGATGTCAGATGTTGAAGCTGGCTTTAGAAAAGACCAAGGAACAAGACATTGTGGATGGAGCAGACCAGGAAATGAATTCCCACGAAGACTAAAACAATTTTTATTGAGATTAGCTATTGTAGCAGAATCTTACAAGTCTTGATTTCCCTCCTCTTCTTTCCTACAGTTTAGTGAATTAGGTAGATGAACAGGCCATGCTAGAAGACGAGTGAAATGCATCAGCAGTCTGGAATCCCAAGATGTCTGAAAGAGATCTAAATCCAGCCCCCTTGAAGTTCATTGGCTCTTATCTGGCACCAATTTGTATTGACTAATAGTAGATGAGATTCTTGTGAATAAGTTCAATGAAATAAACATACAGGACTTTTGAACTCTGTCCTGGCTTCTTGTTTTCTTGTGCCTGATAGGAAGGAATCTATTTCTGAAAGTTACTTTGTTTGGCTTAAGAGATACTTCGGTCCCTTTTGCCTAGGTAACAACTCCTTCATATTTCTGATAAGGACAGCCTTCTTATTCTACTTGCTAATACATTCTATATTAGTTTTAAAAAAAGAATACAACAAAGAAATCATCATGTGGTTAATATAAATATTTGATTTGATTTGAAATCAGTATACGCTTCACTGATTATATAAAGACCTTCAGTTGTGTCAAGCTGTGAAATGTCCTTAGGAAAAGAGGGATTCCATTGTCTTCATAAGGATAGAAAGTTGCATCCATTGCAAAACATGGCAAAACAGACTTGCTCAAAGTCAACAAAGTGAGACAAGTTGAGATAATCCTCAACTTATGACCAGTCACTTAGTAACTGTTGAAATTTATGATGGACTCCCACCCCAAAAAGGTACTTACAATCCAGATCTGATGTTCTACAGCTACCCTTCCCCCATAGTCATGATCATATTTTGGATGCTCAGCAACCAGGCCCCAATTTCCAGTCTTTAATAAAAGTAATTATAGTTCCCTTCTTGATCAAACATGTCAATTTGGTTACTTCTACAAATTCAGCCATCTTTACAATGTTTATTTGTTTGTTTGTTTGTTGATACGCTGCTTAGTCACTATCAAGTGACTCTGGGCAGGTTAAAAGCAAACATACAAAATATTAAATTGTAAAATAAACAAAAAGTAAATAGGTTACACATCAGAATGCAGTGGGATGGGTAGAAACTTCTTCCCAGTGCACTAACCACCTTTAGCATGGAATGCCCCATCAGATCCCAAGGCAATCAGCAGAAGCAGGTTTTGAGGCTCTTACACAAGGCCAGAAGGGTGGGGATGGATCACACCTCGAGGGGCATGAAGTTCCAAAGAACAGGAGCCATAGCAGAAAAAATCATTCTCCTGAGCCCACTGAAATTCCTTGGTTGACAGGTCCATAATATCTCCCTTCACCTAGAATGATGGGGACAGAATCTCATGGGGTGAGTGGTTTAAGGGGCTTTAAAAGTCATAACCAACATCATGAATTGGAACCATAAGAAAACCATTTCTCCATTATTGCTGTTTCTTACTCTTCCATCTTTAAACCCTGCATTTTTTGTATTTTTGTTTTTGAGTTTGTGTTTTGACAAATACATTTATTTGTTTATCTGTCCATCTCACAATTGCAACTAATTCTGCAGTCTTCTCATTTAATTTCATCAATGTTTATCCAGACAACAGCTAATTTATTCAGTAAATATGATGCAATTCATTTGGCCTCGGAAACAGGTTTTCACTGAACATTTTTTCCCCAAATTAAAAGACTCACACCCATGTTGAGGTGTGAACTTCCTTTTCTATTAGCTTCTCCTCATCATTCTTATTCTTTTTTTTTGAAAAGACATTTTAAAATTATACTTAGCTTTAGCTTCTCTTAAAATTAAAAATTTCAGAGTTAAATGGTCACTTCTTACAATTTCTGCTTCCTCAATTAATTATACTTTATTAAGTAGAATCAAATCAGAGATCTTTGCTTCTTACTTCATTCTCTGAAGCAGAAAGATAAGCCTTGAAAGGTCCTTGCTTGGCAGAACTTTTCTCTCCTAAAATATTGGGGCAACTGACCTCTCTCAGCCATTTTTCCATATATATTTGAGTTTTGTAATTTGCTTTGGGAAGCAGTAATTCATATCTTGGTTGGGCAAATCATGGTGGATTCTCACAAAGGCATTGCTTTTATTTATTCTCGTTTAATCTTTTTACAGTATAACCAAATAAATTCACTGGATTTCAGAGCAGGGATGTAACTGTTCCCTAGCTTTTGTTTCTATTCCTTTTGAATAAAGGAATTAAATTACAGTGGAACCTCAGGTTGTGACTGTAATCCATTCCAAGACTTAGGTCACAACCTGATTTGGTCATGACCGTAAGCATAACCGACTGTGCATGCACAGTCCAGAAAAATGGCGCTGAAAGGGAAATTGCCGTGGCAGGGAAAATCGCCATGGCTGTGTTTGGTCTTCATCTGAAGATGTGTTTGCGATCAGAAGCAAAATTTTTCCAAAAATTCTGGTCATCACCTGATTTTGTCAGGGACAGAAGCATTCACAACCCAAGGTTCCACTATATATACTTTAGTCACTAAAGAGATATTCCACGGGCCTCCATTATTCCTTTTAAAGCAGAGGTTGCCAACCTTTTGGACCTCAGGGACCACCAAACTCATAATTTTAAATCCCAGGGACCACCAACCAGTTATGTGGGTGTGGCCTAATTTGTGGGTGTGGCTTGGTCATGTGACTGGCTGGGTATGGCTTGCATGTAAATATTATGAATATTTATATAAATATTGAATTTTTATAAAAAAAGAGCAACTTTTACCCAAAATCATGCAAAGCAGGCAGGCAGATTGAGTTGCTTACAGAATCACAGATTCATTCAGAAATCTGTCTTTCTGCCATTGGCTAGCTCAGTCTGTCACATAAAGTTTGCTCGCAAGCAAACTTACAAAATTAACTCACAACACACCGTGCATGTAAATATTGAATTTTTTATTTAAAAAAAGAACAACTTTTATCCAAAATCAGGCAAAGAAAGCAGGCAGATTGAGTTGCTCACAGAATCATTCAGTGATCTATCTTTCTGCCATCGGCTAGCTCAGTCTCTCAAATTTGCTTGCCTTGAGTCTGCACTGAATAATAGAAACTTCAGTCCTAAGGGATGTTTAGCTGTGCTTAAAAGCAGAGCCAAAGATCTAAAGACTAGCTAGAAAGCAAGAAATCCAACTGTTTCCTGCTTTCTAGCTAATCTCAATCTCCCAGCACAGCAGAATAGGTGATGGTCTGAAAAAGGAAAAATAGCAATTTAGCGGGCAAGGTTCCCGGGTAAGGAGTGAGTGGGTGGGGAGGATTCCTGCAGGCTACGTGGGCAGTACAGCCTTGTGTTTCTGCGCAGCCTGGATTAATTGCTTTGAGGGGGGGGTTCTCTGGGGGTGAAATTCCTCTGCAGCCCACCAAAATTTTCTCACAGTCCACCAGTGGGCCACGGGCCACTGGTTGGCAACCACTGTTTTAAAGTGTATTTCCCTTCCTATAATGTTCAACTGATTTCTGTTTATTTCTCTAATTCTGGAGAATGATAAATTGTCTCTGTTTCTGTTGCTATGAACAAATTCTATATGTCTCAAATCACAACACAATATTGATTATAGGTGGTATTTGTATTAACTCAAGGAATTCCTATTAATTTATATTTTCTGCCCTGTTTCTAAAAAGAATTATTTGTCCTACAAGAAAACAAGCTACTACAGTTTTAAATTATTTTTTTTAAAAAATTCACTTACAAGAGACAAAACCAGTGGTGGTATTCTACCGGTTCGGCCCGCTTCTGCCAAGCCAGTAGCGCCGATGAGCAGCAGAGAGTGAACCGGTTCTCTCCAACACCCTGCTGTTGGGCCCACCCACCTACCTGGGATCCCATACTCACCTTTATGTCCTGCTTTTGAAGTGCAGCTACTTTGCATGGCAAGTAGATTGCTGGGAGGCAGCTGCTGAAGTGACAGGAAGATTACAGACTTGCAGGAGGTGAGTCAGAAAGCCACTGCGCCTGCGCAATGTGTGTGTTTGGTGTGCGCACACACGCAAAGCATGCCCACCAAACCAAGCCCACTGAACTGGTGGTAATAATATTTGAAACACACCATTGGGCAGAGATCTACAGGAATGAACTTGTGTAGATATGATTTGAGCAGTAAGATAGGACGGGAATTCTTTGGAACAAAAAAAATATAAATCACCCACAAATCTATAATGCCAGACAAGTTCAAAGGAAGATAACTTTGCTAATGTTTCTAGTAAACCTGAAGTAAAATCAAAAATCAGTTCAATATCATGAGGCAGCTGTTGTTATGATATCAGTCAAGATATATAGAACCAATCCTAAATTGGGGCAGAACACTTATGTAAGGGTACCATGACTACAAAATGCTGAAGTTCTTCATTTTAAAGGAAACTAAAATGTGCAGGCAAACATGTAGCCTGGATTTCAAGAGTCCTGACTTTAATTCCATCAAAACAAAGCTAATTAGGATTTCATGATAGTAGAAGCTAGTAGGTAAATCAGCTCAGGATGTTTGGAGTGCTTCAATTAAAGCAATACTAAATGCAAAATAGCAAATAGTTTCCAAATGCAAAAGAAAAAATTGGAGTGTGTGTACAAAATGATAAATAAATATTGAAAGCAGAAAAGAGCAAACAGATAAAAGGCAAAGGAGTCAAGGTACATTTAGTAGGATGAAGAGAAAACTGAATTGGGGGAATATTTGAATGGTTATCAAAAAATAAAGCCTCCTTTTTATTATCGTATGATCAAGAAGTCAGGACAATCAATTTAAATCACAAGAAAACATTTTAATGGAGCATTCTAGCCGTAATTGAAGGTAGAACCAATTATCCCTAATGATGATCCCTTGTTTATTTAATGCACTCAAGAAAAGGGGCAACCAATGCTTTAAAGCTTTAAACGCTTTAAATAGTGGGAGTTGTTTTTGATAACTCAATGGCCCCTTCCAACTCTGTGATTCTAAAGAGATCATTAAAGAAGTTTACAGATAAAGAATTGGATAGCAGAAGCTCACAATGAGGAAAGATTAATGAAGAATATAAGAACAACAAGAGCAAGAAAAAGAAATAATATTCCAGCTGCTTCATGAGGGCAGCAAAATGTTAACTCATAAATATAAAAAAAATAGCATTACTCAATTTTTCTGGCTCAGCCCCCTCCCATAGGGGAATTTATGTTCCCAGGAATCTGTGATAGACAGGCTAAAAGAGCAGGATGCTAATTTGAGATTAAAAGAGAGATGTTTAGTCAATACTAGTAATTTTGATATGTGTGGCCTGATTAATTGTACCCTAGGATACAGAAAAAGACCTGATGAACATTTTGTGAACTTGTATTATTATTTTTATATATACATTTTGGGAAACAAGTAATATGCTAGTGATAAGAGAAAAAATGTGGTTCCAATCTTTTAAAAGCTGAGAATAGAGAAGATTATAGATTGGTTGCTGTAGTATAATTTCTTGGAAATATTTTATTGATATTGATTGATCTATTGATCTATAAGCACCATGAAAAGAGTGCAGTGATTATTAGTGTGAAAAATATTTTGAGCTTGGAATATTTCTGAACTCAGTGGCCATTTTAAGCTTCCAAAGTAAATATCCATATTCAAATAATTTATGCTGACCTAACAAAAGATGGTTATTTTGTAGTGAGATTGGAACAAAACCATATCCATTATCACAACTGCATTGTTGTAATTGTTGCTATTGTTATTTTTCACATAAGAGTTGTTTTTAAACAAAAGTCCAGCAGAAACCTAGTAAAACAGAAGGAACCAGTTGTTTCCTTGCTACTATTAGTTGAGATTAATAGGATGAGAGCAGGGGTAGTGAATGTAAGAAACCAGAACTTGTAAATCATTTTGGTATGAAACATCTACAAGAAGCAACCAAGCTCAAAGAGCACCAAGGAATCCCTTATTTCAACACTGAGCTGCAAATATTCTCCTTTATCAATACATACTGCACAACATGATAATTACGTGGATATAAAGCTGGTACAAAATTGTACACAAAAGATATTCATCAGATTGAAATGAACTATTGAGTGGGATGACACAACTACTCCTCATCTACTCTTCAAAAGTTTGAATAATGGCTTCAGTGAAAGAAAGAATGAATTTGGAGAAGCCATGACATTAAATGGCACAATTAGCAGACTGAACATTCAGAACAGCTAGATTAAGTTTAACGGAAACAATTCATCTTGGAAATTAAATGAATAGGAACAGAATGGTAGATTCCAGGCTTGGCACTATTTGGGAGAAAAAGATATATAGTACTTAAAGACATCCTGGCTATAGCAGTGGTGATCTAAATTGTATTTTAGTCACCATTTCCAGGACCAGGTCAGGGGCATATCCAAACTCTTTGGTCCTCTGGTTGCTTTCTCGACTGACTACTGTAGGACACATATTTAAAATACCCAGAAATACTCTTTGTAGTGATTGGAGTTTGTGTTTTTGAAGATTCCTTTTACTAATGTTTCTTTTGCAGATGTCTAATTTCACTTTCTATTTTTCCATTGATTTCATTGATTGATTAATAGTCAAATTGAATGTTGACTATTTTGATACTGTGAATAATATTGACTTCCTTGTAAATTTCAGTTTATTGTTCTGTTATGTCACCTTTCCACATACAGAATAACATTACTGCCAATACTCACTCACCAATCCTTCCTTTACATCAGGATTATTTAACCTTTTTGGATTAAAAGCTGCACTTGGATTTGAGCTGACATTCAGGATACACATTATAAGACACAGGAAAAGACCAAGCAAAAAAATAAAAAGTTGGACAGGGAAGGACAAAGAGTTCTACTGTATATGATAAAAACTACACCTTCAAAACTGAGGGTTCCCTCAGGATTTTCACAGACATGGCAGCAAATAATAGTGAAATATTTCAAGGCATCGCAAACTGCTCCCATAGGGAACTGACTTCTTTGCTACAGAATTGTATTCACAGATAATACATATGTCCTGTTGTTCCTCTATTTCACCAGGTGCCTAATGATGTGCAGTATTTATGTTCAGTTTTGACATCAGAGACTTCCATATCTTCTCCATTGTGATTCTGTTTTCGTCACCCTGCACTTGTTCTTTGCTGCCTTCTACATCAGCTATTACCTCCTACCATAACTCATTTTCTAGAGCAGAGGTCTCCAAACTTGGCAGCATTAAGACTTGTGGACTTCAACTCCCAGAATTCTCCAGCCAGCATAATTTAAAATTGCCAAGTTGGGGACCTTTGTTTTAGAAACTTTCCTCATTCCAGTGACTGTTACCCTTTAGCATCAATGAAAACACTGTAGAAAGTTAGCCAGAAATCTGGAATCAGACTATGCTGGTAGGGGTCACTGTTCTTTTTTATTTTTTATTTATTTATTGCTTATTATTTATTTATTACTTATTTTTGTTTATATATTGGAATGATTTTATAGCATCTGAATTGTTCCAATGCTGACTGGCGCATAGCAAACATACAATAATATAAACATAATTGTAAGGGAGGTAGAATACCAGTGCAATCATGTTTAAATTATTTATTTAATTATTCTTCAGAGTCATGCTCAGTCTCTCTGCCTCAAGGACTTATGACTCAGTGTTTCAACCATATCTCAGAAGAGAAAGCAGCATTCTCCAAACAAACAAAACATTTTTAAAATATACCCCCACTGGATTACTTTCCAGTGATAATAAAAAATTAACAAAGAATACAATCAATATATCCCAAATTATATTTATAATCACAATGAAAATAAAGCTGCAATCAACAAAATCTCCACCAATTTACCACCTTATAAGATTTACAATAAGCCACCTTTCTGCCACTCTCAAAATCTGCTCACAACCACTTCCACCAACCAGTTTGTTTTATTGAAGAAATAGTTTTAAATCCATCTTAAATATAATCAAAATGTGAGGATCTTAAAACAAAAGAACAAAATTAGAACAAAAAACACACTGAAATATGCAGGAAGGAACTCAGAGTACACTTAGTGATACAGCCATTCCTTTTTTTAAATGCTTTCTAACAGAAGGATACTTCTTTTAAAGAAAACATTGCTTGTATTTAAATCACGCAGCAATCTTATTGACAGTTGCTTGAGAATAAGCCACATTAAAAAATTGAGGTTTTCTTCTGAGTTAGCATGCATAGGATTGATGCTACACTAAGTGGATTGAGGAGATTGCTTTTATAATCTATTTTACAAATAATAATAATAGCTACTATAAATATATTTTGAATGGTATTTGCCTTCATTTGGCTTTGCCTTCTCACTGTATTGGAGCAATCTGTATCATCTGAATGATCAAATATTTGTTTGTTTCCTCTTCTGGAGTTTAAATGTGAATTGTATTAATCATAGGAAAGAAAATAGATTCTAGGGACGCTCTTATAAGATAGCATAGCTATGCTTTTGATTTTCTTTCTTTGAATAAAAGAATCACAGGTGATCAATTAGCTTAGCCAACAATGTGGTAATATATAAATAAGAAAGAGTGGGGATTGGAGGGCAATGTGGGGAGAAGGATAAGGTGAGGGAATCGGTATGCAAAGGAGGGAGGAAGGAAGGATTATAACATATCTTTGAAGTTTTTGGCAGCCATGTGCATCCTTGTTCTAGGATTGTCTTCAATAGTTGCATTCACAACTGCTAACCATTGATTGAAAAACAAGTTATTTCTTATAACTTCTTATGAATGGTATTTAGAAAATGTATCAAAGCAGGCTATGAGCACCTTCATGTTTTGGAAATTAATTCAGAAGTTGAATTAGCAACTTTTGTTTGGTGGTGTTTTGTGCATTTCTAGTTAGTGTACAAGATTGAAGTGTTTGATGGTTTTGTTTGCATGTCTTATTTTTGTTATGGGAGAGTTGGAAAAAAGGACTTTGAGCACATAGGATCATATTGTCTTCCCATAATATGAATTTCCAGGCAGACAATTTTAAATAAAGCTTTATCTTTTATATGAAAATATGCTTTTGGAATAGTTGAATAACTGAATTCAAGATCTGTATTTTAGGTTTTGTTATTGGAATGTCATTATGATTTGCTTCTCTGCATTAATAAAGCCCAAATATACAAAGGGGGAATATAATGAAAGAAAATGTGGAGAAAATGAATTGCATGTGGAAAAAGACAGTGTGAGAGAAGAGGAAGAATGTGTAGCTTTATTTCATTTATCTGGGTTAATGGAAGTTGGAGTATGGGATGACCAGCATGGAAAGAAGAGGAGTACATACTAAGACTGGGCTGTATTTATATATGGCAGAGATGTGGCTATAGAAGGAGAAGATGCTGAGTGAATCTCAGAGGATCCAACTTAGTTGGAAATAAGATATGCAGGAAGTGGAGTGTATATAAAAGAATATGTGAAAAAAGCAACGGAGTTCGACTTGGTGTCTTGTGTACAGGAGTAACTTATATGTGAGTGTACAAAAGGGAATAAAGGATGGAATGTCCATCTAGAATGGGAATTATAAATGATAGAGAAAAGGTGGCATAGGGAGTAATATATTAGGAAACTGTATTCAGTGAGGATGTGTTTCCTTTGGGGAGGGGAGATTATGTGTTTGTAGATGCGGAACAGTTAGATGGATGTGTGTGGAAATGGGAGAGGGATTTTATGTATGTCAGGCCATACTGGAGTGGAGAAACTGTGGTGGAGATGGTGGTATCTATGGAGGTGAAATGGGGCAAAGTAGCATGTGGAATGTATATTGAATGAGTGCAGGTGTTTTGTTTGGAAAACACACGAGGTAGACCGGGTTCCAACAACAA